>OX451737.1:266928708-267453512 GCA_948472305.1 Vicia faba | reverse complement strand
AAGAACCTCAAGCACTCTTGGAAGTTGCTGCATTGTCCAGCTCGAAGTCAACTGAAACAGGTATTTCATGAACTTCTATCTCTCTATTTAGGAATAGTTAGACTTAGGTTTGTGAATGAAAGATGTTGTATTCATAGCCCTGAAACCATACATGTGCTTAGTTTTCATTTATATTAATCATGCTAGGAGAATTTTGTTCATGAACTTTCTGAAAAAACTATGTTAAGAATTAGGGCCAGAGAAATTCTCTTTGGTCTTTGAGAGTTAGCTTAAGTTTTTTATATGGTTAGATTCGTTATTTGATGCTCTACAAGTTTCATGTTATGAGTTTTGTCAAAAAATCAAGGAATCAGGAGATAGCATTTTGTGTACAAAGCGCGCGTTTTGGTTTGAACTGAGGAAGACGATGAAGTTGATTGGGCTGGGCCTGGTTGTTTTTACTTCTAACACCTGCCTTTTCAGTTTACACCCCCCTGGCCCATTTCTTTGTATATTTGTCATTTTTGTATTTTTATTTTAATTCTGACTTTATTATTTTATGTCCAAATATAAAAAATGCCAAAAAATTATTTTTATATTTTTTTCATATTTTTTTGATATTTATTTTTATTTTACTAGTATAAAAATGTTTAAATACTTTATATTCTTTTATTAAAACTTAAGAAAATAATGCAAAAATATGTTTTATTTTCATTTATTATTCTTATTCACATTTGAAAATATTTTCGTGAAATATATAAATTTTGTAAATAATTTATTTTATTTTTATATTCATTTATATATAAAATGAATATATTTAAATGTTTAAATTATGTAATATATATATATATATATATATATATATATATATATATATATATATATATATATATATATATATATATATATATATATATATATATATATATAATATATATATATATATATATATATATATATATATATATATATATATATATATATATATATATATATATATATATATATATATATATATATATATATATATATATATATATATATATATATATATATATATATATATATATATATATATATATATATATATATATATATATATATATATATATATATATATATATATATATATATATATATATTATTAAATAATTAGGACAAAAAAACACAAAAATAATACATTTTATTGTTATTAATATTTTATACTAAAAATACCTTTTTTTTTAATATACTTATATTTTTTGTACAAATTGATACATTATTGTATATAAATAATAAATAATACTATATATTTAAGAAATTAGGGTTTTTGCCTTAAAAACAAAAATAATTTAAAATTGACCTTTTTTTATTTATTTACATTCCACATTAATAATTCTTTTTACATACACAAAAACTTTTTTGCATAATACATTTTATTTGATATTTATTTAATTGTATTTATTTAAATATTGTATTATTTACCCATTCAATATGGTTGTAATAATTTAGGATTTAATTTCTTGCAAAATAATCCCCAATTCAAATTTGTACCCCCCTCCCTATATCATGTTGTAATAGTGTAGGATTTAAATTCTCGTACCTTTAAATGCTTTCAATTATGCCATGATTAGACCTAGGGTTTGTATGCAAAATAAAATCAACAATTAGTTTGACCTAATCCAAGATAACAAGGCATGAAAATAAACACAATACACACTTGCACCCCTAGGGTTTCAATCCACTTGTTGTCTTCAGAAATGGGCCATGATATGCATGTCAAGTACTTTGGCAAAACAAAAAACAAAAGATCACAGTCCCTCAATGACGCTATCTGAATTGCCTAAACAAAATGATCAAGTCCCTCAAGAAAATTGCCAAAAATATTTGACACTATTGCTATCATGGTCTATACGATGACCCGCGCCTGTCCCGTTTAACATCCTAACACAAGGTTGCTCACCAAATACAATTGTGAAACAACACTGTTAAAAGGGTTAAAAACATAAGAAAGATCTTTGAGTAAAATAGGGTAGACGACTCTTAGTTACTTGATCAAAAACTTGCAAAAGAAACATCCTTGCTATCTTTAAAACACACTCCACAAACACAATTTCAAAACCCTACTTTCAAACATTGAAAACTTTTCAAAAGACAAAAACACCTTTGTATACATTCAAACAAGAATCATTACAAAGATTGCCACAATGATGGCCTCTTTTCAAAACATCTTTCAAAATCACACACAAAGCACCATTTCAAACAATTGAAGAGCACCATTTCAAACAATTGAAAAGCAAAGCAAGTGATCTAAGCAAGTAACTAAGAGCCCATGGATAACCATGGATAAAAAGGGTGCTAATACCTTCCCTTTCTATAATTTACTCCCCGAACCCAAGAAAACATCTCAAAGGTCTTTCCTGTGCTTTTTGACCTTTCCTTAGGATAAAATAAAAAGTCGATGGCGACTCTTGCTAAACCGAAACATTTGCAAACACAAACGCAAAATCCCAAGTCAGTTCTCCCACCACATCACAATGCTTATATTGATTATGAGAATGGTTCTATCCTTTCCTATATCTTTGAAATTCCCATCACCATTACTCCCTTCTCAATCACTCGTTCCACTGGATGTGAAAATGCTGGTGTCACAGTTGACTATGTCAAGTCTAGGTTTGTCATGTCTGATAAATTTGATTCTCTTCATGACAGATCATTAGGATATGAACCTATAAACCCTAAAAATATCCTACCTATTCCGAAAGCCTGGTTCAAGCTTGTGTTGTCCAACTTTCTTCCTAGAGGGGATGATCAAGACCTTTTGAGGTATGATGACAAAGCATTTATCTATCTTTTGATGAATGATACTCGTGTAAGATTTCCACAATCCATCTTAATTTGTCTTTGGAAATCTATTTCTCAGTCCAGAATCACATAAAGTCTTACATTCCTTATGGACTAGTTTTGCCTGAAATTGTTTTCCAAGAGGGAATAGTGGATATGTTCAAAGAAATGTTAGCAGAAGTTGGTCCAAGAAACTGTCCTAAAGATTTCTTGTGAAAATCTAAGTGCGGGATTTTCATTAGCTAGGAAAATATGACCAGTCTCTTCAAAATTATGATTGTTTTTATTGCTTAATCATTTCATCTGATTAGTTCTTCACTTTTAAACATGTATCTGTTGAATTGTATTAATTAATGAAGTCTTTATTTTATGATAAATTGTTGTTTGTTAATTAGGACTATCATGAAATGACAAGTAACAAATACAATATATTCTCTTATATGTATCTGAGAAATAGGTCTGAAATCTTTGGCGTGTGTCAATTGCTTTCCCCACAGATTAAAGGGTAACTGTCAAAGGAGAAGCTACTTGAAAAAAAGAAGACCACACATCAAGCTAAAATACTATGTAATATTTTTAGTGTGTATTAGGTTCTTCTAATGTACTTAATTCTATTTATATGAAGCTTGAGTAGAAGCATTTTTATTGTAAACAAATGTAATTCAAGTAGTTGTTTGATGATTCCTTGAGAGACTCGGTTGAGTCAGGATTCTCAAGAAAACTTTGGCTGTGGTCATCATAGATGAAATCCAGGTAGTGGATTCTATTGGGTCAATGGTAGTCATATCTCAAAGGGGACTAAGTAAAGGCCAACCTTGTGACATCATTGAAAGGAAATCATGGTAAGAGATTCTGAGGGATCAGATTCTATTGGGTCAATGAACGTTATATCCAGTCTGGATCACTGAACATGTCATTGGATGCTAGTCACTGGTGTTTTTCCGTGCGATTGTAATCAAATTGGTTATAGTGGATTAAGTCCTTGAGTTCAAGGCGAAATCACCTTGGAAGGGTGGGATAGACTAGGTTGGGGGTCTCTCAAGTGAACTGGGATATATCGTGTGTTCTTTACTTTTTCTTATGCTTTAGAGTTTATGTTTTCTTAACACTCAGAAGCATTGTTCAATGAATAATTCTTAGAAGCAAAAGTTATTCAAGAAAGGAAAACCCAATTCAAACCCCCCATTTTCTTGCATTTTCTTCACACCTTCAAAAGAGACCGAATGAAAGGACTCTGTCAGAGATATAAAATATATGTTTAGATTTGGTAGCATACATACGATAAGAAGGAGACTAGAGGAAAAGACTCTAACCCAAAGATATCATGAGTACACATCTGGAGGAATGGACATATACAAAGGAGATATTGAATGAATATGCTCGAAACTGGTAGCCGACATATACGAAAGAGACAGACTGAAGAATGCTCTAACAAGGATACCAACATGTCTAGAGTTGGTAGCAGACACATAATAAAAGAGATAGCCAGAAAAAGGCTCTTAACAAAGATATCACAAATATATGTTTGGAGTTGGTAGCGAACATATAACAAAAGTATCACGAATAGACATTCGGAGTTAGTAAAGAACATATAACCAGAAAGAGACGGGAGGAAAGGACTCTTTACAAAGGATACCCCAACTGTATGTTCGGAGTTGGTAGCGAATATACAACAAAGACTAACAGAAGAAATCCCTATCAAAGATATCCTCAATACATGCCCGGAGGAAAGTACACATACGAAAAACATCAACATATGTCCGGAGGAAAGGACATATAGCAGGGAAGAGGTCGGAGGAAAGGACTCTCACCAAGGATATCACAACTATATGTTCGGAGTTACTAGAGAACATATAAACATAAAGAGACTGGATGAAAGGACTTTGTCGGAGATATCGAATATACATGTCCGGAGGAAAGGACACAAACAAAAGAGACTGGATGAAAGGGATTTTACAAAGGATATCATAACTATATGTCTGGAGGAAAGGACATATATGAAAGAGGCCAAAAGAAAGGACCCTATCGAAGATACCGAATATATGTTCGGAGTTGGTAGCAAACATAAGAGAGATATTAGGTACATGTCACATAGAATTAAACATATACAAATAAGGCAAGGACCGACCGAAGAAGGCTCCAACAAGGAATGCTAACCGCAACTAGACTCCTGGAGAAAAAAACACTGGTTGAAAGCGAACTTACAAGGGATAAGATATACATGTCTCGTCAGATTTAGACACATACATGAAAGAGATCGATTGAAGATGACTCTTAACAAAGGATGCCTGCACAAAGGCGAATCAACAAGGAGACTAAGCCGAAGATAGACTCTTGGGGAAAGAACTTAATGGGGATTCACATTTGTATTGAACCTGAATAGAATTCCAGTTGAAGGTGAACTTGCAACTGGAAAAGAGACTTACCATATGAATCTAGACAAGGGTTACCAAAACACGTTGGACTTTAAGAGATTGCAAATACACAAGAACTACAAAATCCCTCAGGCCAAAGGCAAGGTGTAATTCTTCAAGAGTGGAAATTTTTTGAATTACCACACACCAAGTATGGATACTCAAATACTTGAGAAATAAGAAAGGTTATACACCGACTCTTACTCTCACTCTGACGGCAAGGCAAAGACGACTAAATAACCAAGGGCTTGCAAGGGCAGGGAAAAACTACGACTCATCGGGGAAATGAAAAATACCAAAGACCTGACTGGTGGTAAACCAACTATAAACTCCACTGGGAAAACATGGTAGAATCACCCTAGGGGCTAGCTATGGAGGTTATTCAAATCTGAGCCCATAACAATCTGGTTACTGCAAGTAAACATAATTGGCTTATACTTATGCATGTTTGAATTTTTTCTTTTTTGGTAGATGTAATGTAATGATGCATGTTTAGGGATGCACTGAGGAAAACATGACAATAAACGATTTTCGAGAAGACAAGAGACTTCTGAATGGTTATCCTTGCATCTGATCCTCTATAGAGAATAATCAATCTGAACTTCAATGGGGAATCGAGATTCAGAACCATCAACTTCTAAAGATCGAAATCACTGGGGAAGTAACTTCCAGTGGAGCAATACTGCAAAAATAAATTGCAACTCTGAGAAAAACCTGAACTATGATCCAACTCTTTGACTTCCCGGGAACATCCCTTCATCTTCTGTTAGAATGAGGAGAGCTTCGCCGGGGATGGAAACTTTCTCGCGTAGAATTTCTTGATGAACATAACTTCTATTGGGGATCATAGAATTTCTTAAATAAAAATAATTCTACTCAGACCACATTGGGGATAACACCTCCGGGTGTAAAAATCTTTACTTGATGAAGAAAACAAGCATCCTAGGATAGAAACTCCGTTGTGGATATCTCAACAAAATCTTCTATCACTGGAGACGAAAAGAGTTATGACTGAAACTCCCATGTACACCACACTGGGGTAGCAAGACAGTTTCTCCACTTGAGAAAGAAAACCTGCTCCCCTGGGGAATAAAGGCAAGTTAATCTAGAAAGTCTTCTAAATTCGACTTCGACTGGGGAAAAACCACCTCTTCCACTAAGGAGCAGAGAAGCTTTATATGGTAGTATCAACAATACTAGCCTACACTAGGGATAGCCATATTTGTAGGATCCATGCCAACAAGGACGTGTACTGGGGAGAAGAACTCACTCCTATTGGGGATAAAAAGCATCTTTATAGGACATCACCCAGAATCTGCCATGGGTAAACATGAATCTCTTCAAGAAACTCGAATACAGGAGGACCGTACTAGAGAGAGAGTGAACCCTTCAATAGGGAGTAGAATGCATACTCCACGGGGATAAAGGGTGCCAACCACATTGGGGAAGCACAATGCCGACTTCAAGAGGCGTACATCAAGAATCTCTGGTTGGTAAATAAAACGATTATTCCGAGAAATATGGAAAGAAACAGACTGCCATGAGGAGAATGAGTATACTCAGACGAGAATACACCTTCACTAGAGACAAATGATTCTGTCTTGAGTAGAGGTGAGCATTCACTTGGGAAATTGGATTCCATTATGCAGAAATACCCATCTTTAAAGACCCTCATGTTGGTCGCATACAAACCTTCCTTGGTTTATTTGTTGTTACACTTCTTGTCATAAAAGACCAACGATGCCTACAACAACATGCTCCAGGTAGGAAATGGTAACCTTCACTGAGGAATAAACAGTTTAAACTACCAATCACAAGGTAAAAACTGCGACACAAGGTTAGAACTTCAACATGTCAACTCCGAGGAGGAATGCCAGTGAAAAGTGGACTTTGGAGAGGATACTGCAAAAATAATTTTCCGCTCACTGAAAAGAAATCATCTTGACTTCAAACGAATCCTAAATTCCTGGGGAGAAAATCTATTCTCCTCCTGCATAGAAATGAGGAATGCTTCACTGAGGAATAAAGATCTATGAAGAGAAATCCATTAGCAGACAAACTTTTTAAGAGAAGCAATGAATCATTAATTAGGGAAATGATTCCTTCTAGGAAACAATGTTTCCAACACGAACCTTGCATGAGTAACAACCTCAAATGCTCTTTGCGCTTCTGCTCGTATCCTGCTGAGGATAACAATCCAAACTTCCCGACATGCTCTTTATATTCATAAGTTTTTAGGCCGCGCTTAGACTTAATCTGATCAACCCTTAAAGAAGAGGAAATTCCCTTGCATAATTTCTTGCCCCAATCTATAGGGCCTTTGAAAAAAAACTTACCTCGAGAGGAATTCCTAAGATCTATGCCATAACGATAACCTGCCCTGTATTATGAACTTTATAACACTGCCCCTGACTGACCAGAGTTGGAAGAGGTTTCAATCATGCTTGAGTGAATGCCCCTGCATCTTCAGCTTCTGAAATGGTTCTCCTCTAATAAACAGATTCTCAGAGAGATTTGTTAAATCTCGACATAACTTCCCCAGTTTGTCAGCACTTTGAGGGATCAAATCCCGACTTGAATGCCCCAGATTGGATAATTTTGAGATATCTCATCTCAACTTCTATTGCCTTAGGCTGGCTGCATTGGACACTGAACGATGCTGGGTAAACAAACTCGCTCATACTCAATAAAGTCTCAAACTTTTCCTTTTTAGGGTAATCGACTTATGCCTTAAAAGTAGGCTAGTACACAACGGTACTTCTTGAATTACCTCATTGTTCAAGCAGATACTTGGAGTAACCTGTCCCTCAGGACCAACTTAAAATGATACACCATTGCTCAACAGAGACTTATGGACAATCAAAACTTCCATATGACTTGCTTCAGATCATTTCTCAAACTGGTCTTCTTTTACTCTACAGAGTCAATAGAAGGTCTACCCAAAATTAAGATTATTCTCAAAAATGATTTACTCTTCAACACATTCCTGAAGCAATTTGTCCTTTGAGATAATCAAAATTTTCATCTGATTCTCATTATGAAAGCTCACTTAATTAAGCACTTGTTCATATGCAAATAATGTTTATTCTAAGAATGATAATTTTAATGTAAATCCTATGCTTTTCTTGAAGTGTAAAAACTTTTATTGAAAAGATGTTGAAACATCAAAAACATTTTTTTTGGTACAAAAGACAGTAAAAAGATGGAGTGACACCAATTCAAAAGTTTTAACAAGCCTCCTAGGAGTTATATTACCGTACTCTTGTTACAGTTTTACTTTTGAATTAACCCATGCTTCAGTTAGGACTTTCAAGGGTTGTAACATGGCTTGGTTCACTATTTTAGAAAAAAGGATTTAAGGCTTAAACTTATTTGGTGTCCACCCATTATCCATGATGTTCTCCAATCCTACATTCAGTTAACCCAATACGAGCACTCATCTCTCGAGAGGAGTTTATGATGGTTGAGGAACCACTGAGGTTTCTTGGACATGACAGTCACTCACCTTGGATTCTTTTGTGTTTCTGGTCACATGACTTTGTTCTTTGCTGAGGATTTTCATTTTGTAATTCTTTCTCTCCTTTCAGGCTTTCCCTTTTCCTTTTTCGCTTTCCCTAACTTTTTCCTGGACAATTCTTTTTTATATTTGATTTTCAAGTCCAGCGGGATGCCCTAATTTTTGCCTAAGTCACTGGTTTTCAAGTTTCGACTTAGCGGGCTTTCTTTCTTTCCCTTTTTTTATTCATTATCTTTTCTTTCCTTTTGAACACATCGTGTGAATTCGAGTCGTCTTTGAGTTGCTGGAAGAATTGTGACTAGTTCATTCTCTGGTCGGTAAGGGATAACCATTGTTGTATCATCATCTTTTATCCTCCTGACAGGTGATGGATAAGGTGTGGTGATCCTTGGATGTTCACTCCCTTTTGAAGTTTGACTGCTCGATCAAATTAACTGAAATCTACCCTACCCCGGGTTAAATGTGAGGGTTTTTTCTAACAAGAAAAGAAACTCCTACTTCAAGGCTCAAAGGGGTTGACGAGGGTCTATCTCTCTTATATCTCCGGTGTTCGGGAATTTGAAATAATGCTTGTACATTGTCATCAGGGTTTTACTTAAAAGCATATCGTATGGGATTCTTATTATATGTCTCATCATGATCCCTCCAGAGGTATTTTGCTTTATTTAACAAGAGTTAAGTATCAAAAATAAAGAAAAACATTTAAGAGTGAATATGAATGGATTAATTCAAGGCATACATATTCAATGCATTATGATTAACATTCAAAGATAAGCAAGTTTGCATACAAGAAAGTACTGAAAAAAACAAGAAAGATTACAAATGAGAATGCAAATGAAACTAGAAATTTCCATGTTGATGAGGCATGAATCTGTATGGATTTATTGCTTCACAAGATTAACTTTATAGTCTTGACACCACCGAGTCAAGGAGAACTCAATTAATGCACAAGCCCCCTGGGGAGAACGTGATTTCTTTGGAACCGATGAGTTTCTAAACTTTGCCTCTAAAAATATTACAGCCTTCAATTGTATGGCCAGGTGCCCCAACATGGTAATCACAAAGGATTTCATCAAAATATGTGATGAATGTTTTATCAAGCGAATTTGCTTAAGCTGCATCACAGAGTTTCTTCTACTACAGAGAAGAAATGCCAAAAATATTATACTACACAGAAGAGAAAATCAACAGCTGAATTCTGGGGAATCTCTTACTTCACAAAAGAATCTCCGTCTTCTAATACCCAGAAGCAAAAATTCAGAAACTGTAACAAAGGATCTTCTACCACACAAAAGAAAATAAACTTCATCTCTTACTTCACAAAAGAGAAGTTTTAGCAACCAAATTTTGAGGAATCTCCTTCTTCACAAAAGAATCTTTGTCTTCTACCACACAGAAGCAAAAATACAGAAACTATACCAAAGGATATTCTACTACACCGAAGAAAATAAACTATGAATGTAGAACTCGACCTTTGAGGTATTTTCTCTTACACATTAACAAATGTCCAAGAACTCGATATCTTATACTTCTTCAGCACAAAAGTAACACCCCATCTTCTACTACACAGAAGAAGCACTCAACTGAGGAGAAAGAGTCTGAAACAGTTTTCAAAACATGGACTGGACTTTTTGAAAAGATGCCAGACAAGTGTCAAACTTTATACTTCAACCTCTTGTAGTCTTAAATATCATAACCAGGTGCCCAAGAATGGGATACACATCTAGAATTTGCATCAAAATCAGGAGAGAGGTTTATGGGAGGAAGACCTAAATAACAGAGCTTTACCAATTGAATTTACAACAGACGAGGAAGTAACTGGATGTAAGGCATTAGGATTACATCAACATGCTTCTCAGGTTTCTTCCGTCTCCGCTGACAAGCTTTACCCCATGGATGAGACCCACAAAGTATTTCATGATTTGAAAAGGGTCCCATGTAAAGGGAATGGATGATAGCTTATGTTGCAACAACATATATAGGATCACTTTCCTTTGCTGACACTATCTTCAGAACTACCATACCCGACTCGACTGAGTCTGCAACTGGTTATTTTTCTCCCTTAAGGATTTTCGACCCAGGGCCATTGCTTGCATGTCCATCAAACACAATCCCATCCGTCCTTTCATCTCATCCAGTTCCCCAAAGAAGTTATTCCGTGGCTTTTTTGGATCACAGAGAGATGAGAGGTCAAGATTCACAGTTCTGAAAAGAATACCAGGCCTGAATAAGCATTTCCCTAACTCTGAGTACTTATTATGAATGCATGAAGATGCATGAGGTGAATGATTGAATGCAATGCCATGTTCAATCATTTCCAAGGAACCCGTATGCTTTTAAATTTTGATTTTGATCCAGTAAGAGACAGACAAACACAACATAAGGCTCACAAGCACGATTCCTTGGAAATGGAAAGAACATTTGTGTTAACTTTTTTTCATGCATATATTTTTTATACATTTCTCTTTTTGTGAAAATAAATATGCTATGATGCAAGTGCAATACTCATGGAATCAACGCTTCCACAAAACGGGTTGCTGTGTGGTCTCTGAACACACCAAAAATACCAGAATCAATGGTCTGGAACACACTCGAAGAACCATTGTTACCAACAGAACATACGGTCACCATCAGAATAAAGTCACCATCTGTATTTGTAAAGATTATTCCCGTCCCATTCACGGGTCAAGACTAGGTCTGAGTACGGTCAATGGTAACCCAAAACGGGTTCGTTTGAGAATTCTATCATTGTATACCTATGTGATAATGATAGCATCTCATTAGAACCTCATATGAGCGTGGGCGACACAACCATCTAGAGTAATCTACATCCCCTATCCGTCATGTTCCACTCTATTCCTAGTGTTCCTATTGTTTGTCACTTGGCCTGGGTATTAGGCCTTTTACCTCATAGTAATATCCCACCCAACTTGAAAAACTAGCAAATCCAGCACAACAACAGTATATGGAAAACAATAAATATGCAATGCAAACACATGCTCAGATAATCATGTACAAATGAGTAAACTAATAGAATAAAAATAAACACCCAAAGAAAAGAAAACAAGATCTATGAGCGACTCTGGGATGGATCAACATTTGGTCAACCTGTCCCCAATGGAGTCGCCAACTGAAACAACTGGCTGAAATATCATCAAGATAAAATCAATGAAGTCGCCATCAAATGTTTTTTATCCTACAGGAAGGGAAAGGTAAGCATCGAGTAAACCCGAGAAGGGTGAAATCACGATCAAACGACCGAGAGATCGGGTAAGGGAGTCTGTTACATGAGGGGAAGGTATTAGCACCCCACACATATGTGGTACTATACGGTATCTACTCTTGTTGTTCTAATGAAATGGGTGTGATTAAATTTACAACTTACAAGCTAAAATAAAAATTCAAAGAGGGAATGCATGCAAAAGAAAACACAGGGAAAAGAAGGAATATTTACAAAGTTTCGCTCGGTTGAGCCCTGTAACGCCCGTTGATTTAATTAATCATTTAATTAAGTATTTTCGATTAATTGTTAATTATTTGTTGAAGTTGTTGACATGTTGTGTTATGTTGTGATTTGTTGACATAAGTTACGGTGTTGTTATTAGTCAGTTAAATTAGTTGATTAATAATATTAGTAATAATATTAGAATTGTAGAATATTAATAATATTAGTTGTTGGGCTTGTTTTGGTGATAGACATAGTATTAAGGGGGTGTGGAAATTAGGCCTAATAGAAACAATGATATATTATTGAGTCTAGTTTAAAAATAGAAATAAGGGTAATTAAATAAAGGGTTAAGAGAAATGTTAGAGAAAGTGTTGTACGTGAGAAGTTACATAGATAAGGAGAAGAGACACAAGGCTAGGTTCGATCAGAAAATCATAGAGAGACCTTCAATCCAAGGTAAGGATGGGGTTATGACTCTATAATTGGGTATATGATTAATATTATGTAGGAATTTGGTTATGCACAATTGTTACTGTGTGTGAATGTTGTATGAACAAATTATTGTTTGGTATCTGTGGTATTTGTGCTAATGTTGTAGTGATTCAATCGATTAATCGAGTGTTGAAAATTATCATGTACTGATGTGGGTATAGTTGTTATGTTGTTCTGAATACATGTAGTGTTGGTCTGAAATCATTGGTAAGGGAAGGAACCACTGGTCACAGGAAAATTTGAACGAAGTTACAAAATTGGACGGTGTGCCAAGCGGCATACGTATGACGGTGAAGGGTGCCAACCAGAACCATGTTTTTGTGTCGAGGGGAACGGTTTACATGTCGAGGGGCATGAATCCATTAGTCATAGTCTCCTTTTAATTGTTTTCTGTGTCTGTTCTATGTGTCTGTTACCTTAGTATTTCATTACAGGAATGTATGTAGCAGGTTTAGAAAAGAATGGATAATTGCAGAGGCTATTAATCAGTAATAGAAAAGTGAACAATTGTGTCTTAGCATAAAATATAGCAGGTGGAATTAATAATGTACATAGTTAGTAATTGGTATGGTTTAGTTGTAGAACTGGTAGTAAATAATAGAAACACTAGTAACTAAAATATAATAGCAGTTGAGATGATTTAAGTAGCAGGAAAATAATAGTTTCATTAATTTAGCAGTAAACCATTTATAAGGCTTATCAGCAGAATAATTTAGCAGAAGTGTTTTAGTGGGACCGTGTTAATAACAATATTGGCAGATGTAAGTTGTTGTGTTGTTGTTCTTAATTATTGAAGTTGTAGGTGATGAACCTTGTTGTGTTGCCTCTATTGACTGACAGTTATTGAGTTGTAGGCTTATGCCAATGTTGTTATATGTTGTTATCATTGTTGCATTTAATCATGTTGTCACATACATGGCATATCATGTTGGAGCTGATGCTCGTTAAGTTGGCCTGGATTGGCAAATATAAAGTTGAAGGCTCATGCCTTGTTGATGCCTTTATTAATTGGCAAACTATTAAGTTGGGAGTTCTTCTTCATTGGTACCACATGCATACACAATGTAACGAGTCACATCTCACGTTGCATATTTGAGTTGATGTGTTGATGAATTAATCATTATATTTTGTTGATATTTTGTCATGATTGCTGTTGTTTATAAGTTGTGAAGCGGTGATCTTGCATGAACAAATTCTAATATAATGTTTATCATACGTTTAATTATATTTTTAGATATCTCACCCCTTATATTTTAATGTTACCCCGATGTTGGTAACGTACATGTAATCTAGAGTGAAGGCGGTTTACCTTCAGTAGTTCGAGTCAGAATCATTGCTCTGATATGTAACACTCGGGGGGATAAATGCTTGTTGTTTTATTGTTGTTATTATTTCAGTTGATTGAAGTTTAAGTTATTGTTCGTTAAATACTTGTTATTTGAAGTTGTTTCAGTTGGAAAAAGATGTTATGTTATTTATAGTCGAATATTTGATTCCTCTTCATAGTTATGAAAGTTGTTGTTTTCAAAAGATTAAATTATGTTGCCGTTGGTTCATCAAAGTTTAATGTGTTATGTATCTGTAATGAATGCCGTTGTTTTAAGTTGAAATTGTAGCATCCTGATATGGTTGTCTAATTTTTATAACTGATTTTATAATAATTGTAGGGTAGAATTGGGGTGTTACAAGTTGGTATCAGAGCAAGTCGGTCCGTCTGACTAAGTTGTCGAGTCGTAGTTTGTCTTACAATCGAGTATTGTTAACTTGAGTTCTAACCATTATTTGTGTTGTAGTTATAAGTTGAGATGGCTGGAAGGAATGATGCTGCACTTGCTGCTGCTTTAGAAATAATGGCGCATGCTATGGAGAATCAGTCGAACACTAACGGGAATGCTGGATCTCGTAGTTTGGCGACCTAACAAAGGGAGAATCCTCCTACCTTCAAGGGTAAGTATGATCCCGACGGAGTGTTAGAATGGTTGAAAGAGATTGAGAGAATCTTCCGTGTGATGAACTACACTCCAACATAGAAGTTTCAGTATGGAACTCATATGCTAGCAGTCGAAGCTAATTATTGGTGGCTAGAGACATGTCAGAAGTTGGAAGTTGCAGGTGAAAATATCACTTGGGCTGTGTTTCATAGGGAATTTCTGAGAAAGTATTTCCTTGAAGATGTTCATTGTAAGAAGGAAATTGAGTTCTTTGAACTGAAGCAAGGGAGTATGTTGGTTGTTGAATATACTGCAAAGTTTGTGGAGTTGGCTAAGTTTTATCTGCACTATAGTAAGGCAAATGCTGAGTTTTCAAAGTGTATCAAGTTTGAGGATGGGTTGCGCCCGGAGATCAAGAAGGCAGTTGGATACCAGAAGATTCGTGTCTTTGTTGATTTGATTGATAGTTGCAGGATCTATGAAGAGGATAATAATTCTCACTATAAGATTATCAATGAGAAGAGGGGTAAACACCAACAGACCCGTGGTAAGCCTTACGATACCCCAACTGGTAAAGGTAAACAGAAAGTTGCTCAGGGTCAGAGAACTAGTGGGGGAGATGCTCCTGTTGGTGTGGTTTGTTTCAAATATGGAAAACCTGGGCATAAGAGGAATGTGTATACTACTGAGGTGAAGAGGTGATTCCGTTGTGGCAAGATTGGACATGCTATAGCTGAGTGCAAGCATAAAGAGATGATTTGCTTCAATTGCGGTGAAGAAGGACACATTGGTAGTCAGTGCTAGAAACCAAAGAAGTCGTAAACCAGTGGAAAGGTGTTCGATTTGGCTGAGAGTCAGACGGCTAATAAGGACAAACTCATTAGAGGTACATGTTTCATTAATAGTACTCCTTTAATTACTATTATTGATACCGATGCTACTCATTGCTTTATTGTTGCTGATATGTTGAAAGATTGGGTCTTGTGTTCTCTTCTATGAATAAAGAGATGGTCGTCGACACTCCAGCCAAAGGGGTCAATGACTACTTCTTTCATGTGTTTAAAGTTCCTGTTGTCGATCTTCGACATAGACTTTACTGTTTATTTAGTTTGTTTGTCTTTAAGTGGGTTAGATGTGATCTTAGGTACGGACTGGTTAAAGCATAACTATGTTCATATTAACTGTTATAACAAGTCGGTGAGGTTTTCTACTCCTGAAGAAGAGGAAGCTGGTCTGTTATCTGCTAGATAGTTGTGATACGGTGGGATAACTGACTAGGGTTTTGCGTTTGTTTTCGCAAATCTTTCGGTTGAGCAAGAGTCGCCACCGACTTTTTATTTTATCCTAAAAGAAAGGTTTAAAAAGCACAGCAAAAACCTTTTGAGATATTTCGTGGGTTCGGGGAGTAGATTATAGAAAGGGAAGGTATTAGCACCCTTTCTATCCATGGTTATCCATGGGCTCTTAGTTACTTGCTTAGATCGACTTGCCTTGGTTTTCAATTGTTTAAAATGGTGCTTTGTGCGTGATTTTGAAAATGTTTTGAAAAAGATGCCTTTTCTAGGCTACCCTTGTAACAATTCTTTACTCGAATGTTTTACAAAAGGTGTTTGTCTTTTTGAAAAGATGTTTCAAGGTTTTTTGAAAGTTGTTTTGAAAGTGTAGTGATGTGTGGTTTGAAAAATAGGCAAGTGTTTTTGTTTTGCAAGTTGACAAGTACTTAAGAGCTATCTACCCTAAAGTTCTCAAAGATTTTTTTGCTATGTTTTAACCCTTTTAACAATTTTGTTCCACCATTGTATTTGGTGGACAATCTTGTGTTAGGATGTTAACGGGACGGGCGCGGGTCATCGTTTAGACCATAATTGCAATGGTGCCAAGTATCTTTGGGCAATTTTACTTTAAGGGACTTGATCATTTTTAAGGCAACTTTCGAAAGCGTCATCGAGGGACTATGATCATTTGATTGTTTTGTTTTTGCCAAAGATACCTAACATGCAATATGGCCCATTATTGAAGGCAACAAGTGGAATACCCTAGGGGTGCAAGTGTGATTAGTGTTGTCCATTTTCATGCTTGTTTATCTTGAAATTAGGTCAAACTATTTTGGTTAATTGACTTGCATACAAACCCTAATTCTAACATGGCATAATTAGAAAGCGTTAAAGTGCGAAAAATAAAGTTCCTAAGTTATTACAACACAATATATGGGAAGGGGGGTACAAATGTTCAAATGGGGGTATTTTGACAAGGAATTTAAACCTAGACTGTTACATCAAATTGAGAATTATACAAATTATTTAATATACAACAATTAAATAAAAATGGAATAAATATGCAAGATGCAAAAAATGTTTTTTACATGTATGAAAAAAAAGTGTTTTTTATATGTCAAATAAAAATAAAAAGTATTAATTTTTGGAGTTTTTTAGGTATTTAGGGCAAAACCCTAATTTTGCAAATAAAAGGTATTTATTATTTAATATATACAATGTTTATTAATTATGTACAAAAGAAATAAAAAAGAGAAGTATATGTGTCAAAAAGGTATTTTTGATGTTAAATATTAATAAAAATAAAATATTATATTTTGTATTTTTTAACCTAAATATACTAATAAATATATATGTATTTGTATTATTTACTAAATATATTAAATATATACAAAAATAAAATATTTAATATTTACAAAAAAAAGTATATTTTATATAAAATGTTTTCAAGAGAAAAAATGAAATAAAAATCAGAAATAAAATATCTTTGTATTATTTTTAGTTATTGTAAATAATAGTATATAAGTATTTATTTATGTACAAAAAACTAAATAAAGACTAATAAATATCAAAATAAATGCAAAAAATGTGGAAAAATGATTTTTATATTTTTTCATACTTAAATAAAAATATGGAAATAAAATCAAAAGGAAAAAATGGAAAATGATAAATAAAAATCAAAATGGGTCAGGGGTGTTCAAAAGCAAAAACAAGGTGCAAATAGGAAAAGTGGAACAGGCCCAGCCCAAAGACCAGCTTCTTCAACCTCCAGCCATCTCTGTTTGAAAAAACGCGCGCCTTCTTGCTTCAACATCAAGATCCTGATTCTTTGATTTTTAATGAAAACTTACAACACAAAAAATGTAAAGCATCATCTCACGATTTCATACATATAAAGAACATGATCTAACTCTCAGAAATGAGAGAGAATTTCTTCTCCCCCAATTCCTGACCTAATTTTTGTTCCAAGTTCAGACCTCAAATTCTCATAGCATACATAACATAAATGAAAACTAATGATATGGGCAGATTCAGGGCCATGAATGTGACATAATTTCTTCACAAACCTAAAGCTAACAATGCCTGGATAGAGAGATACGAGTTCATGAACTTACCTGTTCAGTTGGAATCGTATCTGGTGATGGAGGTGCTTTCAATGCAAGGTGATGATTGGTACAGCTTCCTTGATGTCCAGGGATGCTATTCCAAGCTTTAGTTTGTTTGGAAACCAAGAGAATCATGCTATGGTACTTCAACTGCAAAACAGAAAAATGAAAATGGTGATGTTAGCTAGGGATGTTACAGGTCGTGTTTGAGGCTTGGAATAGTTTCAAGGGATGATGTAGGATGTGTTTGAAGTGGTTATAGCAAGAATGCACGAATGGATTGAGTTATGGAACTCAATCTGCAGCAGGTGCCCTGTTTTGGGCAGTTCTATGGTGTTTTGAGGTTTGATGAGGTTTGGAAGGTGTTTAGCTCATGTTTCAGGTCAGGGTGATTGTTTGGAATGTGTTTGACAAGTTTGCTTAAGCTGGTTTTTGCTGAGATGAGAGTTGTGTATTGTTATGCAATGTTTCTTCACACTTAAGCAAGAAAAGGCCAAGTGGTTCTCTAGACTTGTACATGCCCCTCAAGTATGCTGCACACTTGAGCCTTGATCAGTGTGATATCTCCATGAATCTTGTGTCCAAATATATGCATTGTACTCCTTGATTCACAAACTTGACATAAAGCCAAACTTTACAAAAATGGATAAAGTGCTTTTTTTAATTAAGGCTTAATCTAACATGTAATGTCCAAATGCACAAAATAATGCTAACACACAATGGATTGGCATTTAATTATTGAGTGCAAATTGGATTAGAGGCCTGTAAATAGCTTATGCATGCTGATTTGAAAAGTTGCACAAGTTATGAACATGTAAATGGCTCATGAACAAAGTGAGTTTTTCCCATATTGCAAAATTCGATTCTCTCTAACCATGAGGTTGTTTGATGAGTTCTTGGACATTTTGGAAAGCTTGGAATGTGTACTACAATCCATCTTTGAAATGAAAATTGAAATTACAAGTGGAAGCATGTGAAAAATTGCCATGAAGTTGGGCAAAAATCCTGCCTAAAATAGGTCAAAATTTCTCTAAGTTAAGAATGGTTTGGTACCCTTGTTCCAAAAATTGTAACTTGAGCTACAAGCTTCTTTTGAGAAAACTTTGTGAATCAAAGTTGTATATTTTGCAATGGTCTACAACTTTCATGTTTTGACTTTTCCTTGAATCCAAATGAATCTTGGTGAAAAATTGGGACAAAGTTAGGAAAAAATTAGGGTTTTTCATAACTTAGAAAAATTCTAAGTTATGAAAAATCTTCATTTCAAACCCTAATTTGCAATTCATGATTTCTTGATGAACAAGTTTCATGATTTGGCATGTTTTGATGAAAAATGAATCTTGACATTTGATTTTGACCAAAAAGTCAAAGTTTGACTTTTCAGTATACAGTCAAAATTGATCAATTGACTGGAAAATTCAACTGTCAATCTTGTGCATTTGGGATCTTTTGAACTTGTTGAGCATGTCAAGACAATTCCATGGGGTCCTTGAGTCCATATGTGAGCTTGGTTTGCCATTGGCTAGGTCAAACAGTCAAAAATTGCCTTTGTGCAGTCAAAACCCTAAAAATGACCATTTTGCCCTTTTGGTGATCTGATCAAATTTCTTGGGGTATTGTGATCCAAACTTGATCAAATGGTCCATATGAGTTCATAATGTTGATGTGGGTCAATTTTCATGAGGTTTGACTGTCAATTGACCACAGTTGACTTTTTCCCCAATACAGCTGATTTCTAGGTCAATTGTCTAATTGACTGGGCAAAGATTGGAATCAAGGCTTGAAACTTGATATGGATAAACTTGGGAGTCCAATATGGAGCATGAAAGTCATATTAGGCATTTAAGGTCAAAACATCTTTGTGCAAACACAAACCCTAATTTGGGTCAACAGTGCAAGGAGAAGTCTTGAGCAGAGGAAACCCCAACTGGATCTTGAGCTCCAAGGGCCTTGTGATGAGAAAATGTTGAGAAAATGGGAGGGAAAATTTTGGGTTACAACAGTTGCCCCTGTTCAATCTTCTTGAACCTGAAGAGTTAGATTGGCAAGTTTGCCTTTCGTGACTCGAGGGTAAAAGGAGATTGGACACTAGAGTGCCCTTAAATTTGCACTCGTCAAAGCAATGGATGCGGGAATGGGCTTAGAGATGCCATTTGGAGATGGGCTTAAAGATGCCATCTGGAGGGGTGACAGAATCTTGTCGGGGATGGGCTTAAGGATGCCATCTGGAATGAGTATCAGAAAGGTGTCCCTGTTTTGGACCATTTCTGAACTAGGGTCTGAATAAGCAATAGATTGACATCCGTATCTGGAGGCATCCGTAAACTATTTTCAAAAGTTGATAAGAGTATGAACAAGCGATAGATTAACATCCGTTGTTGGGAAGAATCTGTAAACTGTTTTCAGAAGTCTTTGAAGAAGAATCTGAACAAGTGATAGGTTAACATCCGTTACTGGAGAACCCGTGAACTGTTTTCAGAAGTCTTGAGGTTGAATAAGCAATAGAGCAGCATCCGTTGTTGGGAAGCGTCCGTAAACTGTTTTCAAAAAGTTGCATCTGAACAAGTGATAGATTAACATCCGTTGTTGGGAAGAATCCATAAACTGTTTTCAGAGGTCTTGAGAAGAATCTGAACAAGCGATAGGTTAACATCCGTTACTTGGAGAACCCGTGAACTGTTTTCAGAAATCTTGAAGTTGAATAAGCAATAGAGCAGCATCCGTTGTTGGGAAGCGTCCGTAAACTGTTTTCAAAAAGTTGCATCTAAACAAGTGATAGATTAACATCCGTTGTTGGGAAGAATCCATAAACTATTTTCAGAAGTCTTGAGAAGAATCTGAACAAGCGATAGGTTAACACCGTTACTGGAGAACCCGTGAACTGTTTTCAGAAGTCTTGAGGTTGAATAAGCAATAGATCAACATCCGTTGTTGGGAAGCGTCCGTAAACTGTTTTCAAAAAGTTGCATCTGAACAAGTGATAGATTAACATCCGTTGTTGGGAAGAATCCATAAACTGTTTTCAGAAGTCTTGAGAAGAATCTGAACAAGCGATAGGTTAACATCCGTTACTAAAGAACCCGTGAACTGTTTTCAGAAGTCTTGAGGGTGGAGGAGGAACCGGTGTAGGGTTTCCTGATGATGAGCTCGTATAAAACTGCATCTGGATGAATCTGGAATAAGCATCAGAATGTTGCCATGTCTGGGTCACATCTGAACTATTTTTGGGTGAATCTCGGAAGATAATGATTTTTGTCTGTCGACTGATCTTACCTGAAAAGGTAAAGAGTTAGTTATATGCAATGTCATGATGCATGATGCGATGTACGTTATATGATATGAATGTAAATGACTGCGCATGTAAGCTGGAGAGCTGTCTTGCGGAGGATAGATGAATCCGAGATGGCTGACGATAAAAGCATCTTGACTACTGCCAGTGTGATCGGTGGATCTGGAACTGACTGTTTAACGCTGGTTCGCGAAATGTCGCGGAAGCAAGAGTCGCCACCGTCTTTTATTTTCTCCAAATGGAAAGGACAAAAGCACAGAAAAATTCCTTAAAGAGATTGCTCTCGGTTCGGGAGGTAGGTTATAGAAAGGGAAGGTGTTAGCACCCTTTCTATTCATGGTTATCCATGGGCTCTTAGGTACTTGCTCATTTGTGTTTTCAAAAATGGTTGGTTTGCTTTTCAACTGTGGGTTTTAAAAAGTTTCCTTGAAAATTCCAGTTCGACTCTTGTATCGGTCCTCAAGAGTGTTTGAAAAATTGCTTTCGAAAGCTTTTTGAAAAGGTGTTGGTGTGAAAAGTATTTTTTGAATTTATTTTCGGAATTAGAGCAAGTATCTAGAGTCGTCTACCTACCCTAAGGAATTCGTCTGTGTAAATGTCCTTTAAAGTAGTGCCATCCCACCATTGAGAGGTAGGTAGCACCACCGTTGGAGGTGTTCGGGTCAATTCGAGGTTCGGGACATGGTGATCACCAGAGCAATGGGAAGACACCTTAAAAGCTACCCTCATGCCAGGTTCCCGGATCATGAGAACTTACTAAGACATCCTCTACTCGACGATCACCTTTCGAGGCAAGGCAACAGTGAGGCGTACCCTAGGGGTGGTGTGTGATTTGTGTGTCAGATTCGTTTATTTTTATCTTGTCATGGTATAGTGATCTATGCGTTTGTTTTTTATTTTTTCGTCCATTCATTCTTGCATGCATTTGTTTAATAGTTAAAAGAGTTGCGGAATATAAAAGTTCTAAACTATTACAAAAGGCGCGGGTCCACATCGCCAAAATTTCCAGAACCCGATTTGACAGAAAGTAAATAAATAAAGTAAAGTGCGAAAGATTAAAATGTTCGAGTTTACAAGGCTTTGGGAGAGGTACATAAATATTAAAAGGAAAAGAAATAAATACGCGAATTGAAATTTTAAATTGAAACGAGGGCGTTGGACCCTTTTAACGAAATTAAATTAAATGATTAAATTAATGAAATTAAAGAAAAAAGAAATTATTTTTTGGTTTTTTTGTATTTTTGAGAATTTAATGAGATTAATTGAAATTAAAATACTAACCCTAATTCTAATTGTTTTAGTTTAAGAAATATTAAAGTCCAACCTAAGTTAACCTAATTAATTACATGGTAATTTAATTACAAAAATAAATAATATTTAATTATTAGTGAAGGAAAAGAAAAAAAAAGGGTAAAAACTATTACAAACCCTAATTCTACCAAATTTTAAATTGATTAAGGGAAATATTAAAATTAAACCTAACTTAATAACTAAAATTAATGAATAATATTTATTTACAAAAAAAAAAATATTAATTAATTAAAATACTTATTTTTGTCTTTTTTCTGATTTTTTATTGTTTTTATGTTTTTTATGAAAAATAATTAAATTAAAGAATTGAATTAAAAAAGGGAATAATTGAATCAAAATAAAAAAACAAAATAAAATAGAGAAGATGTTGCAAACCTAGGGGGTTCTGTCCCCAATTGAGAGGTTAAATCAGCATTTTAGGCCCATTAATCCTTAGGCCTCGTTGACCTTTTGATTAGCATGCCTGTGCATAGACTGAGGTTCATCATAGTCTCCAGATCTGGTCCCTTGATTGAGTGCAATTGGCCAAGTGGCGTGTTGGATGGAGGAGCATATGGTGGAATCTTGTGTTGAATCTGCATGGGATAACAATTAAAGGAAAAATAATATGAAAGGGGTGAGGACCTGGGGCTCGAACCCAGGTCCTGAAGATTACCAACCAAGTGCCTTGCCAGACGCGCTGCTTTACTTCTTTGTTTATCATATGACCAATAAACATAATATAATAAAACAATCGTTAGTGCTCAAATTCAGCGCGAAATTCAAATAACCCAATTACCACTGGACACCTCATCTTCTTCTTCTTCGTTGTGTTTCTTTCCTGAAAACAAAAGAAGGTTAGCGAGGGTTTTTAACCCCCCCAAAACATGCTTGATTTGATAATAGCGAATAGGCCATATGGCCTCAGAAATTAGGCGCGAGGGTTTCATTATTTTCGTCCAAACGCACTGAATCTGTTCATGGTATTATGAGGCTCTAATTTTATGGCTTTTAGAAACGCCTAATTTGGAACTCAAGGAACCCTAACCTGCATCAATGGTGGAATCGTGTACAGCGCATAAAAATTCAATCAAAGTACACCGTTAGCTTCAGAATGACATAATGAGTACAAATCCAATATTAGAATTTACAAATAATGCATGAATGATGTTTCAAGAAAACTGAAAAAAGCTTGAACCGGCCATGGTCGTGCTACCTATTTCTTGTGTTAGGGGCGATGATTTTGATCTGTATGTGTTCCTTGAACTCTCAGCAAGCCAATGGAATAAGTATTGTGGCTTGAATCACCTTAGAAATTGGTTTTCAGTATTGGACTTTTAAGCAAAAAAATCAAGTTTTGTTCTTTTGATATGGCGCAGCTTGGAGTCTTTTCTGAATAGGGTTAGCATGTATATGTACCTGTGAATGATTAGGGTTAAAGAGATCACACAAAAACCTTTGCATTCATGATTTGCAAGATTTGATTTTCCAAGATCTTTTCAAATATTTTTTCATGCCTATTTGGTACAAATCATGTCCAATCACTTCAATTCCTTCCATATCTGATCATGCATGAATTTTTAAACCTATTCCATGCACAAAAAGATTTGATTGCATTGGTTTGATATTTTTCATGTATTTTAATTAATTAAATGAATTATTAATAATAAAAAATCCAAATAAATAAATAAAAATGAAGAAAAACTTCCCTTTGGGCCAAATGGTCGTGCACATGCCTTGGATAATGAATTGTAGAAGAAAAATAGGCCCATTAGCATTTTTAGGTCATTTGAATCAATGTTGACTTTTCAAAATATCCAAAAATTTCCCAACTTCCACAAGGCATAACTTGCTCAATTTTTAAGTTTTGCTCATGTTCTTGGACATTTTGGAAAGGTCTTTGAGTCCTATAACCAATGTATTTGGTCCCATGGCATTTTGATTTACCAATATCAAGTTATGGCCTTTGACTTAAAGTCCTTTTTTGTTGACTTTTGAAAATGACCTATAATGTTGAAATTGATAACTTTGTGTGAGAGCATTTCTTGGACTTGAAGTGTGAATAGGAGTTGTAGGAAATGTCATTCTCTTCAAAATGAGATTTGGATGGAATTTTTCTGATAATCCATGTGAAAGTTATGCCCTGGTCAATTTACAGTTGACTTTTTCAACTGTCCAAATAAGGAAACTTTTGCATCTTGATGATTTTTGAGCCAAGCTTTGAGAATCATGATCAAGCATTGATCAAATGATGTTTGTGGCTTCAAAATGATATGTTGACCAAAAATTTTAACTTTTGACTGTCAAATGACCATTTTGCCCCTACAGTTGACTGTAGTGCAATTAGGGTTTTTGACTGTGAAATTTTGTGCTGTAAGTCTTGAAACTTGGCATGAGGATGCTTGACCATGTTTGTAGGCATGTAGGACTTGATTGGACCCTTGGAAACTTCATTTACTTTGTCAGAACCAAAACCCTAATTTTGACTGTTTAGGAGGCCCTTGAACTATGCAACCCTTGGGGAATTTTGTAGCATGCTTTTGACAAATCTTGAAGAGTATGGGAGGGAAAATTTTGGGGTACAACAGTTGCCCCTGTTCAATCTTCTTAGACCTGAGGATGCAGATTGGCTGACGTGCCTTTCGTAATCCGAAGGTGGAAGATGATTGAACACTAGAGTGCCCAGAAATTTGCGCTCACATAGTAGTGTGAAGAGGGGAATAGGCTTATAGATGCCATTTAGAGATTAATGGATAGGATGATGGGCTTATAGACGCCATGCTAAGAGATGATGGATAGGTGGATGGGCTTTTAGATGCCATCTGGATGTCAATCACATAAGAGATTCCTTAGCGAGAACTTGCGTACCTGCAAAAGAAAATGAGTACCTGACATGTTGCAGGAGCTGGTCTTCAGATGCTTTGTATAGATGTGTCCTGACTGGTTACATGAGCTGAATCTGGAGCTTCAAACGATGATGAATGAACCAGGGATGGTTACTACCTCAACAGGAACGGTGAGAGAACCTTGGATGACTTTAACCTCAACAGCAATCATTGAGATAATCTTGGGATTACCACCTCCGCAGTATCGGGGAGAGAACCATAGGCGATTACCACCTCAACAGCAAACATTGAGAGAACCTTGGATAACTTCAACTTCAACAGCAATCGTTGAGCGAAATCTGGGATTACCACCTCCGCAGTATCGGGGAGAGAACCATAGGCGATTACCACCTCAACAACAAACATTGAGAGAACCTTGGATAACTTCAACTTCAACAGCAATCGTTAAGCGAAATCTGGGATTACCACCTCCGCAGTATCGGGGAGAGAACCATAGGCGATTACCACCTCAACAGCAAACATTGAGAGAACCTTGGATAACTTCAACTTCAACAGCAATCGTTGAGCGAAATCTGGGATTACCACCTCCGCAGTATCGGGGAGAGAACCATAGGCGATTACCACCTCAACAGCAAACATTGAGAGAACCTTGGATAACTTCAACTTCAACAGCAATCGTTGAGCGAAATCTGGGATTACCACCTCCGCAGTATCGGGGAGAGAACCATAGGCGATTACCACCTCAACAGCAAACATTGAGAGAACCTTGGATAACTTCAACTTCAACAGCAATCGTTGAGCGAAATCTGGGATTACCACCTCCGCAGTATCGGGGAGAGAACCATAGGCGATTACCACCTCAACAGCAAACATTGAGAGAACCTTGGATAACTTCAACTTCAACAGCAATCGTTGAGCGAAATCTGGGATTACCACCTCCGCCGTATCGGGGAGAGAACCATAGGCGATTACCACCTCAACAGCAAACATTGAGAGAACCTTGGATAACTTCTACTGAGTCTTTATCAGGAAAATCTATTTGGGGTCGATTTAGCTGGACTAGAGAAGGCCTTGGACTGGATAAGAAATCTTTGGAGTCGATTAACTGAACCGGTCTAGGTCTTGGAATGTCTTCAACTGGGTTTTTATCAGAAAAATCTGTTTGGGGTCGATTTAACTGGACCAGAGAAGGCCTTTGACTGGATAAGAAATCTTTGGATTCGATTTAACTGAACCGGTCTAGGTCTTGAAATATGATTGAGAATTTAACTGAATCTTTCCTGAAAGGTAAAGGTCAGTCATATGCAATGCGTGATATGGATCAAGCAATGATGTTCTCAACATAAATGAGATTCGTAAGATATGATGCGTATATGCATGCTATGATGTATGAAGATGTTTATGAATATTATGTTTTCGTCTTAGGAAAATAAATCCTTGACGGATGCCAGGAAGTCACTCCTGGGCTGATGTTGGAGAATAGATTTTTGCTTCCGCTGGGGATGATAGTTGCAAGAATACCGGTAGGAGAAGATAACTCCGTTTGGGGCATAAACTTGGCGAATGATTACTCTGCGGGGAGAAAAGTACCCTAACGATCTTACTGGGGAGCAATACTCTGTGGGGAGAGAGATACTTTGCTGAATGCTGGTAATACTTGCTGGGGATACCCTTGTTGTGTTGGAAGTGTTAATAGACTTCGCTGGGGATAAGAAGACTGCGTTGACGACGATCTTTCCGTGGCTTTTAGCTGAGGATAACCCAGTTATATCCTGGTAAGGGCATAACTCTTTGAATAAAGCCGGACGACGCGTTCGTGCTCTGTGAGGATAAGCTTCCAGAATCTACTGGGGATAAGCTTACTGCTTGGGGAGATGGATTCCAACTTTCCTGGGGAAACTGGGCTGGACTCTTCTGGGGAAGTTTTGAACTGTATCGGGAAGATGACTCCATTGAATGCTGGTATACTGCCGGGAACAATCTTTAGACCAAGACTGCCGAGGATGCTTGTTTAAGAATGATGTGCTGGGGAATGTTGAGATCTGCTGGAGGACACCCAACTTCCTTAAGTTTGATACTATAGCTTCGCTTGGGGAGAGTGCACTGACTTGCTGGCTCACTCTCTGGGGGATTAAGATATCTGGTTACGTTCTTCCGCTGAACCCATCTTGGTACCTTGGAGGATGGAACAATTAGATTGCTTAGACAACTCTTTATTGCCCCTGTTTCTGAGGTGGGAGAGGAAGACCTGTGAGGCGCTGATAGTGGTTGATGGAAAAACCTTCTTCTGGTAGGCAAGTGACAAGATGCCGGGACATAGTCGTACGCTTTGATCCCTAATTTTTGCCTGGTCCGCCCTTTCGGGTTTTCAGTCCACCAGGATACCCATTTCTGCCCAAGCCGCCTTTTCAGGTTTTCGACTTGCCGGGTGTACATGTTTTTTTTCTTCATTTCATCCCTTATTTTTGCCCGAACCCTTTTGGTTCGCCGGGAAGCCCTTATTTTTGCCTAGGTATGTCAACCTAGCGGGTCTTTGATTTTGCGTAGTATCTTTTCGACTATGTCCACGCTCTTAGAATGATGGGAGGTGCCCCTGGCTGCTTGTGTTGCCATATTACCAGAAGATGTCTGATCGGGCAAGATTCGTTGTCGGAATGTCCCAGGTACTCCAGATGGAGATTTGCCCCCAGGCTATTTGGCCTTTAAGAGATTCTCCGAATCTTGATTGGGTTGCCCCAGATGATGGACCATGATCATGTCTGCCCCTTGATTGGAGGTACTTCTGTTCATTAGGCATTCGTCGTGCGAACTTCTATGCTGTTCAAACAAAAGTCATATGCAAACAAAGTTATGTTAAAAATGCAAAGCCTATGTCTGTCTTGAAGATTTTGAAAATGCATTCTTTTTTTTTTCATAAAACAAGTGAATGTTTGTAAAACGTGATGTCAACTTCGTATTTACCGTAAGCCTTAAGGAGTCAGGATACCTTTCGTAACAGTATGCTTTCGAACTAACCCATGCTTCAGCTAGGACTTTTAAGGGTTATAACGTGGCCTGGTTCACGGTTTAAGAAACAAAGGATAAAGGCTCAAATTATTTGTACCCACCCGCTCTTCGTGATGTTCTCCAAACCTAAACGCAGTTGATCATACGTTAGACCTTGTTCGAGTCTTTGCTTTGATGCTCCAATGATGATTCGGATGTTGACAGTTCATTTTGAATAGGCAGTCATTTTCTTTTTTTGTTGAGGGTTTGTAAGACCTCTTTCTTGTCTGATTTTTTTTTGTTATCCCTTTCTTTTTTGCCTGAACTGTTTCCTTTTATGATTACAGTCAGCGGGATGCCCCAGTTTTGTAAGTCTCCTTCATAGGTTTTGACTTATTGGGTTTTTATTTTTTGAGATATAATGACTACCTATCTTTATGATTATCGGAACCATCACGGTCTTTTGTTTTGTAGGGACCTCTTTGGTGCCATTTGTTATGCACTTGGATTAACTGAGAGACTACCCTGCCCCAGGTTATGATTAAGGGTTTTAAATTTCGAAAAGAAAAACTCCTACTTCTTTGGCTCAGAGGGGTTGACGAGGGATTATCTTCCTTATAACTCCAGTGTTTAGGGATTGAAACAATGCCTGTACCTCATCAGCGGGGTTTGTCCAAAAGCATACTGTAAAGATCGTGGTATCGTTTTCATCATCCTCCCTCAAGAGGCTTAGAATTATTAATCGAGCGTTGATCATCAGAAAAAATATGAAAATAATTTGCATATAGTGAATACGAATATATTGCTTCAAAACAGACATATGCGATGCATTAATGAAATAACAACGTTTAACATGAGTAAATGTTTGAACAAAAGAAAATTTCGACTTGAACATTCGAATGAACAAAAGTTTTCTAGTCTCAGGGCTTGTCACTTCAAATGGTGAGCCTTGGAGGGATGGTAGAAAAATTCAGCCTGACCATCTTGTGTGAACTCCAATGCCCCTTCATCAATCAGGTCCTGGATCTTGTTCTTCAGAGCCCAACACTCATTTGTATCATGTCCTGGACAGGCAGAGTGGTAGGCACACCTTTTATTGGGATCATAGACAGGAGATGCTGTGTTGGGGTTCCGGGGATGAGCCCTTAATGTGATCAGATTCAATCTCAACAGGCGTTGTAAGGCTTGAAACAGCGACATGTTGAGCTTGGTGAACTGCCTTTTAGTCCTGTCTGGATGAAGCTGGTGAGGTTGATGCTGAATTTGTGACACTGGAGCCATTTGAGGAGCTCTCCCCTTATCTCCTTGTCTCAAAGATGGTTGAATGATGACTGGCCCTTCAACCTTAGATGTTTGCCCCAGTTGGTTACCCCGAAGCAGTCGGTTGACGAGAACCCCGAGCTCATCTTGTCTTTGAGCTAAGCCTTGAATGGCAGTCACCTGCCCCAGCATCTGGGCTTTCAATGCACCCACTTCAGCTTGCAGATGTTTCAGCCGTTCGTCCTCAGCGCTGTTCCTGACCAAAGTCCCCATAAGAAGTGTTCTCAGCTCCTCCTGCCCCTTGGATAGATTCAGGAGGATTTCCCCGAACCGAGTCTCTTGAGCATGGAAGTCCTGGTTGTCTTGTTGAGCCATTGCTGAAATAAACAGCGGGAAAGGTAAGTGACCTGCAACAAGGGTACCTGTTATGCAATGATGTGTATGATATGCATGTAATGTTTTCAAGGACCTCGCGGGATAAACAAGGAAATTTGTTAGAATTTGGGTCCAGTAGCTTGATTGAAGAAACTTCATGTTGCTGAGAGTCCTTCTTCAAGGGTCAAAGGCTCACCATATCCAGTGGGTCATAGCCTCTGACAACCTTGGCTAGAGGAAAATAAATCCTCTTTGCCCCTTGCTGGGATAGTTGATTCACCATGACCTGCATCACAAGCCTTTGAGATCCTTGAAATGGGTTAGGATGTATGCAATGGTATGATGTTATGGTATGCATGGGGTAATGTGAGTAACCCTATTATGAGTCCCCATTAAGGACTAACACAAACCCTGCAAGAAACTCGGTAAACCTTGTTATGAGTCCTAGTTAAGGACTAAAACAAACCCTGCAAGAAACTCAGTACACTCTGTTAGGAGTCCCCATTAAGGACTATAAACAAAACCTGCAAGAGACTTAGTAAACCCTGTTATGAGTCCCAATTAAGGACTATAAACGAAACCTGCAAGAAACTCGGTAGACCTTGTTATGAGTCCTAATTAAGGACTACAAACAAAACCTGCAAGAAGCTCAAGTGTCAGACAACAAGCATGCAAATAGTCAAGTACGAAGGCACACAAGAGAAACCCTTAGAGTTTAGGCCAGCATGGGGTCTGGGTATTACCCTCTTGAAGTTGGTGGGCTCAACCTGTCCTATTAGAAGTAACCGGGTTCTAAGGGTCCCAATATCACGGGATTGCTTTCATTGTTCATCGTTTCGATTTAGCCACTGAACTGGCGACCGAAATATTCCAGGAAAGCAACCCTCAATTGAGTGTAGTATCGAGTATCAACCAACCTTGGACTGCACCAAAGTCAGTTATCTCACTACCCTAAAGAGGCCAAGATAGTTCAATTAAGGTTCCTAAGGTCTGTTGATGCTTCACGACACCACGCGGAGGCCCCGTACTCTCCTTGACTGAACTCAAGGGTTACCGGTACACACCAAAGTGCCACATCAACGTAGCAGACTGTTTCAACCATGTCGGTATACCCCACACAGTTCCCTCACAGCCTTGTTGCTACTTTCTAAGAAGGTATCCCCCAGATCCGGGTTAGGATCTATAGAACTCCCAAGACAGTCCCACAATTTAAAGCAAGCAAATCAGTACAATTGAAAACACAATTATGAACTAATCCTAAGGTACACCTCACTTTATAAAGATTTTCCCCAGCAGAGTCGCCAGTTCTGTGATCGGTGGATCTGGAACTGACTGTTTAACGCTGGTTCGCGAAATGTCGCGAAAGCAAGAGTCACCACCGTCTTTTATTTTCTCCAAATGGAAAGGACAAAAGCACAGAAAAATTCCTTAAAGAGATTGCTCTCGGTTCGGGAGGTAGGTTATAGAAAGGGAAGGTGTTAGCACCCTTTCTATCCATGGTTATCCATGGGCTCTTAGGTACTTGCTCATTTGTGTTTTCAAAAATGGTTGGTTTGCTTTTCAACTGTGGGTTTTAAAAAGTTTCCTTGAAAATTCCAGTTCGACTCTTGTATCGGTCCTCAAGAGTGTTTGAAAAATTGCTTTCGAAAGCTTTTTGAAAAGGTGTTGGTGTGAAAAGTATTTTTTGAATTTATTTTCGGAATTAGAGCAAGTATCTAGAGTCGTCTACCTACCCTAAGGAATTCGTCTGTGTAAATGTCCTTTAAAGTAGTGCCATCCCACCATTGAGAGGTAGGTAGCACCACCGTTGGAGGTGTTCGGGTCAATTCGAGGTTCGGGACATGGTGATCACCAGAGCAATGGGAAGACACCTTAGAAGCTACCCTTATGCCAGGTTCCCGGATCATGAGGACTTACTAAGACATCCTCTACTCGACGATCACCTTTCGAGGCAAGGCAACAGTGAGGCGTACCCTAGGGGTGGTGTGTGATTTGTGTGTCAGATTCGTTTATTTTTATCTTGTCATGGTATAGTGATCTATGCGTTTGTTTTTTATTTTTTCGTCCATTCATTCTTGCATGCATTTGTTTAATAGTTAAAAGAGTTGCGAAATATAAAAGTTCTAAACTATTACAAAAGGCGCGGGTCCACATCGCCAAAATTTCCAGAACCCGATTTGACAGAAAGTAAATAAATAAAGTAAAGTGCGAAAGATTAAAATGTCCGAGTTTACAAGGCTTTGGGAGAGGTACATAAATATTAAAAGGAAAAGAAATAAATACGCGAATTGAAATTTTAAATTGAAACGAGGGCGTTGGACCCTTTTAACGAAATTAAATTAAATGATTAAATTAATGAAATTAAAGAAAAAAGAAATTATTTTTTGGTTTTTTTGTATTTTTGAGAATTTAATGAGATTAATTGAAATTAAAATACTAACCCTAATTCTAATTGTTTTAGTTTAAGAAATATTAAAGTCCAACCTAAGTTAACCTAATTAATTACATGGTAATTTAATTACAAAAATAAATAATATTTAATTATTAGTGAAGGAAAAGAAAAAAAAAAGGGTAAAAACTATTACAAACCCTAATTCTACCAAATTTTAAATTGATTAAGGAAAATATTAAAATTAAACCTAACTTAATAACTAAAATTAATGAATAATATTTATTTACAAAAAAAAATATATTAATTAAATAAAATACTTATTTTTGTCTTTTTTCTGATTTTTTATTGTTTTTATGTTTTTTATGAAAAATAATTAAATTAAAGAATTGAATTAAAAAAGGGAATAATTGAATCAAAATAAAAAAACAAAATAAAATAGAGAAGATGTTGCAAACCTAGGGGGTTCTGTCCCCAATTGAGAGGTTAAATCAGCATTTTAGGCCCATTAATCCTTAGGCCTCGTTGACCTTTTGATTAGCATGCCTGTGCATTGACTGAGGTTCATCATAGTCTCCAGATCTGGTCCCTTGATTGAGTGCAATTGGCCAAGTGGCGTGTTGGATGGAGGAGCATATGGTGGAATCTTGTGTTGAATCTGCATGGGATAACAATTAAAGAAAAAATAATATGAAAGGGGTGAGGACCTGGGGCTCGAACCCAGGTCCTGAAGATTACCAACCAAGTGCCTTGCCAGACGCGCTGCTTTACTTCTTTGTTTATCATATGACCAATAAACATAATATAATAAAACAATCGTTAGTGCTCAAATTCAGCGCGAAATTCAAATAACCCAATTACCACTGGACACCTCATCTTCTTCTTCTTCGTTGTGTTTCTTTCCTGAAAACAAAAGAAGGTTAGCGGGGGTTTTTAACCCCCCCAAAACATGCTTGATTTGATAATAGCGAATAGGCCATATGGCCTCAGAAATTAGGCGCGAGGGTTTCATTATTTTCGTCCAAACGCACTGAATCTGTTCATGGTATTATGAGGCTCTAATTTTATGGCTTTTAGAAACGCCTAATTTGGAACTCAAGGAACCCTAACCTGCATCAATGGTGGAATCGTGTACAGCGCATAAAAATTCAATCAAAGTACACCGTTAGCTTCAAAATGACATAATGAGTACAAATCCAATATTATAATTTACAAATAATGCATGAATGATGTTTCAAGAAAACTGAAAAAAGCTTGAACTGGCCATGGTCGTGCTACCTATTTCTTGTGTTAGGGGCGATGATTTTGATCTGTATGTGTTCCTTGAACTCTCAGCAAGCCAATGGAATAAGTATTGTGGCTTGAATCACCTTAGAAATTGGTTTTCAATATTGGACTTTTAAGCAAAAAAAATCAAGTTTTGTTCTTTTGATATGGCGCAGCTTGGAGTCTTTTCTGAATAGGGTTAGCATGTATATGTACCTGTGAATGATTAGGGTTAAAGAGATCACACAAAAACCTTTGCATTCATGATTTGCAAGATTTGATTTTCCAAGATCTTTTCAAATATTTTTTCATGCCTATTTGGTACAAATCATGTCCAATCACTTCAATTCCTTCCATATCTGATCATGCACGAATTTTTAAACATATTCCATGCACAAAAAGATTTGATTGCATTGGTTTGATATTTTTCATGTATTTTAATTAATTAAATGAATTATTAATAATAAAAAATCCAAATAAATAAATAAAAATGAAGAAAAACTTCCCTTTGGGCCAAATGGTCGTGCACATGCCTTGGATAATGAATTGTAGAAGAAAAAGAGGCCCATTAGCATTTTTAGGTCATTTGAATCAATGTTGACTTTTCAAAATATCCAAAAATTTCCCAACTTCCACAAGGCATAACTTGCTCAATTTTTAAGCTTTGCTCATGTTCTTGGACATTTTGGAAAGTTCTTTGAGTCCTCTAACCAATGTCTTTGGTCCCATGTCATTTTGATTTACCAATCTCAAGTTATGGCCTTTGACTTAAAGTCCCTTTTTGTTGACTTTTGAAAATGACCTATAATGTTGAAATTGATAACTTTGTGTGAGAGCATTTCTTGGACTTGAAGTGTGAAGAGTAGTTGTGGGAAATGTCATTCTCTTCAAAATGAGCTTTGGATGGAATTTTTCTGATAATCCATGTGAAAGTTATGCCCTGGTCAATTTACAGTTGACTTTTTCAACTGTCCAAATAAGGAAACTTTTGCATCTTGATGATTTTTGAGCCAAGCTTTGAGAATCATGATCAAGCATTGATAAAATGATGTTTGTGGCTTCAAAATGAGATGTTGACCAAAAATTTGAACTTTTGACTGTCAAATGACCATTTTGCCCCTACAGTTGACTGTAGTGCAATTAGGGTTTTTGACTGTGCAATTTTGTGCTGTAAGTCTTGAAACTTGGCATGAGGATGCTTGACCATGTTTGTAGGCATGTAGGACTTGATTGGACCCTTGGAAACTTCATTTACTTTGTCAGAACCAAAACCCTAATTTTGATTGTTTAGGAGGCCCTTGAACTATGCAACCCTTGGGGAATTTTGTAGCATGCTTTTGACAAATCTTGAAGAGTATGGGATGGCAAATTTTGGGGTACAACAGCCGGGAAGAAAAATTCTTTGGCTGTTGCTTGGGAATAAGGAGCTTGGGTTGTATACCAATCTTCTGGGGAATTCCTGTCTTGAGGAGATCTTCACTGGAGAATCTTCGAATATACAATGAGGAACTGAAAACTGAAAGTCTTCAGATTTGCTTGGGGAATACCAGACCTTCAAACGTCGAGGGGCCTTAGAACCACTTGCGGGGACTTGGAATTTCCTTGGTTACTTGCAGGTTAAGAGAATTTTTGATGATTTCTACTGGGGATTTTAGAACCTGGTAGACTCATGCTGGTGAGGTAAAACTGAGAATCTTCAGTATAGTGAGGAGTATCTCTGTGGGGAGAAGGTTCACTAGTCTGGTTCTGCTGGGGATCGATAGTTTGAAGTTTTAGCTCCGCTGGGGATACTGAAACTTAACTCTGAGGGGAATTGAGTTCTGGAGGGTTCTCTGGCTGGGGAAATTAGTTTTGAGAAAGCTTTTGCTGACGAGGGTCCTGAAGTCTGACTCCGTTTAGGGAATTAAGTTCTGACTGAAGAATGTGGATTTCAAATCTGCTCGGGATTTCCTTTGAAAGGGTATCAAGATATCCAACTGTACCTTCAACTTACTAGTAATCATCTTTCTTGATTCATAAGGAAATGATTATGTTCAAATGCATATGCCTATTTAACAAAACATTGGACGTTTCTCAAATAAAACATAAGTGCAAAACATAAGTGCAGATTTCTGGAAAAGTATTTGTATTAACTTTCTATGAGTATATTTGTACAAAGGAGACGATCATCCTAGTAAGAGGATGTCGTTGTAAATATTGAAAAATTTATACAAAAGAAAGATGGCTATGTGAAATAATTCCATGGGATTCCATTCCGCTATAGCCTTCACAAATCTGAATATCTGTCCATTCAATGCTTCGTCTGCCGATGGCTGGATTGATCAGAAGCTTGGGACTGGTTGATGAAGAGATTGTCTTTGAAGTGATCCGACGAGACATAGTCATACGCTTTAATTCCCTAACTTTTGCCTGAATCGCCCTTTCGGGTTTTCGATCCACCGGGAAACCCCTTTTTGCCCAAGCCGCCCTTTCGGGTTTCAACTTGCCGGGTGTACAGATTTTTTGTTTTTATCCCTAATTTTTTCCTGAACCGCCCTTTCGGGTTTTCGGTTCACCGGGATGCCCATTTTTGCCCAAGCCTCCCTTTCGGGTTTTCGACTTGTCGGGTTATTTTATGTGTAGTATCTTTTGACTATGTCTGCGTTCGCAGGGTGCGGTAAATCGTCGCCGTCCATGGTGGTCAGAATCATTGCACCACCAGAAAATATGCTCTTGATCACAAATGGTCCTTCATATGTAGGAGTCCATTTGCCCCTGGGATCACTTTGCGGCAAGATAATCCGCTTGATTACGAGATCTCCGACTTGATACACTTGAAGGCCTTCAAACCCGTGTCCTTCATAATCCTTAGAGAAGGAATCTGAACTTCCATAGGCAGGACAACTTCCATGCCATATACCAAAGAAAATGGTGTTGCCCCGGTTGAAGTACGTGCCGTCGTACGGTATCCATGTAGAGCAAACGATAACATCTCATGCCAGTCTTTGTAAGTGACTGTCATTTTCTGAATGATCTTCTTAATGTTTTTGTTCGCAGCTTCAACAACACCGTTCATCTTCGGCCGATAGGGAGATGAATTGTGATGATAAATCTTGAACTGTTCGCACAAGGCGGTGATCATCGTGTTATTCAGATTTGTACCGTTGTCTGTGATGATCCTGTCTGGAACACCATACCGGCATATGAGATTTTGCTTGATGAAACGGGCAACCACATTTTTAGTAACAGAGGCGAAGGAAGCTGCTTCGACCCATTTGGTGAAATAGTCAATGGCAACCAGGATGAAACGATGTCCGTTGGAAGCCGTGGGCTTGATCTCTCCAATCATGTCAATGCCCCACATTGCAAATGGACAAGGAGCAGTCAGAACGTTGAGAGGAACCAGAGGGATATGAACCTTGTCAACATAGACTTGACACTTGTGGCAAGTACGGGAATGTTGATGGCAGTCAGCTTCCATGGTAGACCAGTAATAGCCTGCCCTTAGGATCTTCTTAGCCATTGTATGTATCTCAGTCATGATCAACTCTGCTTCAGCTTTGTCCACGCATCAGAGTAATACACAATCATGGCTTCGTTTGTAAAGGATGTCGTTGCTCAGGAAGAATTTGGCAGCAAATTTCCTTAAGAACTTCTTGTCATTTACGGAAGCTCCTTCGGGATAATCTCTAGTCTGGAGATACCTTTTGATTTCATGGAACCAGGGTTGTTCCACTACTTCTTCGGTATTAATCTCGTGACAATGTGCGGGTTCATCCATTCGCTTGATGGTGATTTGGGGAGCCTCGTTATCCCAGTTGAGTTTAAACATGGAAGACATTGTAGCTAGAGTATCTGCTAGCTGATTCTCTTCTCGCGGGAAATGCTCGAAGGTAATTTGCTCGAAATGAGGCAACAATGTCAAGACATGTTCCTTGTATGGGATAAGATTAGGATTCTTGGTATCCCACTCTCATTTGATTTGACTGATAACCAAAGCCGATTCCCCAAATACGATCAAAGATTTGATCCCCAAGTCTATAGCAGCCTTGAGACCAAAGATGCAAACTTCATATTCAGCCATGTTGTTTGTGCAGCTAAAGCAAAGTCAGGCCGTGAAAGGTGTGTGACAACCTTCCGGGGAAATGAGTACCGCACCGATACCGTTTCCAAGTGCATTTGAAGCACCATCAAAGTACAAGGTCCATCGGGATCCCTTTTCGGGTCCGTCATACGGTCCGTTACCTTCAATGTTGTCCAAATTCATGATGTCCTCGTCCGGGAAGTCAAATCTCATGGGTTGATAATCTTCGATAGCTTGATGAGCCAGATGGTCAGCTAGTACACTCCCTTTTATAGCTTTTTGGGTGGTGTACTGGATGTCATACTCAGTTAGGATCATTTGCCATCTAGCTATTCTTCCAGATAAAGCGGGCTTTTCGAAGATATACTTGATAGGATCCGTTTTGGAAATCAACAAGGTAGTATGAGTCAACATATACTGCCTTAGTCGGCGAGCAGCCCATACCAAAGCGCAGCAAGTTTTCTCGAGCAGTGAGTAGCGAGTCTCACAGTCGGTAAACTTTTTGCTAAGGTAATAAATAGCATGCTCTTTTCGACCAGACTCGTCATGCTGGCCCAAAACACACCCCATTGAGTTATCCAAGACGGTCAGATACATGATCAATGGTCTTCCTTCGACGGGTGGCATCAGAATAGGAGGTTCTAGCAAATACTCCTTGATCTTATCAAAATCAGCTTGGCAATCGAAGTTCCATTCGACTACCTGATCTTTCTTCAATAGTTTGAAAATTGGCTCACAGGTAGAAGTCAGATGAGAAATGAATCTGGCAATATAGTTCAAGCGCCCCAAGAACCCTCTAACCTCCTTTTCAGTACGGGGAGCAGGCATCTCTTGTATTGCTTTTACTTTTGCTGGATCGACTTCAATGCCTTTGTTGCTTACAATGAATCCCAGGAGTTTACTAGACCTAACTCCAAAAGTACACTTACTTGGATTCAGCCTGAGTTTGTATTCTTTCAACCTGGCAAACAGCTTTTCTAGATGTTCAAGGTGTTCCTCCTCTGTTTGTGACCGAGCTATCATATCGTCTACGTAAACTTCAATCTCATGATGTATCATATCATGAAACAAAGCTACCATGGCGCGTTGATAAGTTGCCCCTGCGTTCTTCAGTCCGAACGACATCACCTTGTAACAGAAAGTACCCCATTGCGTGACAAAAGTGTTTTCTCCATATCTTCGGGGGCCATTTTGATTTGATTGTAACCCGATAATCCATCCATGAAGGAAAACACTTTATGCTGAGCTGTATTGTCGATTAAAATGTCAATGTGTGGTAGCGGAAAATCATCTTTGGGGCTGGCCCTATTCAAATCCCGGTAGTCCACACACATCCTGACTTTGCCATCTTTTTTAGGTACTGGCACGATGTTAGCGGCCCATTGAGGATAGGATGTAACAGCCAGAAAGCCAGTGTCGAATTGCTTCATCACTTCTGCTTTGATCTTTTCAGACATGTCAGGCCTCATTCGGCGGACTTTTTGTTTGATCGGTGGACAATCCTCTCTTGTGGGGAGATGGTGAACCACGATGTCTGTGTCTAAACCCGGCATGTCTTCATAAGACCAAGCGAAGATTTCAACGTACTCATTTAACAACTGTATCAGGCGTTCCTTGACACTTGGTTCCAGATTGGCACCCACTTGCACCTCCTTCCGGTCTTCCTCGGTTCCTAAGTTGACAGTTTCCAACAACTCTTCATGAGGTAAGATGGCCCTTTCCTCTTGCTGTAGAAGTCTGGCTAGTTCCCCTGGTACTTCACAATCTTCGTCATATTCATACTCGGCTTGATTGACCAGATCTTCAGAGTTATTGAAGGATATAGCAGAATAGTCACCCATGGAATCCAGAGTGGATGGGTACCTGCATTTGTGAGTGTGGGTGTGTGTAAGGGATAGCCATCCTTAAACAAAAAATGCAAAAGGAAAGAAAATGAACACAGCAGTTTATCAAATGAAAAACGTCCAATGAATCATTAAACATGGCATATGGATATGAAGATAATCAAAACCCTTACAAATGGACCCACATGCCCCGGGCAAGGCATGAGGTAAAAAAGTAGTGTGCGGATTGTTCAAAAGTAATTATTACAGACCATAGGAAATGTTTGACAGATAAATTACTGGTTAATAAAAGTGATGGTGACAAAGTCCTTTGCCTCCCAGTTGCATAATCCTCCTTTGACAGTCGGGTAGATCCACTCTTCCATGTTGTCCTCTTCGTCTTCACCCCCCAAAGCGTTGATTCCGTAAGGAGAAATCTTGATTGGTGCCCTTTCAATCTTTGAACGGCGCATAGCTTTCTGGCCCGCCACGGTGAATCCTAATCCAAATTTGTCTGTTTTATGCGGAATATCAGGCAACTGCCCCCATGCTGAATTCTTCCCCTCCTTTATTGGGGCCTTTGCGTCTTCCAGAGATGCCATCCTGGCCATCTGCTTTGGTACTTCAGCTACCAACTTTGCCACTGTTATTTCAGGAAGGACTTCTTCGAAATGCTGGAATGGTATCTCAATGAACTCACCCTCTACCTCCACATACCGAAAGGAGTTCAGGTGGCTGATCATATACTCCTCTTCACCATGGACGGTTATGATCTTTCCCTTGACAAGATACTTCAACATTTGATGTAAGGAAGAGGTGACTGCCCCGGCATGGTGTATCCACGGCCTACCCAATAAGCAAGAGTATGACGGACGGATGTCCATCACGTAGAAAGTAGATTTAAACACCTCAGTGCCTATCTTGATGGGAATATCAACTTCCCCATGGACCATCCTCTTTGAACCATCGAAAGCTCTGACAACAATATCACTCGGCTTCAACTCTAAACCTTCACAATCTAGTCGGTCTAAAGCTTTCTTAGGCAGTACATTCAGCGACGAACCAGTGTCGACCAAGACATGCGCGAGAGTAGTTCCTCGGCACTCGACTGAAATATGCAAAGCATCATTGTGGTTTCTACCTTTAGGAGTTAGGTCGGCATCAGAGAAACCTAATCTATTGTCCGCAGTAAGGCTGGCCATGCAATTTTGGAATTGATCTGCAGAGGTTTCCTGGGGCACATGGGCTGCCTTCAGGAATTTTATCAGAGCCTTAGCGTGCGCTTCTGAGCAAAGTAGTAGTGCCAACATGGAGATCTTCGAGGGGGTTTGCCCCAGTTGTTCTACCACGTCGTAATCACTCCTTTTGATTATCTTCAAGATCTCTTCCATTTCTTTCTTGGAGGTTTCCGGGATGACCAAGGGTTGAGCCCTCGTCCTGACGAGCTCATCTTGGGTTCCCTTACCTTTATCAGCAGCGGTAGGAGGGACAATACTAGGAATTAAAACCTCTTCAATCAATGGGGTTCTAGCGGAGAGTTTTATTGGTGCAGGGATAACTTCGGCAGCAGATGAGGGTCCAAAGATTGCTCTTGGAGGGGCAATCTCTGGAGAAAATATTCTCCCGCTCCGGGTGATCTTACTCGTGCCCGCAATGTTTCCAATACTGGCTTCTTCCTCATCCGAGCTTCCTTCAGTTATTTCAATTTGTTTAATACCATGGTAGTAGACGTCACCTCCGTAGTTCCATGGTATTGACTTCTCAAAAATGTAGGGGACAGGCCCTGGCATTGTTATCTTCAAAGGAACAGACTTCGTAGATGGTGTAATCTTAACAGGCTTTCTGAAGGCCTTGGAAAGATTGGCGTGAATGGTTATAATTGAGACATCTTCAGTATGGGCTGGAATAGCAGAAACTTTTTCAAACAAAATTTGTCGACTGTCCATTAGGCCTTGGATGCCTTTCTTCAGTAACGGACAATCAAATGGCAGAGAGTAACAGCAGTAACAATCTTCTTTACATCCCGGGAAAATCCCGGCCTTTAATAGATTCAACTTGATGGTTAACAACGGAGTTATCAGATCATTGACATCAGCAACATACAAATCTTCTTCAATGACATTGACATTTCGGCCGTGCTTCGGCATCGGAGCAGATATCACGTTCGGCTTCTCTGGAGCGTTGAACTCCACCTCCTTCGCCTCTATCAGGTCTTGGATTTTATGCTTGAGTGCCCAACAATCGTTGGTGTCATGCCCGACACTGTCGGAATGGTAGGCGCATTTAGCATTAGGATGATAATGCGGAGAGGACGTATTCACATTTTTTGGTGCCTCGTTGATAGTGGCGAGATTCAACTTTAACAGATGGGGAAGCACTTGCGCTGGCGTCATATTAATGCGGGTGAACTTCCGTTGTGGCCGTTCCACCCGTTGTTGATTTGGTCTGCACTGGTTATAGCGAGGCTGCTCACTTGAAGGGTTTTGGATCATTACGGCCCCCACAGTTGGCCGGCGTTCAGTCTTCCCTGCTCTTCTCTGGGAGTATACCACAACCGTTTCCTTGTTGAAAGGCTTCTTCTCAACACTTGCATCGGCACCCTTCTGAATCTTCCCTGACTTGATGCCATCTTCTATTCTCTCGCCTGTTAAGATCAAATCGGTAAACCCCGCAGAAGAGTTACCAATCAGATGGTTGAAGAATAGACCAGACAGGGTCCCTAGAAACATGTCAACAAGTTCACGGTCGGTTAAAGGAGGCTGCACCCTGCCAGCCAAATCCCTCCATTTTTGTGCATATTCTTTGAATCCTTCGCCTGTTCCCAGTGACATACCCTGAAGTTGGGTACACGTGGGAGCAAGTTCAGAATTATACTGATATTGTTTGTAAAAGGCGGTGGCCAAGTCTTCCCAGTTTCGGACACTGGTTCCCTCTAGCTGATAGAACCACTCCAGTTGAGCCCCAGAAAGCTGTCTTGAAAGAAATGGATCCAAAGGTTCTTATCTGCCGTATAAGGTTGGATCTTCCTTACGTAGGACCTGAGATGCATTTTTGGACAGGACAGCCCGTCATACCTCACAAAAACCGGCACTTTGAACTTTGGGGGAATCACAATTCCGGCAACTAAACCCAAGTCTTCGAAATCCAAACCCGACACTCTCTGTAGCTCCATGGCTGCCAACCTGTCTTCTAAACCTTTGTATTTATCATCAGCCGGAGGGTATTGTTGATCAGAGTAGTCTTCATCCTCTTCAACCTCCTCTTCTTCCATATCGGACTCGGAAGGTACCGCAGCCGCACCCCCTTTACTGGTTCCCTCCTCAGAAGTAGGAGGAAATTCAAGCACTCTTATGGCTTCTCCTTCAAATCTTCTCCCTAAAGTAGCCACCCCGAGTCTCTTTTTCTTCTTTTTCACTGGGTCTTTATTCCCCAGCAAGGTCTTTAGATCCTCCTGACCCTTAGCCAAGGTCATCAGGAGTTGATGGAACTGTGCATTTTGGGCCTGCAAGTCTTTGACTGTTTGCTCGAGATCCATCCTACTGAAATAAACAGCAGACAGATAAGGAAACCTGGCGTGAGATCTGCTTATGCACATGATGAATGGTATGCTTATGTATGTAATGCATTCAAGGATTTAGAATATTCAAAATTGTTGCGAACAAAAGAGAACGCACGTCATATTAATAAGAAGAAATTTGTCAGTACATAAATGCCCCATGGGCCAAATATTACAAAAACAACTTCTCAAGGTAAAAAGATGTTGCACATCCTCTTTGGTGCGATGTAGGTGTTGAGGGTCTCTTCCTCATGGAGTCGGCGGGTAAGCTCTAGAACCTTCTTCTCACTGGCGTAGAAGCTGGCTTCAAAAGTGTTCCGTTCCTCCTTGAGTTGGATCCAACTCTTCTGCATTTCCTCCCACGATGTAGGCATGTCAGGGTATAGGATGGTGTAGGGAACCTCTCCTTCCTTGATGGGCTCTTTAATCATAGGTAGAACATGAGGATAAGGCATCATTAGAATCTGGGCTCGGGCTCGTACCCACTTGAGATAAGGCTCGAGAGGGATGGAGTTCTTGTGCCCTAGTGTCTTGCTATCAACCTTGTTGGGCATCCTCCAAGCTCTGATGAACCTTTGGTGAAGTCCTTGCGCATCGTTGTCGAAGTCAAAAACTAGGTCAGGAATCAACATGTCGTGAGGGCCATCCCTCCGTGCATATCCAAATTGCCTCAAAGCTAGGCAAGGGTTGTAGGTAATGCCCCCTCTAATGCCAAGTAATGGAACATTAGGGAACTCTCCACAACGATCGATGATGATGACATTTTCTCTGGACCGAGAACACCAATGTACATCAGAGTGAGTAAGAGTCATCAACCGTTGGGACCACCTTGAGCCTTGGTCATTCTTCAAGACAGATTGTGGAAGGTGCGAAATAAACCACCTTGCGAGGAGAGGAGTACAGCACATGAGAACACCCCTCTTTCTCATTGTTTGTGTGTAAAATGAGTGAAGAATGTCCCCAAGCAATGTTGGTATTGGATTTCTGGATAAGAAGATTTTGACGGCATTGACGTCTACCAGCTGGTCAGGATTTGGGAACAAGACCAACCCATAGATAAGGAGTGCCACAATTTCTTCAAAGGCTTGTAGGTCCAATGAATTCCAACATTCTTGTGCCTTCTCAAACAAGAATTTTGCTAAGAATCCTTTGACGCCGCTTCTGGTTTCCCAATGCCCCTTGATGTCAGATGGTTGTAGATGTAGTGCTCGAGCAACATCTTCAGGCTTTGGTTCCTTTTCCATACCGTTGTAGGGTAGTTAATTAAGGATAGGGATTCTCAGGATTTGAGAAAATTCCTCCAAAGTGGGCACCAACTGATAGTCGGGGAAAGTGAAACAGCGATGAAGAGGGTCAAAGAACTGGAATAGCACTTTCATCATATCCTCTTCAATGTTAGTGTTGACTAGGCTGAGCAGTCTACCATGTCTTTCACTGAAGGATGAACTTTCCGGAATCCTTGATGTGAGCTCCTTGAGTTGAGGAGAGATTCTCACAAGGTTGACTTGGATGGTTTTTCTGCGAGGAATTTCCATGACCTACAAAACAAGAACAAAGATGAAGATCTAAACCCTTGAAGTGGTTAGTAAATGCATATGATGTTTTATGATGTTCATGATGTATGCACAAACATATGTACAGGCAAGTCACACCAAACCCTAGTTTCAGGCTTGCATGGGGTTTCATAGGTAAGTACCCTCTTGAGTGTAGTTGGCTTAAAAACCTGTCCTATAAATAGTAACCGGGTTCTAAGGAGCTCAATATCATTGGATTTTTTTCATCGTTCATGGTTTTGGTTTAGCCACTTAACTAGCGACCAAAATATTCCAAGAAAACAACCCTCAACGAGTGTAGTATCGAGTATCTACCAACTTCGGACTGCACCAAAGCCGGTCATCTCACTACCCCTAATAAAAGGCCAAGATGGTCAAGTAAGGTTCTAGGTCATTAGTGCTTAGTGACATCACTCAGCGGCCCCGTACTCTCCTTGATTGAACTCAAGGGTTACCGGTACTCACAAATATGTCGCACTAATATAGCTATTGCTTTAACCGTGTCGGTATACCTCGCACAGTTTCCACAACGTATTGCTATCTATGAATGTTTCCCAAAAATCCGGGTGTAGGATTGCAAACCCAAACAAGAGAGCCAAGATATAAAGCAATCAAATCAAACAATTAGTCATGCAAGAGGGTGATCTAAGCCCTAAGGTTACTCCACTTTAAAATTTTTCCCCAGCAGAGTCGCCAGTTCTGTGATACGGTGGGAGAACTGACTAGGGTTTTGCGTTTGTTTTCGCAAATGTTTCGGTTGAGCAAGAGTCGCCACCGACTTTTTATTTTATCCTAAAGGAAAGGTTTAAAAAGCACAGCAAAAACCTTTTGAGATATTTCGTGGGTTCAGGGAGTAGATTATAGAAAGGGAAGGTATTAGCACCCTTTCTATCCATGGTTATCCATGAGCTCTTAGTTACTTTCTTAGATTGACTTGCCTTGGTTTTCAATTGTTTGAAATGGTGCTTTGTGCGTGATTTTGAAAATGTTTTGAAAAAGATGCCTTTTCTAGGCTACCCTTGTAACAATTCTTTACTCTAATGTTTTACAAAAGGTGTTTATCTTTTTGAAAAGATGTTTCAAGGTTTTTTGAAAGTTGTTTTGAAAGTGTAGTGATGTGTGGTTTGAAAAATAGGCAAGGGTTTTTGTTTTGCAAGTTGACAAGTACTTAAGAGCTATCTACCCTAAAGTTCTCAAAGATTTTTTTGCTATGTTTTAACCCTTTTAACAATTTTGTTCCACCATTGTATTTGGTGGACAATCTTGTGTTAGGATGTTAACGGGACGGGCGCGGGTCATCGTTTAGACCATAATTGCAATGGTGCCAAGTATCTTTGGGCAATTTTACTTTAAGGGACTTGATCATTTTTAAGGCAACTTTCGAAAGCGTCATCGAGGGACTATGATCATTTGATTGTTTTGTTTTTGCCAAAGATACCTAACATGCAATATGGCCCATTATTGAAGGCAACAAGTGGAATACCCTAGGGGTGCAAGTGTGATTAGTGTTGTCCATTTTCATGCTTGTTTATCTTGAAATTAGGTCAAACTATTTTGGTTAATTGACTTGCATACAAACCCTAATTCTAACATGGCATAATTAGAAAGCGTTAAAGTGCGAAAAATAAAGTTCCTAAGTTATTACAACACAATATATGGGAAGGGGGTACAAATGTTCAAATGGGGGTATTTTGACAAGGAATTTAAACCTAGACTATTACATCAAATTGGGAATTATACAAATTATTTAATATACAACAATTAAATAAAAATGGAATAAATATGCAAGATGCAAAAAATGTTTTTTACATGTATGAAAAAAAAAGTGTTTTTTATATGTCAAATAAAAATAAAAAGTATTAATTTTTGGAGTTTTTTAGGTATTTAGGGCAAAACCCTAATTTTGCAAATAAAAGGTATTTATTATTTAATATATACAATGTTTATTAATTATGTACAAAAGAAATAAAAAAGATAAGTATATGTGTCAAAAATGTATTTTTGATGTTAAATATTAATAAAAATAAAATATTATATTTTGTATTTTTTAACCTAAATATACTAATAAATATATATGTATTTGTATTATTTACTAAATATATTAAATATATACAAAAATAAAATATTTAATATTTACAGAAAAAAGTATATTTTATATAAAATGTTTTCAAGAGAAAAAATGAAATAAAAATCAGAAATAAAATATCTTTGTATTATTTTTAGTTATTGTAAATAATAGTATATAAGTATTTATTTATGTACAAAAAACTAAATAAAGACTAATAAATATCAAAATAAATGCAAAAAATGTGGAAAAAATGATTTTTATATTTTTTCATACTTAAATAAAAATATGGAAATAAAATCAAAAGGAAAAAATGGAAAATGATAAATAAAAATCAAAATGGGTCAGGGGGGTTCAAAAGCAAAAACAAGGTGCAAATAGGAAAAGTGGAACATGCCCAGCCCAAAGACCAGCTTCTTCAACCTCCAGCCATCTCTGTTTGAAAAAACGCGCGCCTTCTTGCTTCAACATCAAGATCCTGATTCTTTGATTTTTAATGAAAACTTCCAACACAAAAAATGTAAAGCATCATCTCACGATTTCATACATATAAAGAACATGATCTAACTCTCAGAAATGAGAGAGAATTTCTTCTCCCCAATTCCTGACCTAATTTTTGTTCCAAGTTCAGACCTCAAATTCTCATAGCATACATAACATAAATGAAAACTAATGATATGGGCAGATTCAGGGCCATGAATGTGACATAATTTCTTCACAAACCTAAAGCTAACAATGCCTGGATAGAGAGATACGAGTTCATGAACTTACCTGTTCAGTTGGAATCGTATCTGGTGATGGAGGTGCTTTCAATGCAAGGTGATGATTGGTACAACTTCCTTGATGTCCAGGGATGCTATTCCAAGCTTTAGTTTGTTTGGAAACCAAGAGAATCGTGCTATGGTACTTCAACTGCAAAACAAAAAAATGAAAATGGTGATGTTAGCTAGGGATGTTACAGGTCGTGTTTGAGGCTTGGAATAGTTTCAAGGGATGATGTAGGATGTGTTTGAAGTGGTTATAGCAAGAATGCACGAATGGATTGAGTTATGGAACTCAATCTGCAGCAGGTGCCCTGTTTTGGGCAGTTCTATGGTGTTTTGAGGTTTGATGAGGTTTGGAAGGTGTTTAGCTCGTGTTTCAGGTCAGGGTGATTGTTTGGAATGTGTTTGACAAGTTTGCTTAAGCTGGTTTTTGCTGAGATGAGAGTTGTGTATTGTTATGCAATGTTTCTTCACACTTAAGCAAGAAAAGGCCAAGTGGTTCTCTAGACTTGTACATGCCCCTCAAGTATGCTGCACACTTGAGCCTTGATCAGTGTGATATCTCCATGAATCTTGTGTCCAAATATATGCATTGTACTCCTTGATTCACAAACTTGACATAAAGCCAAACTTTACAAAAATGGATAAAGTGCTTTTTTTAATTAAGGCTTAATCTAACATGTAATGTCCAAATGCACAAAATAATGCTAACACACAATGGATTGGAATTTAATTATTGAGTGAAAATTGGATTAGAGGCCTGTAAATAGCTTATGCATGCTGATTTGAAAAGTTGCACAAGTTATGAACATGTAAATGGCTCATGAACAAAGTGAGTTTTTCCCATATTGCAAAATTCGATTCTATCTAACCATGAGGTTGTTTGATGAGTTCTTGGACATTTTGGAAAGCTTGGAATGTGTACTACAATCAATCTTTGAAATGAAAATTGAAATTACAAGTGGAAGCATGTGAAAAATTGCCATGAAGTTGGGCAAAAATCCTGCCTAAAATAGGTCAAAATTTCTCTAAGTTAAGAATGGTTTGGTACCCTTGTTCCAAAAATTGTAACTTGAGCTACAAGCTTCTTTTGAGAAAACTTTGTGAATCAAAGTTGTATATTTTGCAATGGTCTACAACTTTCATGTTTTGACTTTTCCTTGAATCCAAATGAATCTTGGTGAAAAAGTGGGACAAAGTTAGGAAAAAATTAGGGTTTTTCATAACTTAGAAAAATTCTAGGTTATGAAAAATCTTCATTTCAAACCCTAATTTGCAATTCTTGATTTCTTGATGAACAAGTTTCATGATTTGGCATGTTTTGATGAAAAATGAATCTTGACATTTGATTTTGACCAAAAAGTCAAAGTTTGACTTTTCAGTATACAGTCAAAATTGATCAATTGACTGGAAAATTCAACTGTCAATCTTGAGCATTTGGGATCTTTTGAACTTGTTGAGCATGTCAAGACAATTCCATGGGGTCCTTGAGTCCATATGTGAGCTTGGTTTGCCATTGGCTAGGTCAAACAGTCAAAATTTGCCTTTGTGCAGTCAAAACCCTAAAAATGACCATTTTGCCCTTTTGGTGATCTGATCAAATTTCTTGGGGAATTGTGATCCAAACTTGATCAAATGGTCCATATGAGTTCATAATGTTGATGTGGGTCAATTTTCATGAGGTTTGACTGTCAATTGACCACAGTTGACTTTTTCCCCAATACAATTGATTTCTAGGTCAATTGTCTAATTGACTGGGCAAAGATTGGAATCAAGGCTTGAAACTTGATATGGATAAACTTGGGAGTCCAATATGGAGCATGAAAGTCATCTTAGACATTTAAGGTCAAAACATCTTTGTGCAAACACAAACCCTAATTTGGGTCAACAGTGCAAGGAGAAGTCTTGAGCAGAGGAAACCCCAACTGGATCTTGAGCTCCAAGGGCCTTGTGATGAGAAAATGTTGAGAAAATGGGAGGTCAAATTTTGGGTTACAACAATAGTTGATGCAAGAAGAGGCTTAAATGTTATCGTTGATGGCGTCGCTATCTGTTAAGAATTAAGCTGTAATTGAGGAACAGCAAGTGGTGCATGAATTTCCTAAAGTTTTCTCGGATGAAACTCATGATGTACCACCAGAGAGAGAAGTCGAATTTGCTATTGATCTTGTACCTGGTACCAGACCTGTTTCTATGGCACCATACAAGATGTGTGCATCTGAGTTGTCAGAATTAAAGAAGCAATTGGAAGAGTTACTTTGAAAGAAATTTGTAAGACCAAGTGTATCACCGTGTGGAGCTCCAATATTGCTAGTAAAGAAGAAAGATGGGAGTATGAGACTTTATGTTGATTATAGACAATTGAATAAAGTGAAAATTAAGAACAAGTATCCGCTTCCGAGAATAGACGACTTGATGGACCAATTAGTGGATGCTCGAGTGTTTAGTAAGATTGATTTGAGGCCGGGTTACCATCAGATTAAAGTGAAGGACAAAGATATCCAGAAGACGGCTTTCAAAACGCGTTATGGACATTATGAGTATTCGGTGATGCCTTTCGGTGTTACTAATGCAGCGGGAGTATTCATGGAATACATGAACTATATCTTTCATACTTACTTGGATCGGTTTGTGATGGTGTTCATTGATGACATTTTGATTTACTCTAAATCGGAAGAAGCGCATGCAGAACACTTGAAAATAGTATTGCAAGTTTTGAAAGAGAATAAGTTGTATGCAAAGTTGTCCAAGTGTGAATTTTGGTTAAAGGAGATTAGTTTTCTTGGCCATGTTATCTCAGGTAGTGGCGTTGCTGTAGATCCATCTAAAGTAGATGTTGTGTTGCAATGGGAAACTCCAAAGTCGGCTACCGAGATTAGAAGCTTTTTAGGATTAGCTGGTTATTATAGAAGGTTTTTCGAAGGTTTCTCTAAGTTGGCACTTCCGTTGACTAAGTTGACTTATAAAGGTAAAGCTTTTGTATGGGACGTTCAATGCGAAGAAAGTTTTACAGAATTGAAGAAATGATTGACGTCAGCTCCGATTTTGATTACCTAATCCAGGAGAACCTTTTGTGGTACCTTGTGATGCTTCTAAGATGGGTCTGGGAGGTGTGCTTATGCAGGATGATAAGGTGGTTGCTTATGTGTCAAGGCAGTTGAGGAGTCATGAAAAGAACTATCCTACGCATGATTTAGAGCTTGCTGCAGTCGTTTTTATGTTGAAGATTTTGAGGCATTATCTCAATGGTTCTAGATTTGAAGTGTTTAGTGACCATAAGAGTTTAAAGTATTTATTTGACCAGAAGGAGTTGAATTTGAGACAACGAAGATGGTTGGAGTTGTTGAAGGATTACGATTTCGGTTTGAATTATCATCCAGGAAAAGCGAATGTGGTAGCTGATGCGTTAAGACGAAATACTTTACATATCTCAGCAATGATGGTTAAAGAGTTGGAATTAATTGAACAATTCAGAGATATGAGCTTAGTTTGCAAGGTGACACCGCAAAATGTTATGTTGGGGATGTTGAAAATTAATAATGATTTTCTGGATAATATATGAGAAGCTCAAAAGTTAGATGTGAAACTGGTAGATTTGATGGTTGGAATCGATTAGTCAGAGAATAGTGATTTTAAGTTATATGCGCAAGGTGTGTTGAGATTTCGTAGTCGGATTTGTATTCCTGATGATGTGGAGATGAAGAAAGTGATTCTCGAGGAAAGTCATAGAAGAAAGTTGAGCATTCATCCGGGAGTTGCAAAACTGTATCAAGATTTGAAGAAGTTGTTTTGGTGGCCTAGGATGAAGAGTGATGTGGCTCGGTTTGTGTATGCATGTTTAATTTGTCAGAAGTCAAAAGTTGAACATCAGAAGTCGGCAGGGTTGATGCAACCGTTAGAAGTTCCAGAATGGAAATGGGATAACATTTCGATGGACTTTGTAACAAGACTACCTAATACTTCAAGAGGAGATGATTCAATTTTTGTGATTGTTGATAGGCTTACGAAGTCGGCTCATTTTATTCCTATTAACATCAGTTTTCCAGTGTCGAAGTTGGCAGAGATTTACACTAGTGTAATTGTAAAGCTGCATGGTGTTCGTTTATGTATTGTGTCAGATAGAGATCCGAGGGTTACTTCATATTTTTGGAAGAGTTTGCAAGAGGAGTTGGATTCTAAGTTGAGGTTGAGTTCGGCGTATCATCCTCAAACGGGTGGTCAAACTGAACGGATTATTCAGTCGTTGGAAGATTTGTTGAGAGCATGTGTTCTTGAGCAGGGTGGTTCCTGGGATACTTATCTTCCATTAATAAAGTTCACTTATAATAACAATTACCATTCTAGTATTGGGATGGCACCTTTTGAAGCGTTGTATAGTCAAAGATGTAGAGGTGCTTTATGTTGCCATGAATCTGGAGAAAGTGTAGTGCTTGGACCTGAAATTGTTCGAGAGACTACTGAGAAGGTGAAGTTAATTTGAGAAAAGATGAAAGCTTCCCAAAGTAGACAGAAGAGTTATCATGATAGACGAAGGAAAGATTTAGAATTTCAAGCAGGTGACCATGTGTTTTTTAGAGTTACACCTGTGACTGGTGTTGGGCGAACATTGAAGTTTAAGAAGCTCACTTCTTGTTTTATTGGTCTGTATCATATTTCAGACATAGATGGAAATGTTGCTTATAGAGTGGCTTTACCGCCTAATATTTTGAATTTGCATGATGTGTTTCATGTGTCCCAACTCCGGAAGTATATTTTAGATCCATCTCATGTGATTCATATGGATGATGTGCAAGTACGGGATAATCTCACTATGGAAATGATGCCTGTACGGGTCACGGATCATGAGATGAAGACTCTGAGAGGCAAGGAGATTTCTCTGGTGAGAGTAGTCTGGTTAGGAGCTGTCAGAAAAGTATGACATGGAAGTTAGAAAGCAAGATGCGGGACTCCTATCCTGAGTTGTTTGAATAAGGTAAATTTTCGAGGACGAAAATATTCTAAGTAGGGGAGAGTTGTAACGCCCGTTGATTTAATTAATTATTTAATTAAGTATTTTTGATTAATCACGAATTATTTGTTGAAGTCGTTGACATGTTGTGTTATGTTGTGAGTTATTGACATAAGTTACTTCGTTGTTATTAGTCAGTTAGATTAGTTGATTAATAATATTAGTAAAAATATTAGAATTGTAGAATATCAATAATATTAGTTGTTGGGCTTGTTTTGGTGATAGACGTAGTATTAAGGGGGTGTGGAAATTAGGCCCAATAGAAATATTGATATATTATTGAGTTTAGTTTAATAATATAAATAAGGGTAATTAAAGAAAGGGTTAAGAGAAATATTAGAGAAAGTGATGTACGTGAGAAGTTACAGAGATAAGGAGAAGAGGCACAAGGCTAGGTTCGATTAGAAAATCGTAGAGAGACCTTCAATCTAAGGTAAGGGTGGGATTCCGAATCTATAATTGGGTATATGATTAATATTATGTAGGAATTGGGTTATGCATAATTGTTACTATGTGTGAATGTTGTATGAACAAATTGTTGTTTGGTATCTGTGGTATTTTTGCTAATGTTGCAGTGATTCAATCGACGAATCGAGTGTTGAAAATTATCATGTACTAATGTGGGTATAGTTGTCATGTTATTGTGAGTACATGTAGTTTTGGTCTGAAATCATTGGTAAGGGAAGGAACCACTGATCACAAGAAAATCTGAACGAAGTTACATAACTGGACGGTGTGCTGAGCGGTGTACATATGATGGTGAATGGTGCCGACCGACACCATGTTTTTGTGCCAAGGGGCATGGTTTACATGCCGAGGGGCACAAATCCATTAGCCAGAGTCTCCTTTTAATTGTTTTCTGTGTCTGTTCTATGTGTTTGTTACCTTAGTATTTCATTACATGAATGTATGTAGCAGGTTTAGAAAAGAATGGATAATAGCAGAGGCTATTCATCAGTGACAGAAAAGTGAACAATTGTGGCTTAGCATAAAATATAGCAGGTGGGATTAATAATTTACATAGTTAGTAATTAGTATGGTTTAGTTACAGAACTAGTAGTAAATAACATAAACACTAGTAACTAAAATATAGTAGCAGTAGAGATAATTTAAGTAGCAAGAAAAATAATAGTTTCATTAATTTAGCAGTAAACCATTTATAAGGCTTATCAGCAGAATAATTTAGCAGAAGTGTTTTAGTGTGACCGTGTTAATAACAGTATTGGCAGGTGTAAGTTGTTGTGTTGTTGTTCTTAATTATTGAAATTTCATGTGATGAATCTTGTTGTGTTGCCTTTATTGACTGACAATTATTGAGTAGTAGGCTTATGTCAATGTTGTTATATGTTGTTGTCGTTGTTGCATTTAATCATGTTGTCGCATACATTGGCATATCATGTTGGAGCTGATGCTCGTAAAATTAGCCTGGATTGACAAATATAAAGTTGAAGACTTATGCCTTGTTAATGCCTCTATTAATTGACAAATTATTAAGTTTGGAGTTATGCTCCATTGGTACCACATGAATGCGCATTGTAACTAGTCGCATCTCACGTTGCATATTTGAGTTGTTGTGTTAATGAATTAATCGTTATATTTTGTTGATATTTTGTCGTGATTGCTGTTGTTTATAAGTTGTGAAGCGGTGATCTTGCATGAACAGATTCTAATATAATGTTTATCATATGTTCAACTATATTGTTAGATATCTCACCCCTTCTAGTTGAATGTTACCCCGATGTTGGTAACATGCAGGTAATCCAGAGTGAAGGCGATTTACCTTCAGTAGTTTAAGTCGGTGTCATTGCTCTGATACGTAACACTCGGGGGGATGAACACTTGTTGTTTTATTGTTGTTATTATTTCAGTTGATTGAAGTTTAAGTTGTTGTTCGTTAAATACTTGTCATTTGAAGTTGTTTTAGTTGGACAAAGATGTTATGTTCTTTATAGTCGAATATTTGATTCCGCTGTGTAGTTATGAAAGTTGTTGTTTTCAAAAGATTAAATTATGTTGCCGTTGGTTCATCCAAGTTTAATGTGTTATGTATTTGTAATGAATGTCGTTGTTTTAAGTTGAAATTGTAGCATCCTGATATGGTTGTCTAATTTTTATAACTCTAATTTTATAATAATTGTCGGGTAGAATTTGGGTGTTACAAGCACCGTGACCAGATGCCTACGTATCTGTAATACGGTGGAAGAACTGACTTTTGGTTTTGCGTTTTGTCATAAATGTTGCGGATAGAAAGAGTTGCCACCGACTTTTCTTTTATCCAATAAAGGAAAGGGTGAAAAGAACAGGAAAGACCTTTTAAGAATTTTTCTTGAGGTCGGGGGGCAGGTTATGAAAAGGGAAGGTGTTAGCACCCTTTTCATCCATAGTTTTATACGAGCTCTTAATTGCTAGCTCACTTTGAAATGCTTTGTGTTTGTGTATGTTTAAAAATATTTTGAAAATGCATTAGTACGACAATTTTGTAATGATTCTCGAATCGTTGAGAATGTATAAAAAATGTTTGTTTTGAAAAATATTTATTGAAAGGAAGTATTGTTTTGTGGAAAGATGTTTTGAAAATGCCAATGTAAGACAATTTGCTTTATAATAATCCTTGTATAAGTCCTCAAGAGTGTTTATAAAGCGTTTTGAAAGTATTTGTTTTGAAAGTGTGAGGTGTGAGAATTGTTTTAATTTGTGATCAAGCAATTATGAGCGATCTACCTATTAAAAAAGTCTTTGTTCTTTTCCTCCTCCTTTAGATAATTCTATCCTACCATTAGTTAGTAGGAAGCCTTATCGTTGGATATAAGGGACAGGCGTGGGGAATCGTACAGTCATAGAAGGCAACTTGTAGGATGCTTTAGCAATTTTCATAAGGGACTAAGATCGTTTACCAAAGGCAGCATCGAAGGGTCATCTAGGGACTACGATCTTTTTACCGAGGGTCTTTGCTAAAGCAATCTCACGTTCGAGGGAAATGACAGTTTAAGTCCGAGGCAACAAGTGAGGGTAACCCTAGAGGTGCACGTGTGCGAAGTTATTTGATTTCAAGTATTTATCTTTGAGATTAGGTTTTCTAATGATTGATTTTAATATTGCCATACAAACCCTAATTACTAACAGTAAAAAGGAAAGCAATAAATTGCAGAAATTAAATGTCCTACGCTATTACAACGCTTCGGGGATGGGGGTACAAGTTTATGAATGAGGGATGAAAGCAATAAACCCTAATTATCTATTACAAACTTTTGACAATTACATAATTGTATCAATGCAAAAAGTAAACAAATGCGCGGAGATAGAAAGGGGAAAGATGCAAAAACTCTAAATATTTCTAAGTATTTTAGGAAAATATTTATTTGTTTCTTTGTTTAGAAAATATTTGAAATGTGACATAAAAAGTTAGACCTAATTCTAATTTTATTTACAAAATAAAATAAAGTGTAATTAACTTAATTAATTTTATTTATGAAAATTAAATCAATTAAGTAAAACCTAAAGAAATCTAAGTATTTAGAAAATATTTTGATATTTTATTTAGGAAAATATATGAAGTATAAAACCTAATTCTAGTTAAATAAAATCAAGGTGATTAAATTAAATTAATTTTTATTTGTCAAAAATTAAATTACTTAATTAAAACCTAAATCTAATTTTTATCATTTTTATAATTTTTTCTTGATTAAATAAAAAAATGATTTAGAAAAAAGAAAAAGTTAATTAAAATAAAAAAAAGAATAAAATGGGCCTGAACTGCAAAAGAAAAATGGAGGGTGAGAGACCAAAAAAATCCAGGCCCAACAACAAGAAGGTCAAGGCGCTGTCTTGGATCCAATGCAGATGGCTTCAAAGGGTCCATGATGCACATGCGAATCTGAAGCATTTAATTTGACTTGATGAACATTTAATGATATTGAGTTAAGAGTATATCATTGCGCACTGGAGTTGCTTACACCTGATCAACAAAGAAAATATTGAAAAATAAAATTCCAGAGGCATGGATCGAACCCCTGCCCTGTCACACTAACGTCCTACACACGCACACGCTTGCCACTGGGGTGGCTGTTTCGTCCGGTTATGAAACATCCAGCAATAAATATATTATAAACTCAACTTTGTAAATTTGAAAAGCCATCTTCTTCTTCCTCGCGCCAGACATCAACATCACCATTTTTGAGTTTCAAACTCTTCCATTTCTCAATCATTTTAAAAAATGTAAACATGAAAGTTGTTCTAAGTTTCACCACGAATTCAACCGTGCAACTTTTAAAAGCTATAGATCAATGGTTAGGACGAATTTTGTTTGGTACCAAACTGAAATCTAATTTTTCAGAAACTTTAATTCCAAAATTCACATAACACAACCAACATAAATGAAAACTAAGTACATGGTCAACTTCATAGACATGATATCTACATTTTATCTTTAAAATGTATGCAAAAAGGATGCTTAAATAAGGAATTCAAAGTTTGAAAATGTACCAAGTTGGAGAAAGTCCAACGCTTCTTCAAGCATTTCCAAAAGAAAGATGATGATTGATTAAGCTTCCTTGGACCTTGAAGAGTGTATTGCCATCCTTACTTTGCTTTGAGAGTGGCTGGAACGATCTACTCAAGTCAAGTTGCAAGGTTGGAATTTGAAAATGGTGGACGATGAAGGTGATGTTACAGTGATGAAACAAATGCTTGGATCACTTATATATGATGTATATGAAGTTTTTGGATGATTGGTTTGGACATAAGTCGTAATGTTTGAGAGATTTGAAGATAAGGTTTCAAAAAGCTAAAAAAATGGAGGTTTTGACCAATTATGACTTGGGAGAGTTTGAGAGGGTTAGAGGGCTTGTGAACTCGTGTCTTAGCTTGTAAATAATCTCTCTATTTATAGATAAAAGGTTTGGAAGACTCAAGTAACCAGAATTGAAAGATAATAGGTTATGGTTTGAAAAAGTGAAACATCAAGTTGGATGAGTTTTTATGGTTCCAAGGTTCAAGTAAAAGAATGATATGTGGTTTGTTGGGTGCATGGAGGTTACTTCTGATGTTAGAGATTGCTTGTACTTAGATGCAACAAGTTGGGAGCTCAAGAAGTTGACTTTGTGATTAAATCTTGCTTTACAAGAATGGAAATGTAACCTTTCTCCCTTAAATGGTAAAATGGATTGGATAAAGCTTTAATCACTTGGATCATGGCTCAAAAGTATGTGTAACCTTCTGATTATGGATAGATTTGGAGGTTAGAGGCCTGAAAAGTGGGATTATGTAGCATGGCTTGAAGATTGGGTTATGAACTTGTCACAAAAATGACCTATAATGCAACCTTATATACCCAACTTCATCTCTTCGATTCTCCTTGCTCAAGCATGATAAAATTTTGTTCTTGGACATTATGGAAAGCTTGAAAAATTGTCTACAACTTTAGTGTTGTGATTTTTGGATAAATTAAATGGGAACTTGGTGAAAAATGGCCATGAAGTTGGGACAAAAATCTGATCAAAACTTGTAAAAAAAATTCTAAGTGTTGGATAAAAAACATCATAACTTCATAAGCCTATATCTCTTAAATTAAGCACTTTTTGAGGATCATCCCACATTAACAAATTTGTAGAATTCATCAAAACCTACAAATTTCATGTTGAAAGTTTTCCTTGAATCAGCTTGTATCTTGAGGAAACTTGCTTGCGAAGTTAGGGTTTTTGTTAAGAACAAAAACACTTAGAATTTTTCTAAGTGTTATAAAATTTTCCAAATTTGACTTTTGTTGAATTTTTGATTTCTTGATGATCAAGTTTGATAGTTTTGAATATCTTGATAATTCTTGACTTTTGAATTCCAATGTTGACCAAAAAGTCAAAGTTTGACTTTTGAGTGACTGTTGATTTTTCATCAGTTGATTCAATTCTTCAACTATCAATCACTTGCATCTTTGGAAATGTTTTGAGCCATGTAATTAGGTCAAGATGTTATGTTTGAGTCCTTTAGATCATGCTTCAATCCATTAGGTCATGCACTAGGCCAAAAGTCAATGACCAGTCATTCTCAATCAAAACCCTAATTTGGCAATTTGTTTGACCTCTGATGATTTGAGGGTTTTCCTTGAGGAATCATGATAAACCCTTGATCAAATGATGAATATTACTTCAAAATGTTGATGTTTACAATTATTTTTGAAGTTTGACTGTATATTTGACCATAATTGACTTTTTACCCAATATAGTTGATTTTCAGTCATCTGAGCAATTGATTGGGCAAATTTGTGATGAAATTCTTGAAACTTGACATGAGCATTATTGATGACCTATAATGAACCATGAAAGTCATTTGAAGCATTAAAAATCCAATTTTCCTTGAGAAAACCATAACCCTAGTTATAGACTAATGCTTAGTAGGAGATTTGACCAGTCAACTCTTAAGTGGCTTTGAGTATTTGAGAACCCTAGAAGAATGTCTTGGAGAAAAAGGGAGGGAAAATTTTGGGACACAACAACTTCCCTTGTTCAATATTCTTAAGCCCGAAGAGTTAGATTGGCATGTCCGCCATTCGTGACTTGAAGGTGGAAGATGATTGAACACATAAGTGCCCATAAATTTGTACTCGTATGTGTCTGAAGTAATGCTGTTGGTTGATTATACTGGGAATGGGATTAAAGATGCCATTTGGAGAGGTGATGAAGAGTTGTCGTAGATGGTCTTATAGATACCATCCAAAGAAACTGTTGATAAAAATTAGACTAAGTCTGGGCTTTACTTCAACTGGAAGAAGTATCTGAATAAATCTATGGTTGATTTAATTTGAGCCAGAAAAAGTCTACTGGAAGAAGTATCTGAATAAATCTATGCTTGATTTAATATGCGCCAGAATATGTATCTGCCTGTCTTTAACTGGAAGAAGTATCAGAATAAATCTATGATGATTTAATTTGAGCTAAAAAATTCTAATGGAAGAAGTATCAGAATAAATCTATGGTTGATTTAATCTAAGCCAAAAGATGTCTGCGCCCGTCTTTAACTGGGAGAAGTATCAGAATAAATCTATGGTTGATCTAATCTGAGCCAGAAAAAGTCTTTGAAGGAAGTGTTCGTCATGTAGATAGTCGCCCTGTCCTGTTTCGGTAATTTATCTACAATCTGTTTTTTGTTGGTAAACCCATCATGTTTCAGGAGTTCATACCACTTGGTGATAAAGATAGTCGTCCCATCATATTTTGGGAATTGATCTCCGTCTAACCATAAAGAAAGAAAGATAGTTTCGCCGTCCTGTTTCGGGAGTTAATCTTTGCTCGGTTGTATAGATTGTTTCCCCGTCTTGTTTCAGGAATTAATCTGGAACCTGTTTTTTGTTGCACATAGAGATAGTTGCCCCATCTTGTTTCGAGAATTAATCCCTGACCATATCATATAGATAGTTACCCCGTCTTATTTCGGGAATTAATCTTGGACTAATTTGTTGATGATTTTCGTCTGCATGTTGCCTTTATGACTCTAAACGTCCCTTTGATTGTCCCTCAAACATCCAACGATGGGGCTACCTACTCACTAATAGTAGGATAGCACTGTCTAAAGGATAGGAGGAAAAGAACAAACCTTTTTCGAGTATAAAAGTAGATAGCTGTTAGAAGTTTGCTCAAAAAAACATTTTGCACTTACACAAATACTACTTTTCAAAAAAAACATTTGCTTTGTTAACACTTTTGAGGACTGATACATGAGTTAAACGAAAAGCAAATCTCCGCACTAAGGAATTTTCAAAAAAAATTCAAACACACCAAGCACAAAGGTATTTTAAAATGAGCAAACCTCTAAGAGCCCGTAGAAAATTATAGATGGAAAGGGTGCTAACACCTTCCCTTTCCATAACCTACCCCCTTACTCAAACTCTCGAAAAAGGTCTTTTGTTTGTTATTTTCACCCTTTCCTTTGTTGGATAAAAGAAAAGTTGGTGGAAACTCTTGCTTACCGGACATTTGCGAATACAAAACGCAAACCAGTATAACAGTCAGTTCTGCCACCGTATCACAGTAACCTCCTCAAAGTATGGGATCAAAGTTAGCACGAAATCTTTGTAAAGAATCAAATTAGGATGTTTGGTATCCCACTCTCCCTTAACTTGACTGATTACTAGAGCAAAATCTCCATATACATTCAAGAACTTGATCCTTAGGTCAATGGAAGCCTTTAGACCCAAGATGAACGCCTCGTACTCAGCCATGTTGTTTGTACAGTCGAAGAAAAGTATAGCAATGAAAGGTGTATGGCAACCATCAGGAGAAACAATCACAATGCCAATTCCATTACCCAAAGCATTGGAAGCCCCATCAAAAACCATAGTCCATCGGGATCCTTGTTCAGGTATGTCATACGGTCCAGGATTTTCGTAGTCAATTACTAGCATGATATTCTCGTCCGGGAATTCAAAGTTCATGGATTGGTAGTCGTAAACAGTTTGATGTGCCAAATGATTCGCCAACACACTTCCTTTGATTGCTTTTTGTGTAGTGTATTAGATATCATATTCAGTCATTATCATTTGCCATCTAGCTATTCGTCCGGAGAGAGCTGGCTTCTCGAAGATATACTTGATAGGGTTGATTTTAGAAATCAACAAAGTGGTGTTAGTCAACATATACTATCTTAGCCGGCGAGCAACTCATGCCAGAGCGCAACAAGTTTTCTCGAGCAGTGAATATCTAGTTTCACAATCGGTAAATTTTTTTCTCAAGTAGTACATTGTGTGCTCTTTTTGGCCAGACTCGTCATGTTGGCCCAACATGCACCCCATTGAATTCTGTAATGCAGTCAAGTACATAATCAGAGGTCTTCCTTTAACTGGAGGCATCAGAACAGGAGGTTCTTTTAAATATTCCTTGGTCTTGTCAAAGGCTGCTTGGCAGTCGTTGTTCCATCTGACTACTTGATCTTTCTTCAAGAGTTTGAAGATTGTCTCACAAGTAGCAGTTAGGTGAGATATGAATCGAGCAATGTTATTAAGTCGACTCAAGAAACCTCTGACTTTTTTCTCAGAGCGGGGAGCTGGCATTTCTTGTATGGCTTTAACCTTCGTAGAATAAACTTTAATGCATATTCTATGACGACAAAACCTAAGAGTTTTCCAGATCTTACTCTGAAAGTGCATTTGTTGGGATTCAACATTAGCTAGTATTTATTCAAACTCTCAAACAAGTTATGAAGATGATCAAGGTGTTGTTCCTTTTTTTGTGACCTTGCAATCATATCATCAATGTATACTTCTATCTCATGATGGATCATGCCATGAAATAAGGCTACCATAGCTCGTTGATAGGTTTCCCCTGCATTCTTTAAATCGAATGGAATGACCTTGTAACAAAAGGTGCCCCAGTGTGTGACAAAGGTGGTCTTCTCCATGTCCTTAGGATCCATCTTGATTTGATTGTAACCGGAGAATCCATCCATGAAGGAGAAAACTTTGTGTTGAGTTGTGTTGTCTACCAAGACGTCCATATGCGGTAGTGGGAAATCATCTTTGGGGCTTGACCTATTCAAATATCTAGTCTACGCACATACGGACCTTTCCATCCTTCTTTGGTAAGGGTACCACATTTGCCACCCATTGGGGATAAGATGTTACTGCCAGAAAACCTGCATTGAATTGCATCATTACCTCAACTTTTATTTTCTCAGACATGTCTGGCCGTATACGAAGAACCCTTTGCTTGACTAGAGGACAATCTTCCTTTATTGGTAGACGATGAACTACAATTTCAGTATCAAGTCCCTACATATCTTCATAGGCCTATATACATTCTCAAGCATCTACATGCCAAGTTTCAAGACTCACAGTGCCAATTTGCATAGTCAAAAGCTCCATTTGATCTATAGTCAACTGCAAGGGCAAAATGGTCATTTTGCAGTCAAAAGTCAGAATTTTTGGTCAACATATTATTTTGAGTTCACAATCATCATTTGATCAAGTCTTGATCATGATTCCCCAAGAATAGCTCAAAAATCATCAAGATGCAAAAGTTACTATTTTTTGACAGCAAAAAAGTCAACTGTATCTTGACCAGGGCATAACTCTTTCATGGTTTGTCATAAAAATTCCATCCAAATCTCATTTTGAGGAGGATGTAATTTCCTACAATCCATCTTCACACTCCAAGATCAGAAAATGCTCTCACAAGAAGTTACCAATTTTTACATTATAGGTCAAATTCAAAAGTCAACAAAAGTACACTTTGAGTCAAAGGACATAACTTGAGATTGGTAAATCCAAATGACATGGGACCAAAGGAATTGGTTAGAGGACTTCAAGAGCTTTCCAAAATGTCCAAGAACATGGTCATATGATCAAAATTGAGCAAGTTGTGAATTGGAGAAGTTGGGAAGTTTTCATGAATTTGCAAAAGTCAACTTTGCTCAAAACACCTTCTTTTTGCTAATGGGCCTCAAATCTCTTCTTGAAACTTCACCCATGACTTATGCACGACCCACAAAGCTAAATGGGATTTAGTTTCTTAAATTTATTGATTAAATGGATTTTTAATATATATTAATTCATTTAATTAATTTAAATCATAAGAAAATAGAAGATTTGATTTTTAAATCCATTTGTGAAGCAAATATGATCAAGATATGCTGACCAATTCGTGCACAATCAAAAGATACAAAAAATCCAATTTTGGCAACATTTTTCAATCATGGAAAATCAAGAATATTTGATTTTCAATCAAGGATTTAATCTTCAATGCACATGGATTGGATCCAAAACTTTGACCTAATTTGTTTCTCCTATATGTATGCAAGTAAACCATGACCTAGTACACGATTGAAAGCTGCAGAAACAACCCTGTCAATTTCAAGAAATTCCAAGAAAACTCAAAACCTGTTCTTGCATTCTAGGCCAATTCAAGGCGTTTTGTTCATCCAAATACATTGCAGGAGGTCCCAGGATTGATTTGCAATCAAAATCAGGCATCAAAGCTCAAGGAATCACTGAATACAGTCCCATGGTTTGCACTTCTTATTCAGAATTATATCTCCTAATTCATGCGCATTTAACATGTGTTTGTGATTGTTTTGCATTGCTAGAGATCATACAAGGCTAATGGCGAGATTGAATTGAACTGTAACACCCTGAATCGAAAGATACCATGCCTGAATTTCTAGGGTTCTTGAGCTTTTAAATGGGGCTTTTCAATCCAGGGAAAATTGGGACTCATGAGATACATGGTTGAAATCGTGAGGCCAAGACGAACACAACCCACACCTCGCGAAACATTTATGATTGTTGTGTGCCTAATCGCTATTTTTCCTTGCAGGAGGTAGTGGAGGTTAAAAACCCCCGCTATCTGATGTTAATTATACAAGACAAAGGTTGAAGACGATGATGTGTTGATATCTGGTTGGCCAATATGAAAGAAGCGCGCGTTTTAATTTTTATTTACTGCATTGTGATTGTTTTCATATATATTAATTGCTTATCATTATAATATCAATTGAAGCATGATGGTGTAGTTGCAGGGACGCTGGCCTGGAAGCATTGGGACCTGGGTTCGATTCCCAGGTCCCCCAAAACGTTTATTCCATTTTTTTTCATATGTTCACATGCAGATTTCAAAAGGTAGTCCACCATACACTCCAAATCTCCACACGCCATGTGGCTTCAGGCCAAGATCCAGTGGTCATGAGTGAAAGATCACCATACGCCCTAGTCAATGAGCATGCAGGGAGTTGCAAAAGTCAAACAGGCTGGAAGCATAATGGGCCAAGAATTGCTGACTCTACCTCCTCTTGGGCCCAACACCCCCCTGGGTTTATTTCTTTTTTCCTCTTTTATATTTTTTATTTAATTGTTTTTTTTACTATTATTAATTATTATTATTATTACTTAATTAACCAAATAATTTATTTTTCCTAATAAAATTCAGAAAACATAAAAAATATAATATTTTTATTTATTAAATTTAATTAGCTTATTTTGTAAATAAATAATTTAATTGATTTAGTTTTGTTAATTAGGCATAATTTTAACTTTTTTGCAATAATTTAAAATTAATGTAGAATTAGGGTTTTTAATAAATTTTAATCATTTTATTTTTACTTCCTTAAACCTTCAAAAAAACCAAAAACATTTATTTTTATTAAATAATTAGTTTAGGTTTAATTAAATGCCAAAAAATAATAAAATCTCTTTCTTTCTCAAAAAAGGGTCAAAACCCTAAAAACTCTCCGATTCAATTTTTCTCGCGTATGATTTATTTGATTCATATTTTGATCTATATAATTGTATTTGCTCCGAGGATGTAATAGCTTTAATTAGGACTTTTTTATCGCTTTTATTTAATTTCCCGCAATTTACTTTTTCAAGGGTTTGTTTTTGGCGATGTAAATACCCGACGCCATGTAATAATTTAGTTTTATTTTCCGCAACTATTAACTGCTAGATGTATGTTAAATAGGCTATGCATGACAAGATCTCTCTTAAATTAAAATCAACCGTAGCTCACCATGACATGTAAAGATAACATAACTGAAACCTGACACACTCGCACATGCCACTCTTAGGGTACGCCTCACTTGGTTGCCTCGACGTGGTCATTGAGTATATGGTGTTTTAGAGGTCGCCCTCCTGTCTAAAGATCAAAGTTGCCTCGAAACGGTTGCCTCAATAAAAAATGATCTAGGACATTAGGGTTACCGCTAAGGCGTCCTAACATTGCTTTAGTGACCACATGTCCCTTAATCGAATTGACCCGAAAACTCCGACGACGGTGCTACCTACTTCTCAATAGTGGGATGGAACTGTCTAAAGGACATTTACACAGCTTAGTTTCTTTTGAGTAGGTAGAGGTTCTCAGGTACTTGCTCTTTCAAAACAAAAATACTTTTCGCACCTACACTTTTCTGACTAAAGTTTTCAAACAACACTTCATACACTCTTGAGGACAGATACAAGAGTTAAATCGAAGTTTTCAAACAAAATTTTTTTTCAAAACCCACAAACACAAGAAAAGAAAAATCTTTTGAAAACATAGTGAGCAAATACCTAAGAGCCCGTGGATAACCACAGATAGAAAGGGTGCTAACACCTTCCCTTTCTATAATCTACCTCCCGAACCCGAGAAACATATCGAAAAGGAATTTTGCTGTGCTTTTGTCCTTTCCTTGTTGGAGAAAATAAAAGACGGTGGCGACTCTTGCTTACCGCGACATTTTGCAAAACGCAAACGCGAACCAGCATTCTAAAACAGTCAGTTCTATTTCCACCGATCACAGAACTGGCGACTCTGCTGGGGACTCTTATAAGTGAGGTGTACCTTAGGATTAGATCATTATGTTTTCAATTGTATGCCTTGTATGCCTTAAACTTTGTGGGCTTGTATCGAAGTTTTATAGATCCTAACCCGGATCTGGGGATACCCTTTAGGTAAGTAGCAATAAACTGTGAGGGATCTGTCTGGCGTAGACCGACACGGATGAAGCAGTAGCTACGTTGGTGTGACACATTGGTCTGTACTGATATCCCTTGTGTTGGAACGAGGAGAATATGGGTCTTCTGAGGAGTCATTAAGCACCAACTGACCTTAGAACCTTAAATTGACCAACTTTGCCATAGAACAGTAGAAGTATGCTACACTCATTGAGACTAAACTCTCGCGATGGTTCCGGCCGCAAGAAAAGTTTGCCAAACTGGAATTATGACCGATTGAGGGTAGTCAGTGATATTGAGATCCTCTAGAACCCGGTTACTATTTTTAGGATAGGTCTTAACCAACTGAACTGAAAGAGGGTAGTACCTAAACTTCATGCCAGCCTGAAATCTAAGGGCTCTTTTGTGTGACTTGTGTGCCTTCAAATCTGAAATACTTGCACATTCTTGTTATCTGACAACATGAGTTCCTTGCAGGTTTTGTTTACAGTCCTTATCCAACAATTTAGATTTATTTCAGGGCTTACTTACATCACCTCACACTTTTGCTTAAACGCATAACATACACATCATAACATCATACCATAGCATTTTCCTTAACCATTTCAAGGATCTCAAAGGTTTGTGATGCAGGTCATGATGAACCAAATGTCTAGCAAGGGGCAAAGGGGATTTATTTTCCTCTAGCCAAGGTTGTTTGGAGGTCAAAGCATGATAACTTGAGTCAGGGGCTATGACCCACTCGATATGGTGAGCTTGACTCTTGAAGAAGGACTCTTAATGACACGAAGTTTCTTCTAACAAATTCTAACAAGTTTCTTGTTTACCCCGCGAGATCCTTGAAAACATTGCATACATATATCATACATATCATTGCATAAAAGGTCTCCCAGTACAGGTCTCTCATGTTCTCGCTGTTTATTTCAGCAATGGCTTTCCAACCAGACAACCAAGGTCTCCATACTCAAGAGACTCAGTTCAGGGAAATCTTCCTAAACTTATCCAAGGGGCAAGAAGAATTGAGAATACTCCTCATGGGGAATTTGGTCAAGAAAAATCCTGAAGACAATAAGGACGAACGGCTGAAACATCTGCAAGCTGAGGTAGATGCAATGAGAACCCAGATGCTGGGGCAGATGGCTCTTATCCAAGGCTTAGCTCGGGAGCAAGAAGAGTTGAGAACCATTATCAACCAGCTTCATCAAGACAAATACAACAGTATGAAGCAAATAGTCAAGGCTGAGGATCAAGTCGTTAATCAACTTCCGGGAAGTCAAAGGTTTGGTTTGATGAAGAATAGACCTCTCCAAGTTACTACTACCTCACAGGTCCAACAATAATCTTGCCATAAGAAACGGGTTACTCCGAGGCCGTTTACCAAGCTCAACATGTCGTTGTCCCAAGCTTTGCAACACTTGTTGAGTTTGAATCTGGTGACGTTGGTAGGACCTCACCCGAATCCTAAGACTTCTTCACCCAACTATAATCCTGATGCAAGGTGTGCATACCATTCTAACAGCCCGGGGCATGATACTGACGACTGTTGGAAGTTGAGGTACAAAATCCAAAACCTGATTGATGAAGGAGCATTGGAATTCGCACAAGATGGTCAGGCTGAGTTCTTCTACCATCCCTCCAAGGTTCACCATTTGAAGTGACAAGTCCTGAGACGAGAAGACTTTTTGTTCATTGGAATTTTCAATTTGTAATTTTCTTTTGATTGTTCAAACATTTAGTCATGTCAAACTTTGTTACTTTATCAATGCATTGCATATGTCTGTTTTGAATCAATCCATTCGTATTCACTATATTCGAATTACTTTCATTTTTTGTGATGTTCAAACTCTCGATTAAAAAATTCTAAGCCTTTAGAGGGAGGATGACGAAAACGATACCACGATCTTTACAGTATGCTTTTGAACAGACCCCGCTGATGAAGTACAGACATTGTTTCAAATCCTAAACAGTGGAGTTATAAGGAAGATAATCCCTAGTCAACCCCTTTGAGCCTAAGAAGTTGGAGTTTTTCTTTTCGCAAAAATTAAAACCCTTGATTACAACCCGGGGCAGGGTAGTTGTCTCAGTTGATCCAGGTGCACAATGAATGGCATCAAAGAAGTCCTTCCGAGACAAAGAGACAGTGATGGTTCCGAATAATTGTAAGGACATGCAGTCGTTGTCTCTCAAAATAAAAGCCCAATAAGTCAAAACCTATGAAGGAGACTTACAAAAAACAGGGGCATCCCACTGACTGTAATCACAAAAGAAACAGTTCAGGCAAAAGACAGGGATAATAAAATCAGAAAGAAAGAGATCCTGCAAACTCTCAACAAAAAATGACTGTCTGTTCAAAATAAATTGTCAGTATCCGAACCATCACTGGTATATCAGAGCAAAGACTCAAACAAGATCTAATGCACGATTAGCTGAGCTTAGGATCGAAGAACATCACGAAGAACGGGTGGGTACAAATAAAATTTGAGCCTTTATCCTTTGTTTCTTAAACCGTGAACCAGGACACGTTATAACCCTTAAAAGTCCTAGCTGAAGCATGGGTTAGTTCGAAAGCATACTGTTACAAAAGGTATCCTGACTCCTGTAGGGCTTGCTGTAAATCCTGAGTGGACATCACATTTTACAAAAATTCACTTGTTTTATTGAAAACTGCATTTTCAAAAAAAACTTCAAGACAGACATAAGCTTTGCATTCTTAAAATAACATTGTTTGCATATGACTATTTGTTCGAACAGCAAAGAAATTCGCACGATGAATATCTTGTGAACAAAAACCTTTTCAATAAAAAGGATCACCTCAAGTGGAAAAACACTTCCAATCAAGGGGCACGGCATGATCATTGTCCATCATCTGGGGCAGTCAAGTCAAGATTCAAGGAATCTCTCAAGATGCCAAATAGCCAGGGGCAAATCTCCGCCTGAGACACTGGGGGCATTGGACATGAATTCCAGCAACGAATCTTGCATGATCAAACATCTTCTGGTAGTATGGCGACACAACACTACTGACAATGACAACTCCCTGCACTCTGAGAACGTGGACATAGTCAAAAAGTACTACGCATAATCAAAGACCCGCTAGGTTCACTGGCCTAGGCAAAAATAAGGGCTTCCCGACGAACCAAAAGGGTTCGGGCAAAAATTAGGGATAAAAATGGAAAAAATCTATACACCCGGCAAGTCGAAAACCTGAAAAGGCGGCTTGGGCAAAAAAGGGTATCCCGATGGATTGAAAACCCGAAAGGGCAGTCCAGGCAAAAATTAGGGATCAAAGTGTACGACTATGTCCCGTCATCTCGTCACTTGCCTACCAGAAGAAGATTTATCAATCGGCAGTTATCAAGCGCCTCCACAGGCACCTTCTCCCGCAGAAACTAGGGCAATAAGAATTGTCCGAACTGTACAAGCTGCTCGGTCTTCCAGGTAGAAGGTAGATTCAATGGAAGAGTATGACCAAGATACCTTCCCTCCCCGCAGAGTAAGACAGTAATGGAAGCTCTCCCCACTGAGACTCGCAACTACGAAGGAATCAGCAATACTATTCCCCAAGCAGAGTGGGTCTACCATCAGCCCTAAAAAGGTTTGGTATCCCTAGTAGATCTTAATATTCCCCAGCGGAGTATACAGATATTCCTCAGCAAGCATCCCCGACAGTCTTAATATTCCTCAACGAAATATAAGAATGTTCCCCGGCGGAATACAAGATACCCCCAGTGGAGCCATTTCCCAGCGCAGTCTAAAAAAGCTTCCCCGCCAGAGTTGAATCATCTTACCTAGTAGATTCTGGAAGTTTGTCCCCGACAGAATACAAGTGCATCTCCCCATCCATATTCAGAAGGTTATCCCCACAAGAGTCTAACTGGGTTATCCTCAGCAAGTGGCAACGGAAAGATCATCCCCAACGAAGTTCTTTCTATCCCCAGCGGAGTTCATCATCAAAATCCCCAATAGAGCTTATCAACGGAATCCCTAGTGGAGTTATCGTTAAAGCCTCAGCAAAGCATCTCCTCCCCACAGAGTAATTCCCCGCAGGGTAATCTCTTCACCAGTGTATTCCCCAACGGAGTCATCCTCTCCTGCAAGTTTATCACCTTCGTTCATCATCCCCAGTGGAAGCAAAGAATTCAACATCATTCTCCAGCAGCTATCCGGGATTTATTTTCCCCAGCTAAAACATCACATTTTCATACATCATGATACATGCATATACGCATCATATCATACAATCTCATTTATGTTGAGAACATCATTGCTCGAGCCATATCATGCATTGCATATGACTGACCTTTACCTTTCAGGAAGGATGCAGTTAAGTTCTCAAATTACGTCAATAGTGACAACCCGTCAATGGAGACAAAATCAGTTAAATCGATTCCTAAAGATTTTTCTGTGACCAAACCCGTCAATGGAGACAAAATCAGTTAAATCGATTCCTAAAGATTTTTCTGAGGCAAAGCTAATCAATGGAGACAAAGTCAGTCAAATCGATTCATAAAGATTTTTCTGAAGCCAGTCAATGGAGACAAAGTCAGTCAAATCGATTCCTAAAGATTTTTCTGAAGCCAGTCAATGGAGACAAAACCAGTTAAATCGATTCCTAAAGATTTTTCTGAAGCCATTCAATGGAGACAAAGTCAGTCAAATCGATTCCTAAAGATTTTTCTGAAGCCATTTAATGGAGACAAAGTCAGTCAAATCGATTCCTAAAGATTTTTCTGAAGCCAGTCAATGGAGACAAAACCAGTTAAATCGATTCCTAAAGATTTTTATGAAGCCAGTCAATGGAGACAAAACCAGTTAAATCGATTCCTAAAGATTTTTCTGAGGCCAACCCGTCAATGAAGACAACCTGTCAATAGAGACAACCCGTCAATGAAGACAACCCGTCAATGAAGACATCCCGTCAATGGAGACAAAATCAGTTAAATCGATTCCTAAAGATTTTTCTGTGACCAAACCCGTCAATGGAGACAAAATCAGTTAAATCGATTCCTAAATATTTTTCTGAGGCAAAGCTCGTCAAAGGAGACACCCCGTCAGAAGAGACGACCCATCAACCTTTTCAAGTTCCAGATTAATACCTGTAGCAAGCCAGGAAAAATATCTGTGGACGATTAATTGTAGATTAATACCTGAAACAAGCCAGGAAAACTATCTACATGAAGAGATTGAAGATTAATACCTGTAGCAAGCCAGGAAAACTATCTTTCTTTCTCAGGTCAGAGATTAATACCTGAAACCAGCCAGGACAACTATCTCATCGGCCAACCTTTTCAAGTTCCAGATTAATACCTGTAGCAAGCCAGGAAAACTATCTGTGGACGATTGATTGTAGATTAATACCTGAAACCAGCCAGGAAAACTATCTACATGAAGAGATTGAAGATTAATACCTGTAGCAAGCCAGGAAAACTATCTTTCTTTCTCAGGTAAGAGATTAATACATGAAACCAGACAGGACAACTATCTACTCGACCAGCTCAAGCCACCGAACTTTCCAATACAGTTCAGAGGCGCTCCAGGCACGGACGCCATGCTGGCAATCATCCAGTTCCAGCTTATAGACACCGTCTAGCATTCACCCCTGGATGGCATCTTTAAGCCCATCTCCACAACTATCCATTACATTTTCAGATGGCATCTATAAGCCCATCCTCCTACCAACCGTCTCCAAATGGCATATGTAAGCCCATTCCCGAAATCACATTGCTGATACTACACCATGAGAGTGCAAATTTCTGGGCACTTTAGTGTTCAATCATCTTCCACCTTCGGATCACGAAAGGCACGCAAGCCAATCTACACCCTCAGGTTTAAGAAGATTGAACAGGGGCAACTGTTGTACCCCAAAATTTTCCCTCCCATATTCCTCAATATATGTCAAGAATCATCTCCAAATGGTTCAAGATTGCTCAAAGGTTGTATAGTCAAAACACCTCCTTAGGCAGTCAATTCAAAATTAGGGTTTTGGTTCTTTCAAGGAATTTGGGGCTCTCAATGGTTCGATCAAGTCTCATAGGCCTATATACATTCTCAAGCATCTACATGCCAAGTTTCAAGACTCACAGTGCCAATTTGCACAGTCAAAAGCTCCATTTGATCTACAGTCAACTGCAAGGGCAAAATGGTCATTTTGCAGTCAAAAGTCAGAATTTTTGGTCAACATATTATTTTGAGTTCACAATCATCATTTGATCAAGTCTTGATCATGATTCCCCAAGAATAGCTCAAAAATCATCAAGATGCAAAAGTTACTATTTTTGGACAGCAGAAAAGTCAACTGTATCTTGACCAGGGCATAACTCTTTCATGGTTTGTCATAAAAATTCCATCCAAAGCTCATTTTGAGTAGGATGTAATTTCCTACAATCCATCTTCACACTCCAAGATCAGAAAATGCTCTCACAAGAAGTTACCAATTTTTACATTATAGGTCAAATTCAAAAGTCAACAAAAGTACACTTTGAGTCAAAGGCCATAACTTGAGATTGGTAAATCCAAATGACATGGGACCAAAGGAATTGGTTAGAGGACTTCAAGAGCTTTCCAAAATGTCCAAGAACATGGTCATATGATCAAAATTGAGCAAGTTGTGCATTGGAGAAGTTGGGAAATTTTCATGAATTTGCAAAAGTCAACTTTGCTCAAAACACCTTCTTTTTGCTAATGGGCCTCAAATCTCTTCTTGAAACTTCACCCATGACTTATGCACGACCCACCAAGCTAAATGGGATTTAGTTTCTTAAATTTAATGATTAAATGGATTTTTAATATATATTAATTCATTTAATTAATTTAAATCATAAGAAAATAGAAGATTTGATTTTTAAATCCATTTGTGAAGCAAATATGATCAAGATATGCTGACCAATTCATGCACAATCAAAAGATACAAAAAATCCAATTTTGGCAACATTGTTCAATCATGGAAAATCAAGAATATTTGATTTTCAATCAAGGATTTAATCTTCAATGCACATGGATTGGATCCAAAACTTTGACCTAATTTGTTTCTCCTATATGTATGCAAGTAAACCATGACCTAGTACACGATTGAAAGCTGCAGAAACAACCCTGTCAATTTCAAGAAATTCCAAGAAAACTCAAAACCTGTTCTTGCATTCTAGGCCAATTCAAGGCGTTTTGTTCATCCAAATACATTGCAGGAGGTCCCAGGATTGATTTGCATTCAAAATCAGGCATCAAAGCTCAAGGAATCACTGAATACAGTCCCACGGTTTGCACTTCTTATTCAGAATTATATCTCCTAATTCATGCGCATTTAACATGTGTTTGTGATTGTTTTGCATTTCTAGAGATCATACAAGGCTAATGGCGTGATTGAATTGAACTGTAACGCCCTGAATCGAAAGATACCATGACTGAATTTCTAGGGTTCTTGAGCTTTTAAATGGGGCTTTTCAAACCAGGGAAAATTGGGACTCATGAGATACATGGTTGAAATCGTGAGGCCAAGACGAACACAACCCACACCTCGCGAAACATTTATGATTGTTGTGTGCCTAATCGCTATTTTTCCTTGCAGGAGGTAGTGGAGGTTAAAAACCCCCGCTATCTGATGTTAATTATACAGGACAAAGGTTGAAGACGATGATGTGTTAATATCTGGTTGGCCAATTTGAAAGAAGCGCGCGTTTTAATTTTTATTTACTGCATTGTGATTGTTTTCATATATATTAATTGCTTATCATTATAATATCAATTGAAGCATGATGGTGTAGTGGCAGGGACGCTGGCCTGGAAGCATTGGGACCTGGGTTCGATTCCCAGGTCCCCCAAAACGTTTATTCCATTTTTTTTCATATGTTCACATGCAGATTTCAAAAGGTAGTCCACCATACACTCTAAATCTCCACACGCCATGTGGCTTCAGGCCAAGATCCAGTGGTCATGAGTGAAAGATCACCATACGCCCTAGTCAATGAGCATGCAGGGAGTTGCAAAAGTCAAACAGGCTGGAAGCATAATGGGCCAAGAATTGCTGACTCTACCTCCTCTTGGGCCCAACACCCCCCTGGGCTTATTTCTTTTTTCCTCTTTTATATTTTTTATTTAATTGTTTTTTTTACTATTATTAATTATTATTATTATTACTTAATTAACCAAATAATTTATTTTTCCTAATAAAATTCAGAAAACATAAAAAATATAATATTTTTATTTATTAAATTTAATTAGCTTATTTTGTAAATAAATAATTTAATTGATTTAGTTTTGTTAATTAGGCATAATTTTAACTTTTTTGCAATAATTTAAAATTAATGTAGAATTAGGGTTTTTAATAAATTTTAATCATTTTATTTTTACTTCCTTAAACCTTCAAAAAAACCAAAAACATTTCTTTTTATTAAATAATTAGTTTAGGTTTAATTAAATGCCAAAAAATAATAAAATCTCTTTCTTTCTCAAAAAAGGGTCAAAACCCTAAAAACTCTCCGATTCAATTTTTCCCGCGTATGATTTATTTGATTCATATTTTGATCTATATAATTGTATTTGCTCCGAGGATGTAATAACTTTAATTAGGACTTTTTTATCGCTTTTATTTAATTTCCCGCAATTTACTTTTTCAAGGGTTTGTTTTTGGCGATGTAAATACCCGACGCCATGTAATAGTTTAGTTTTATTTTCCGCAACTATTAACTGCTAGATGTATGTTAAATAGGCTATGCATGACAAGATCTCTCTTAAATTAAAATCAACCGTAGCTCACCATGACATGTAAAGATAACATAACTGAAACCTGACACACTCGCACATGCCACTCTTAGGGTACGCCTCACTTGGTTGCCTCGACGTGGTCATTGAGTATAGGGTGTTTTAGAGGTCGCCCTCCTGTCTAAAGATCAAAGTTGCCTTGAAACAGTTGCCTCGATAAAAAATGATCTAGGACATTAGGGTTACCGCTAAGGCGTCCTAACATTGCTTTAGTGACCACATGTCCCTTAATCGAATTGACCCAAAAACTCCGACGACGGTGCTACCTACTTCTCAATAGTGGGATGGACCTGTCTAAAGGATATTTACACAACTTAATTTCTTTTGAGTAGGTAGAGGTTCTCAGGTACTTGCTCTTTCAAAACAAAAATACTTTTCGCACCTACACATTTCTGACTAAAGTTTTCCAACAACACTTCATACACTCTTGAGGACAGATACAAGAGTTAAATCGAAGTTTTCAAACAAAACTTTTTTTCAAAACCCACAAACACAAGAAAAGCAAAATCTTTTGAAAACATAGTGAGCAAATACCTAAGAGCCCGTGGATAACCACAGATAGAAAGAGTGCTAACACCTTCCCTTTCTATAATCTACCTCCCGAACCCGAGAAACATCTCGAAAAGGAATTTTGCTGTGCTTTTGTCCTTTCCTTGTTGGAGAAAATAAAAGACGGTGCCGACTCTTGCTTACCGTGACATTTTGCGAAACGCAAACGCGAACCAGCATTCCAAAACAGTCAGTTCTATTTCCACCGATCACAGACCAAGCAAACACCTCAACGTAGTCGTGCAACATCTGGACCAATCTGCTTTTGACTCCATCTTCCAGGTTGGCGCCGATCTTGACCTCTTTCTTGTCTGTCTTAGTAGCTAGGTTGATTACTTCGACTGGATCCTCATGAGGTTGGATGGATTTATCCTCTTGCATCAGAAGTCTGGCTAGTTCCCCTGGTATTTCACAATCTTCTTTGCCTTCGTCTTTGGCTTGGTTGATTGGATGTTCAAAGTCATAGCTGGCAATAGCAGAGTCGTTGGCAATGACATCCGAAGTGGATGAGGATCTGCAAGTGTGTGTGTGTGCATGTAAGATACATGGCTATTTGAAAATTCAATAAAGGAAAATAAAGATAATGAGCGCAAAATTTAAATGCAAAAGGCCCAATGTTTTTCATTAAATGATCATATGGCATATGGAAATGAACAAACCCTTAATAAATGGGCCATGGTGCCCCGGGCAAGGCACATGGCTTAAAGTCATTGTTTTGAATTAACATTACAGACAAAAGTTCTTGAATTGACAAAACAGTAAATAGTAATTACTCCTCGTTGAAAGAAATGGGAATGAAATCCTTGGCATGCTAGTTGTCGAGTCCTTCATCAGTAGTCGGGTAAATCCATTCATCAAAGTCAAAGTCATCCTCAGAGTCTTCAATAGAATTCACTTCATGATTACCAATACGGAGAGGTGGTTTTCCTATGTGAGCACGTCTGATCTCCTTTTCAGCTTTGACAGTGAAACCCAACCCAAACTTGTCTGCTTTGAATGGAATGTCAGGGAGTTGTCCCCAATTTGTACTACTTCCGTCTTCAATCACAACGCAAGCATATTTAAGTGAAACCATCCTTGGCACAACTTCATCAGCTTTTGGAGTGTCAGAAGAGATTTTGGTGGTGGCAACCATATGAGGGACCACTTCGAAGGCTTGACATGGAGTTTCTATGAACTCACCGTCTATCTCGACATACTTAAACGAATTCAGGAGGCTAACCATGAACTCTTCTTTAGCACAAACAGTAACAATCTTTCCCTTGACGGGATACTTCAATTTTTGGTGGAGGGTGGATGTCACTGCTCCTGCCACATGTATCCAAGGGCGTCCAAGTAAACAAGAATATGTGGGACGTATATCCATCATGTAGAAAGTAGAATCAAACACTTGTGAACCAACTATAATGGGGAGATCAACTTATCCAAGTACCATCCTCTTGGATCCATCAAAAGCCCTCACAACTATGTCACTTGGTTTTAACACCAACCTTCGCAATCTAACCGGTCCAAGGCACCTTTGGATAGAACATTTAGAGAGGAACCAATATCAACCAGGACATGGGACAAGGTAGTTCCTTTGCACTCAATAGAGACATGCAAAGCCTTGTTATGATTCCTTCCAATTGGTGTCAAGTCAGCATCAGCGAACCCCAATCCATTGTCAGCAGTCAGACTCACCATACAGTTTTCAAATTGAGCGGTTGTGGTTTCTTGAGGAACATGCACTTTCTTCAAAAATTTGATTAAAGCTTGGGCATGAGCATTGGAACAAAGCAACAAAGACATCATATATATTTTGGAGGGGGTTTTCCCCAGTTGCTCTACTATCTTGAAATCACTCTTTTTTATAATCTTCAAGATTTCTTCCATTTCTTGGGTGGAAGGTTCCTCAGCAGAAATGTCTTTGGCAGGTGCCTCTATCCCAACAGGCTCAATTACTTTCTCTTTACTCCTTGTGTCAGTTTTAGGCTTATCAATCGTAATGCGGACAAGTGTCGTTGTAGTAGTTGGAGGTGAAATGTTACGAGAGAATATTCTCCCCATCCTTGTCACTTTGCTAGAACCACCAATGTTGGTGACATCATCGGTCTTGTCTTCATTGATCCAAGAGTCTTGCTTAATTCCATGATAGTAAACTTCAGCACCGTAGTTCCAAGGGACTGCTTTGTTGGAGGAGTAAGGAATCGCCCCCGGAGCAGTAATTATCAAGGGAGAAATCGTTGGTTCGTTGGAAATCCTAATATGACCCTTTGAAGAGATCCTAAGAGGCTTGTTGGAAATTGTTATGATGGAAATGTCTTCAGATTTATCGGTCAAACTTTTGATGGACGAAGTTCTTTCAAACAAGATCTCATGACTATTTATCAGGCGTTGAACACCTTCTTTCAGCCATTTGCATCCATTAACTTATTCGCTGCAGCAATTACAGTTTTTCAAACATCCAGGGAAAACCCCAGCTTTCAGCTATTTTTCTTTAACAATGGTCAGTGGAGTAGTCAAATCTTCAATGGAGGAAACAAAAGCAGTGTCTTCAATTGTATTGACACCTTTTCCATGATTTGACATTGGTGCAATTATAACATTCGGAGTTGTAGGTGGGTCAAACTCAATAGTTTTGTTATCAATAAGATCTTGAATCTTGCTTTTTTAGAGCCCAACATTGATTAGTATCATGCCCATATTTATTGGAGTGATAGGCGCATTTGGCGTTAGGATTGTATTTCGGAGATGAAGTATTGGTATTTGATGGTGGATCACGCAATGTTACCAAGTTGGCCTTCAACAGGTGTTGCAAGGCTTGGGACAGTGACGTGTTAATCCGCGGGAACTGTCTTCTTGGAACCTCATACCTTTGATGGTTGGCTTGTTGTGGTTGTCTTTGAGAAGATGGAGGGTTGGAGATCAAAACAGCATTAACAGATGGACAATGATCCTTCTTGGTATGGTCCCTTGACCCATATATGGCATTGGTTTCTTTCTTGCTAGTAAAGGGCTTCTTTACAGTGTTTGATGTAGCAGCAGAAGCCACGGGAATTTTTCCACTTTTGATACCGCTCTCGACCCTTTCACTAGTCAGGATTAACTCACAGAAACCAGATGATGAAATTCCAATTAACAAGTTTAAAAATGGTCCAGTTAATGTTCCCATGAACATATCCACCAGCTCCCTATCCATCAGTGGTGGTTGTACTCTACCAGCAAGGTCTCTCCATTTTTGCACATTCCTTGTAACTGAACCCTAGTCGGTGCCGAATCAGCATTGTACTGATATTGGCGGTAGAAAGCGGTGGCCAGATCTTCCCAAGTATGAATGTTGTAACCCTATAACTAGTAAAACAATCCTAACTCAGTCCCAGACAGGCTCTCTTGAAAGAAGTGTACCCAGAGCTTCTTGTCAGTGGTATGTGGTTGTATTTTGCAGACGTAGGATCTCAAGTGAAGTTTTAGGCATGAAACTCTGTCGTACTTAGCAAAGATTGGAATTTTGAATTTATGGGGAATAACAACCCCAAGAACCAAACCTAAATCACCAAAATCCAAGCCAGGTACAGCTTGAATTTTCACAGATTTCAACCTATCTTCCAGTTGCTTATACTTATCCTCGGTCGGTGGATATTATTGCAACCCCAGCACAGGTGATTCTTGCATCTTCATTCTGATTCTCATCCTCATCGGAGGAGCCTTCTTCCACTTGAACATGTCGGATGGGGCCTTTGAATCTCTTCCCCATGTTGATTATGACTTTCTTCTTTGTCTTCTTTTTGGCCACCAGAAGTGACACCAGCTTTTGTTGTCCATTGGCCAAGGTGAGCAAAGTTTCTTGAAATTGAGAATTTTGTTTCTGCAAGTCTTTCACGGTCTGCTCGATATCCATCTTACTGAAATAAATAGTAGAAATATGAGGAACCCTGTGTCTGAAAACTGCTTATGTTATGATGCATGAAATGTGTATGCAAATGATTTCGAGGACTTTTAAGATTTAAATTTGTTTAGACAAAGAGGGAATAAACATTGATTCCATTAATAAGTTCAAACGGTTACAAGATGCCTCTTGGGCTTTCAATGGAAGAAACAAAGATAATACAAAATAAACTCCTAAAACAAAAAGGACTCAAGCTTCCCATGAGCGCATCCTCTTCAGTGCAATGTAGGCATTTAAACTATGCTCTTTATGAAGTTGTCTCGTGATCTCCAAAACATTCTTCTCGCTTGCGTAGAATTGGGTTTCAAAGGTGTCTCGCTCCCATTTGAGTTAAATCCATGATCTTTGCAACTCCTAGAGAGTAGTCAGCATGTTAGGATGGGGAATAGTGTAGGGAACATCTCCTTCGGTGATAGGATCCATGATGATAGGTAGGATGGCCTCATAACGCATCATGAGTTTTTAAGCGTGAGATCACACCCAATTGAGATAAGGCTCCAAAGGAATGGAGTTCTTATGCCCCAATGTCTTGCTATCAACTTTGTTCACCATACCCCAAGCTCATATGAATCTCTGACAATATCCTTGGACATCGTTCTCATAGTCAAATGCAATTCCTTAGACAAGTGCATCATGAGGACCATCCCTCATAGCATACCTAAATTGTCTCAAAGCCAAACAAGGATTATAAGTGATACCTCCCCTAATGCAAAGGAGAGGGACATTAGGGAATTCACCATAGTGATCAATGATGGTAACATCCTCCAAAGATCGAGAACACCAATGAATATCTGAGTACGTGAGTGACATCAACCTATTAGACCATCTCATGCCTTACTCATTCTTCAAAACAAATCGAGGTAGGTGCGAAATAAACCACCTAGCCAACAAAGGAGTGCAATATATAAGAATTCCCCTCCTCTTCATGGTGCGAGTGTGAAGAGAATGCAAGATATCTTCGAGCAAGGTAGGCATCGGGTTACGAGATAGAAAAACTTTGACCGTTTTCACATTTATGAGTTGGTCCAGGTTAGGAAACAGTACCATCCCATAGATTAGAAGAGCCAACACTTATTTAAAATCTTGCTAATCTAGAGCCTCCCAAAATTGTTGAGCCTTCTCAAACAGAAACTTGGCTAGAAACCCTTTAACACCACTCCTTGTTTCCTAATTTTCCACAACGTCGGACCGTTGCAAATGTAAAGCTCGAGCAATCTCCTCAGGTCTCGGGTCTTTCCCAATACTGATGAAGGGTATTTGAAATTCTGGCAGCAGATACTCAATGTCACGTTCAATGTTATGACACCGTATCTGACTTTCTATAAGACAGTAAATACAAAAAACAGTAAATAACACAGTCAATTATTTACCCAGTTCAGTGTGCAACAACAACTACTCTGGGGGCTACCAAGCCAGGGAGGAAATCCACTATAAGAGATATTAATTCAGGAATAAACCAACCAGTTTATCTCCTTCACTTAAGACCTACCCAATGCAACTTCAATCTAAGTACAACTTAAACCTGAGTTCCTACTCACTCCCCCTCAATCACAGCAGTGATACTTAAAACAATTTGACTAATGAATTGATGAAGACACTCTTCAAAAACATACACTTGATTATGCTTCACAGCTTTTTAATCAAGCAACACAAACACTCTTGCTTCACAGCTTTGAGTGATACATAAACCTAACTTGACTTTGCTTCAAAGCTTTAGTCAAGAGACACAAAAACACTCTTGCTTCAAAGCTTTGAGTGGTACACAACCCTTACAATTAAAACCTATTCCAAGTCACTTATCACAATGATACTTGCTTGGATTACAATAGTTAAAAACTATACAGCTTCTAAATGATCTTCTGTCAAAAAGGGATTGATTCCAAAACAGCAGCTCTGTTGAATATATAGCAGCTGCATCTTCAGTTAGGGTTTCCATAAAAATATAGGGTTAATTCCGTTTGACCTTAAGACTAGGTCACAGGACTTTATCAACCAGGTTAGGGTTGAGCTAGGTTAACCCCAAGTCCACGAGATTTTCTGTTCTGGAAAGACTGAGTCATTTTCCTGAAAAAACTCAGAATTACCCAAACTGCATAACTATTAGTTCAGAACAGGATGTCTTAACATTTGTTATGACATCTGAAAACCTGTCTACTGATTTAGGTAAATGTGATCTTTTTGCAAAATGCTCAGATACACACTTATAAACAGCAGCACCTGTATGACAATATTTTTCTGCAAAGGTACCTAATAAAATAGTACCTAATAAACTAGAATGTTATGACATCAGTCATGACATTCACACACCTGCTTTTACCAAAAATGCATGCCAATAACTAAACAACTACAAACTCCCCCTTTGGCAGATTTTTGGCTAAAGCCCCTAAGCAATCAGAGATAGATAGCAGCAGAATAAATATGACTGCAGAAAAATAGAATGTCTAATAAAGTCTACCACCAAAATATATCTCCCCCTCTTTAGCCACAAATGGGCCAAAGATACATGTTCTTAAAATTTATACAGTCATCCAGAAAAAGTAACACAACAAGACAAAAACTGAACACACTTTGCAAACTCCACCAGGGACCAGCATCTACTCCACCAATCAGCAACTCCACCAACCTTTAAGCACTGTCATCAGACTCAGAGGAGCTAGTTTCTTCAGTATTGAGATGATCTTCAGCTTCTGCACCCTCTTCCCTTCTGTTTCCTTCAGCTTCCTCCTTTTCTAACCTGGCAATTAGGTTTTCTAGGGTCTTTTTCCTAGCTTCCAGCTCTTTGCAGGTCTCTTTCAATACAGCTATAACATCAGATGTTTTGGACCGAGTCTTTACAGATGATGTCTCAGCTGATGTTATGACAATATCAGGAGCATGAGATCCCTGAAACAACTTGTAGTGTAACCCAAGAGCAGGAGCTCTTTTGCAAGCAGTATCTCTTGCCACCAGGATATCAGGGTATTGTGCAAGGATAATTCCACAAAGGAGGGAGGGAAAGGCAATTGGGCCTTTGACAGCATAACTACCAGCATGTTTTAAAGTTTGTTCAAAAATATACCTGCCATAGTCAAACACAGTCTTGGTTCCCACAGCATAAATAAATCTCCCCAATCCTGTGGAGATAGTTGATTTATGGTTTGTAGGGACCCAGTTGGCTGCACCAATCTTGTGCAGGATGGAAAATTTCATGCTAAGTTTGCTGGCATTCAGCTTGCCTTTCAAGGGCCAGCACTTCACTTGTCTTGCTGTGATGGTTTGACAAACTTCATTGTCAGTGACTTCCAGTTCAGGACAATCCTCATTTGATCTTCCAAGAAATTTGTTAATTTCTGATGGAGAGAAATTAACCCTTGTTCCTCTAACATAAACACTTTCAAAGTCAACTGACCTTCCACCAGCACATTCATTAGACAAGTTAACTATGAACTCCTTGACCATATTTTCATAACACTTGGTAAATTTTACCATTGTCTTCATCAGTCCAGCATTCTTAATCAGGTCCATGATGTCCTTGCACTCCATGGCATCATTGTTTAGCTCTCTTTCTAAAGCTATTCTCTTCAAGCACACATACTTCCATCTGTTTGCATTGTCAGGATGGTGAAAAGAGATGTTGTCTGTTGGGACTTCAGGAACTCTAGCAATTTTGCTGGAGGGGAGTTTCCTTCTGATAGGAATTTCTTCAGCATCAATCTCAAACTCTGATTCCTCATCAGAATCAGAAGTCTCAGGATCTTTTCTTTTCTTTGTAATTGGTTGTCTAACAGTATGCACTTGAGCTTTCACCTTCCCTTTGGACTGACCAGTTTTCACAGATTCTACCTCAGTCTTGCCTTCAGCCTTGGATTTCTTAACAGCAGGTTTATCTTTGGTCATACATTTTGCATCATTCTGATTACCCTTTCTTTTCATCATTCTCCTAGCTATGCTAGGGTTTACATTGGCAATCAGATCATTGTCTGAGTATTCCTCATCCACATCAATGATAGGTGGATCAACAGTCTTTTCTGAAGGGTTCTGAATGTTGTCATTTTGTGTCACAATATTCTCAGAGACATCTACATTCTCAGAGACATCCACATTTGGGCTTGCTGATTCTTGATTTAATGGGACAGAAATCCCCGGTACAGATTGGTTTCCTCTTAGTATTCTTGTCACAAGCCTAGCAATTGCTTGATGAACTTGAGCTGATCCTTCCCTATTTGGTACAGAGGAAGAAGGATGAGAAGGATTACCAGAAGCAGTAGCTTGAGCTCTTCCTGCATGCCTAGTTCTCAGCTTTTTGACTTTGGAGGGGTCAGTTGCCATTTCTCTGAGAGGAGTGATCTCCAGGACATCAGAATCTATGCATGTGGTGATTGCTCGAGAATCTTGGTCAGATGATGAAGACGAAGTGGTCGCCTTGGTTGAAGATGATGTTTGAGACATTTTGATTGACTTAGAGCACCAGTAGCAATTTGAGAGAAAACTTTGATTGAGAGAAAGTAATAGGTTGCAAAGACGAGAGAGGTAGGAGGCAAATGAGAGTCTATTCAACTTCTCAATAATTTTGAAAGAATTGGAAAGACAAATGATTAACCCACTAAAAATAGACTTAACACAAATAACTCCTTCAACCCTTGTTTTAAGCAAAATTAATTGCTATAATTTCTCACGTTGGCAAATACCCATCTTGCCCCTCAAATTTTCAAGATGATTTCCAACAAGAGCCTTGGTAGAAGAATCAGCCAGCTGAAACTTAATGATACCAAGTTCCAGTTTAATTGACTTCTTCTCTACAAGGACAATGTGCTTGGTCCTGCTATGCTGAATAGGGTTCATGGAAATATTGATTGTATTCAGATTGTCACAATACAATGTCACAACATCTTGTGAGACATTATACTCAGTGAGCATCTGTTTTGTCCAGATATTTTGAGAACAGCTACTACCAGCTGCAACTATTTCAGCACAGAGATGGGAAGGCATTCTTTTGACATGAATCACAGCTCTGGAAGATTCTTGTATGATCTCATTTTTCTTTTTGTCAACTCCATTTTGATGGTGAGATATAGGAGAAGAGACTTCATGACTCATTTCTTCTGGGAAACAGAATTTATTAGACTTGTTGTTTCCAAATTCCTTGTCATGATTACTTCTGGTTCTGACAGCACATCCTTCTTCAAGTTTATTCACCACATCATAGACATGTATCTTTTTACCAAGCCTTTCAATTTGAAGATCACCATAAACCCTCCTTTTATCTATTTGCAGTCTTGGAATCCTTTTGACTGCTTCCATAAAGATAGTTCTTTTCAATCTTCTTAGATGAAGATGGCCAAGCTTATGGTGCCACAGTTTCATCTCTTTTTCTTCTTCGGTAATGGAACACATAGTGGAGTTATTAGTGTTCTCAGGCTGCCACAAGTAACAGTTATCTTTAGATCTGATTCCTTTCATTACCACTTCTAGTTTTTCATTAATTACTAGACATTCAAATTTTGAGAAGTTGACCTTGAATCCTAGGTCACATAATTGACTGATACTAATGAGATTAGCAGTCAGGCCTTTTACCAATAGAACTTCATTTAGATTTGGAACTCCAGGGCAGTCCAAATTACCAACTCCTTTGATTTCACCTTTAGCGCCATCTCCAAAGGTCACATAACTAGTGGTGTGAGGTTTAACATGATTGAGAATGTTCTTTATTCCAGTCATGTGCTTAGAGCACCCACTGTCAAAGTACCAGCCTTCCCTTGCAGAGACTCTCAGGGAAGTGTGGGCTATCAGGGCAGTAGCCTTTTTCTTCCATTGAGGAGTATGTGGTACCCTTTTTGACTTAGGTTTAACACCTGAGTTTTGATTAGGGTATCCATGCAATTTGAAGCAGAAAGGCTTTATGTGGCCATACCTCCCACAATGATGACATCTCCATCTTTGGTACTTTTTATTCATATATCTCTGTTTCTGATGTTGAGAGTTGTGTTGAGACATCTGCTTTGACATTTGCTTAACAGGCCTGATCTTCTTGTCTGCACCAGATTTCTTAGCTTCCACAAATCCTAGTCCAGATTTGTTTCCCACATTTTGTCCAACTTGAAGAATCTCTTCCAATTTGTCAGTTCCATTAGTCAGCATCTTGACAGATTTGGTCATTTGGTTCAGTTGTGAGTTCAACAATTGAACTTCCCCTTCTAGATGACTTATAGTTTAAAGGTTTTCCCTTTTTTCAGCCTCCAGCTTTATGATGAGTTTTGATTGTTTCTCATTCTGCACACAGACTTCAGCACTTCTGACACACAATTTCTTGTAAGTATCAGCCAGTTCTTCAAATGTCACTTCTTCATCACTAGTGTCACTTTCAGAGGTACAAACACCAGTTATAGCAGTAACTAGTTTGGCAGATTCTTCTTCAGAATTACTTTCTGAATCACAGTCAGACCAAGTAACAGTCATTCCTTTCTTTTGTTTCTTAAGAAAGGTAGGACATTCAGCTCGAATATGCCCAAATCCTTCACAACCATGGCATTGAATTCCTCTGCCTTGATTTCCCTTCTCTTCTGACCTTGGTCTTCTGCTGGAACTGTCAATGTCAGAGGGAATGTTATGAACATTAGACCTTGACTTTGGATCTATTCTTTTGATGAGTTTGTTGAATTGTCTTCCAAGCATGGTGTAGCGATAAAAAATGTAGCGGGGTAAATCGGAGATCGAATTATTGATTAATTCGTCTCACAAAAGCAAGAGTCGCCACCGCGCTTTATTGTTTCCAAAGGAAAAGGGAAAAGAGCGAAATAAAACCCTAAATATGCAATGTAAATAATACTTTTAAAAGTAATAAGAATACAAGGCGTTTTTGAAAAAGAGATCGAGAGTTCGGGGGTTGGTTATACAATGGGAAGGTACTAGCACCCAATGTATCTATAGTATTCTATAGGAACCTTTTGAAATATCTGTTTTATTTAAAATTGATCGCTTGATTGAAAATAAATCGTTTTGGCCGAAAAAGGGATACAGACGGGTTTTTGAAAATACGACGACCTAATGTCGAAGTTTTGGCTTAAAAGGTATAAGTCTTGAAAAGGTTGAAATTTCGAAGAAAGGTGAATATTTGAGGAAAATTAACCTAAGTTTTTAATGAATGAGAGTATTCGCTCGCTCGTTTTTGAGGACATGAAGTCAACAAAAATTAGGCAATTCCCTTTGGATTGACGCAAACAGAATAATCGAATGAATGCGAGATATTTAAACAGAAGATTATGAGATGAATGATATACAACAAGTTAAATAAGAGACTGAGTGTGAATATGCATTTTTTTGATTTTTGTTTAATATATGAAGAGAAAAATGTTTTTAATTGGTTACGCATTTTAACATAGATAAAAAGTAACGAGAATTAGTAGAAATGTTTTTTAGGTTTTATATGTTTCTATTTTTTATGTCTTTTTTTATATTGGTATTTAATCAAAATGAGGGGGGTAAAATAAAAAAATAAAATGTCTTTTAGTTTTCTCATTTTTACTTTCACATGTTTTTAAAGATATTAAATATTTTTCAAATTAAGTAAAACTTACAAGTCAAATATCTAATTAGAATAAGGAAAACTAAAGTTATTAAATAAACCTAAACTTAGATTAAATGAGATTTGGATAAAATATTAAAATTATCTATTTAAAACTATATATTATTTCTAAGAAACTAATTAATTAAAATTAAAATAGGTTAAGAAAATGAATAGAATTGATTAAATAGCAAACAAAAGATGGGCCTAAGTTAAAAAGAAAATGGGCTGGGTTAAGGAAAATGTGGAGCGGGTCAGGCCCGTGTTAAACCTGAACGAATTAGGGTTAGGGAAGGTTTGTTAGAACGAAGGTTAGGGCGAGGCAGCGGCGGCGCGTATGCGTTGAAAGAGGACGGATACGGGTAGTTAGCAGAATTGGGATGATGATGAATCGAAGGGTGGGTTGAGCGACGGTGAGCTGAACGTGGCAGTGAGAGAAGCAACATGAAAAACAAAGCGACGATTTGAGTTGTATTTGAGAATGCGGCGGTGACGATTTCAAGCCAAACGAAATCAGATACGAAATCGCGTTCTCTCTGAAGAAGCTCAGTAATTGGTGAGTCGATCCTTATGATACTCTTTGCTTCCAATCTTTTCTTTCTTATTCCGATTCCAAACCCTCCTCTATGTTGTTGTATTGTCCCGGTTAGTGATTTCGAATATGCATTGACAGTTATCGAGTGTGATGTATGATAAGCTTATGTTTAGAAACAAGGTTTAAAAATGGTGGTAAGGGCGAGATTACGATGACAGAGATGGTGGTGATTTCGTTGACCTCTTATGAGTTTTACGAATTCTGTGCATTGATGATTTTCCAAACTTGAAACATTGTGACTGTTGAAACAGGTTGATGAAAAATGGGGATTAAGCGAGGGATGATGAAGATTGTGGTTGTCGCAGAAAGGGTTACGGTGAAGTCTCAACGGTAAGCTTTCGATTTCTTTTCCTCTCTCTTCTTCTTCTACTTTTCATTTTTCGGTGTATTCTGTATTGAATTGATGTGTATTTCTGGTATTGCCATTGTTTGAACATGGTCTGTTGAGTGGGTTTAGTAGAGTTTTGAGTTGCCGTTTTGCGTTTAGGGATTTTATTAGGGAGATTGATTTTGAGGGTGTTGGTAGGTTGTTTCCGAGTTGCCCGTAGCAGATTCCTGGCTGAGATGACAAGCCTGAGCTATTTGATAAGTTGTTGAATAGAATGGAGCAGAGAAGGATGAGAAGCAGAGACATTTTGTTTTTTTTTGTTGGTATTTTTCTGATTTCACTGTTTTAGAAGGTGTGATATGAGACTTAGTGGCTATATAATGAGTTTTCTTGTTTGTTTGTATTTTTATTATTCAATGTTGTTGATAGAAAAGATCAAAAACACAAAGTTATTTTTTTGGGAAGATAAAGGATAAAAGAGGAAGAAATGGATGGATCCTGGAAATGGTTGAGTTGTGTTGTGTATTCGAGAAGATGAGATGAGAAGAGTCTATGTTTTTAGATAGATCTCTTGCCTTCTAAAGTTGTTCTAAAAGGTCTTGTTGTTGGTAGATAAATATAGAAATATTGGTGAAATGAAAAGAAAAGGGGGTGGTGGAATTTGTGAGAAAATGGGAAATGCAAGTTGCAGAATATTCTTGAGGTTGTTGATATGGCGGATTGAGTTTCGGATAGAGGGAGGTTTGCAGTTGCCGTTTTTGCAAGGAATTGAAGGGTGGCGCTGTTTGTGTTGTTGTCTGTTTTGAGTTGTTTTTTTTTTTGGTGGGTTAATGATTGTGAGTTGTGGGTGAAGCAGAAGATAGAGGAGATTGGGAAATGTTTAAAAAAAGAACTCAAGTGCAGTGAGTAGAACTTAGGAAGAGATGGCGTGGTGAGGTAGAAGGTTGAGAATGAAGAGGTAAACGTTTTCAATTTTTATTTTTCACTTCAATTCCTACTCTGGATATTCCATGGTTGTTATTAACGTGGCTACTAATTTGATTTTTTAGGGATTATATTTACCGAATGCAAAACAATGATAAATAGAGATAAATGGTATAATTTAACTGACATGAAAAGAAACTACAAACCAGGTATGTTCCTTCTGAAAATAGTAGGCTTTCTTATTGTCCAGCTGCAACTTCGTTATGTTGACGTCAATGTCGTGTTCTTTTTTTTGAAAATTTCTGGTGTTGCACAATCTTGTGGTTACTTGGTTTCTAGTCTATTGTTTAGCAGATAACAGGTTCAGCAGTATGCAGGTTGTGTTTGGAAATGGTTTGTATAGGTTTTGATGTAGGTTCTATGTAGAGATATGCCATGGTTTTGATAATAGCAGTGGACTATGTTTTTTTGATAGTTTTGTAGTGATGGTTATGTTGAAATATGCTATGGTTTTGATGATAGCAGTAGTGATGTTTTGCAAAATGGATTATGGTTTTGATAGCAGTAGCAGGTTATGTTGAAATATGCTATGGTTTTGATGATAGCAGTAGCAGGTTATGTTTTGCAAAAAATGGACTATGGTATCTCTCTTGGTAGTCTTGTATATATTTATGCAGGCTCAGACTTATCCTTTTTGAAGGAGTTCCCTTCTCATATGGCCGTTGGTATCTTTGCTCATGGCTCAGGTCTGAATATATTTAATATATTTTCCTGATGTCCTGCATATATGCTGCTTCATATGTTTGACTTTATTCCTATTTCATGCTTAAATCAAAACCTACAAAAACTAAACCTCTTCTTCTCTCTACCTCAAGTACAGAACTGATATATAAAAATGATATCTTGTACTGCTGTCTGAAAAAGTAATAGGCTGGAATATGATGAAAAAGGAAATATAGGTTGCTTGCATACATTGTTTTAAGACTGCACATTGTTTGAAATTGCATATCTCTTTTGTCTTGCATTAGCCTATGTTATTCTGCAGGTTAACGTTAGCTTATGTTGTGCATATGTTTGTTTGAAATTATGTATGCTGTTGATTTATGCTTATGCAGTTTTGACCAAAATTGAATTTAGGCATATGTGAAATATGCAGTGGGCCTTTTGATAAAAATGCAAATGATTTTCAAAATGTGTTATTTTTTAACTATGCATTCATAAAAAATTCCTCCCTTTTTGTGAACCGGGAGAAATCCCGCGATTTGCAAAAAGGGCAAACTGATTCCGGCCGTTTGCTTTTAATGATGAACATTAAAATTATTTTCTGCATTTTAATTATTTATTCAATTCTGCCTTTTCTTTTAATCGTTTTCGCAGGTAAAATTAAATGAGCAAACAAGAGCATTGGATGGAAGATTTAGAATTAGAATTTAAAAAATAGCTTTTTATTTTACTTTAAGCATTTGTATAATTGCCTTTATAAATATTTTGTAATAGCACAAATATTTAAATGACAATTGTAATAAATAGAATAAAGTGAATAAAAATTCTATTATTTCTCAATTAATTCTTTTTCTTTCCAATTATTTATTTATTGTTTATAATTCTTTAAATTATATAATGACTAAAAAATCAAATCTAATCATTTAAATTCAGAATGATAAACAAACAAATAAATATCATTGATCAATTAATAACTTCAATCATTTACTTTATTATTATTTTTAATTCTTCTAAATTATAATAACTTGAAAAAATAGAATTTCAGCTATTAAATTTAGAACAATAAATAATCAAATAAACATTGCTTGATCAATTAATATACTCATTGTCAAATGTTTATTTCATTATTCATAAACCTTCAAATTATATAATAACGGAAAACAGGTTCCCATTATTTAAATTTAGGATAATGAATAATTAATAAACATTATTTGATCAATTAATAAACCTTTTCTCAAATAATCTTTTTATTATTTATAAATCTTTAAATTACGTAATAATCGAAAATAAATTCCAATTATTTGAATTTAAGATAATAAATAATTAATGAACATTGTTTAAGTCTTGATCAGTTAATAAATTTAGCGTTCAACAAATAAACAGCTCCCGACTCGAAAAAGTTATGAATTTTTAACTGCTTTGAAAATTTGATAAAAATAGGTCAAAACTCTTGCAATGCGAATGATGCAGATGGAAGACAGTGTCTTAGGTCAAAATTTGGGGTACAACAGCTGCCCCTATTTAAGTTCCTTCTATCCGGAGATATGAAGATTAAAGTCTTCGTCTCGACGAGATTGAAGGTACTTAAATACATAATTACGCAAATTTTGTCCTAAGATGCCGTCATCATGTAGTGTTGAATGTAGTGCATGAATTCACAGAGAAGATATTGTATGAAACACGATAATGCTGGGGGAATCGAACACCAACAAAACACAGAGACAGGAATTAAACGCTACACGGGAAACAAGCTATCGACTTCAAACGACAGACTCCTGACAGCGAATAAAAACTGAGGGAATACGACCTCTAACCCTAACGAAGAGAGCATGTTGCATAGGCCATAACAGATTTGATCCAAAACAGTGAGTTCGCAACTCAAGGCCGATGGTAGACAGAGAGTATCACATTGCGGATAACTGATTACCGACTTCTGGAGATATAGATTCGTAACAGACTTCTCTGCTAGCTTCCCAGAGGTATACTCATTAATGCTGAGGTAATGAGACTGTAGATACGAAGGTTGTTCAAATAAAGAAAATTGCCAGTTGCTGTCGCCCAAAGAAAATACCGATAACATACAAGCTGCTCAAATAAAGAGGCTACCGCTTGCTGTCGTCCAAAGAAAATACCGATAACATACAAGTTGCTCAAATAAAGAGGCTACCACTTGCTGTCGTCCAAAGAAAATACCGATAACATACAAGCTGCTCAAATAAAGAGGCTACCGCTTGCTGTATTCCAGAAAAGTAATAACGTACTGGTAACTCGTGAAGAGTTTGCTGCTTGTCGCTTTCAGAAAAAATAAAAATGACGCACTAGTAACTCATGAAGAACTGCTGCTCGGCGCTTTCGAAAAGATAAAATGACGCACTAGTAGCTCATGAAGAACTGCTGCTCGGTGCTTCAGAAAATAAATAACGCACTAGTAGCTCATGAAGAACTGCTGCTCGGCGCTTTAGAAAAGATAAAATGACGCACTAGTAGCTCATGAAGAACTGCTGCTCGGCGCTTTAGAAAAGATAAAATGACGCACTAGTAGCTCATGAAGAACTGCTACTCGGCGCTTTCGAAAAAGTAATGTACAAGTTGCTCGTGAAGAGCTACCGCTAGTCGTTTTCCAACATAATTCAGAAGGAAACTGCGATGATATTGGCAGAGAATAAAATCTTCATCAAAGAGAACCCTGAATCAATCCTTCCCGAGGAGATCATATACTTAAATGTGCAAAATAAATGCACCAGTCGTCTTGGTCGCAAACTCACTGGGAAAAATCAAAGAGATAGCTTATGCAAGAGGCAGCAACTTCATCCAGGGATAGCCTAGGAAGAAAACAGTCAAACAAGACTCCACCCGATGAGAAAGTAACTCAATTGGGGAATTTAGAAAGGAAGCACGTTTTCTGCCTAAGCTAACTTTCTACCTGGAAAGAACATATGTACATTGTTCGAACAAACAAAGCAAGACTCAAAAATCAACGGCAAATGTGGATATGCATGCTGATATGAGTGTAGATGAATAAGTGAATGTTATGCTGACAAAACAGACAGATGAAATATCTTGGAGATAATGAGATGTCACAGCGAAATAGATACTCGGCCAATCTTGAAAAGACGGACGATAAACGGAACTGGAAACGCACAGCAACGTCGGAGGGTACCATGCTACAAGGTCCGAATCCTCCGAGAAGAAGGACATCCAAATCCAAAATTCTACCATTAATAGATCAAGGTATGAGACAAAATGCACCACATTTCAGAAATCGCCTAGATCGAGATAGCCAAAAACGAAGCTCAACTGGAACAGCTGGGGAGTCACTAAACTTAGTACCCCGAAAAAAACACAATTTTAACACAACTAACACCTCATGATGATTTCGAAACGACACACACTCATGATGCAAGGATAAACTACCGTACTGTTTTGCATTTCATGGCTTTACCATCCTTGGAACGAACTGTTAATATTCCTTTCGTTATTCACGACACATTTTTTTTTAAAATAAGGACATTTAAGTAAATTTGTTTCAAGTATTTTCCATAAAATTAAAATTTTGCCCACAAAAGATAAGTGCTCAATCTTTATTAATGAGAGGTTGTTCGCTAACAATGCGACTCCAACGGTTTACAAAGCTTTGGGGAAATAGTACATGAAATAAAAGGTCACACAAAACAGTGATCGCTATTCTCCCTAACAACTTTGAATTCCAGAATGTGTTCAAACGCTGAAACTGATTTGACCAGAAATTTGCTTAAGCGAAATACTTCTTGACTGCATCGGCGTTCAAGGGACGCGGGAGGTCTTCGCCATCCATATTGGCGAGAATCATGGCACCTCCAGAGAAAACTTTCTTAACAACATACGGTCCTTCATAGTTCGGAGCCCATTTGCCCCTAGAATCAGGTTGGAAAGATAATATCTTCTTGAGCACAAGGTCACCTTCTCTGAACTCGCGCGGTCGAACCTTCTTGTCAAAAGCCTTCTTCATTCTCTGCTGATACAACTGACCGTGACACAAAGCTGTCAATCTCTTTTCTTCGATTAAATTCAACTGATCGTATCTACTTTGACACCATTCGGCCTCAGAAAGCTTGGCTTCCATCAACACTCTCAGAGACGGAATCTCAACCTCCACGGGGAGTACTGCTTCCATACCATAAACTAGGGAGAAAGGGGTCACGCCTGTTGAAGTTCGAACCGAAGTACGATACCCGTGTAAAGCAAACGGAAGCATTTCATGCCAGTCCTTATAAGTTACCACCATCTTCTGGACAATCTTCTTGATGTTCTTGTTAGCAGCTTCAACAGCCCCATTCATCTTCGGCCTGTAAGGAGAGGAATTATGATGTTCGATCTTGAACTCTTCACAAAGCTCCTTCATCATCTTGTTATTCAAATTCGACCCATTATAAGTGATGATCTTACTCGGGATACCATACCGACAAATGATCTGATTCTTGATAAATCTGACTACCACCTGTCTGGTTACATTAGCATATGATGCTGCCTCCACCCACTTAGTAAAATAATCGATCGCTACCAAGATGAAGCGATGACCATTCGAAGCTTTGGGTTCAATCATCCCAATCATATCAATGCCCCACATAGAGAAAGGCCAAGGTGAAGATATAACATTGAGGAGGGTCGGCGGCACGTGCATCTTGTCCGCATAAATCTGGCATTTATGACACTTCTTCACATACTTGCAGCAATCAGATTCCATTGTCATCCAGTAGTAACCAGCTCTCAACATCTTTCTAGCCATTGCATGTCCATTGGCATGAGTGCCAAAGGATCCTTCGTGCACTTCTTGCATCAGCGTGTCTGCTTCACGTCTGTCTACACATCTGAGCAAGACCATGTCGTAATTCATCTTATACAATACTTCTTCATTTAGAAAGAAATTGCTTGCTAATCTTCTCAACGTCTTCCTATCCTTATTGGATGCCCCAGGCGGGTACTCTTGAGTTTGAAGAACACGTTTGATGTCATAGAACCAAGGTTTGTCGTCGGTGACCTCTTCCACTGAGAACACATGAGCAGGTCTGTCGAGGCGCATAACCCGGATCGTAGGCACATCATTCCAATCATTCACTTGAAACATTGAAGACAAGGTAGCCAAAGCATCAGCCATTTGATTCTCATCTCTAGGGATGTGATGTAATTCCACTTTGTTGAAGAAGGTTAACAACCTTCTAGCATAGTCTCTGTAAGGGATCAAACCAGGATGGCGAGTTTCCCATTTTCCTTTGATTTGATTAATCACCAGTGCCGAATCTCCGTAAATATCCAGAATCTTAATCCTTAGATCCACCGCTTCTTCGAGACCCATAATACACGCTTCATATTCCGCCATGTTATTCGTACAGTCAAACTTCAGTCTTGCCGTGAACGGGATATGAGTACCTCGGGGAGTAACGATGATTGCCCCAATTCCATTTCCATAGGAATTCACAGCTCCGTCAAATATCAAACCCCACCGGGATTCAGGATCAGGTCCTTCTTCAGGTAACGGCTCTTCACAGTCTTTAGCTTTCAAGTACATAACATCTTCATCGGGGAAATCAAACTTGATGGATTGATAGTATTCAATTGGTTGGTGAGCCAAATGATCGGCCAAAATACTCCCTTTGATTGCTTTCTGAGTGTGATATTCAATGTCATATTCAGATAACAACATCTGCCAACGGGCTATCCTTCCAGATAAGGCGGGCTTCTCAAAGATATACTTGATTGGGTCCATTTTGGAGATCAACCAAGTAGTGTGATTAATCATATACTGGCGCAGACGGCGAGCAGCCCAAGCTAAAGCACAACAAGTTTTCTCCAACAATGAGTATCGAGACTCACAGTCTGTGAATTTCTTACTCAGATAATATACAGCATGTTCCTTTCTTCCAGTCTCGTCTTGCTGACCAAGCACACATCCCATGGAATCTTCTAATATGGTCAAGTACATAATCAATGGTCTTCCTTCCATCGGAGGAATCAAAATGGGAGGTTCGAGCAAATATTCTTTGATGCTATCGAAAGCTTTCTGACAATCTTCTGTCCACACACATCCTTGGTTCTTGCGGAGAAGCTTGAAAATCGGCCCACAAGTAGCAGTCATGTGAGATATGAACCTAGAAATGTAGTTCAGTCTCCCAAGGAATCCTCTTACTTGTTTTTCCGTCTTGGGTGCGGGCATTTCCCGAATAGCTTTGACTTTATCGGGATCTACTTCAATACCTTTCTGACTGACAATGAAACCTAAAAGTCTTCCTGAACGAACGCCAAAAGTGCACTTATTGGGATTCAGACGGAGTTTGTACTTTCTCAAACGCTGGAATAACTTTAACAAATGCTCCAAGTGATCTTCTTCAGTCTGTGATTTGGCAATCATGTCATCCACATACACTTCGATCTCCTTATGCATCATGTCATGGAACAAAGCAGTCATGGCTCTTTGGTACGTTGCACCAGCATTCCTCAAACCAAACGGCATAACTCGATAACAGAAAGTTCCCCACGGTGTAATGAAAGCGGTCTTTTCCATATCTTCCGGCGCCATCTTGATTTGATTGTAACCGGAGAAACCATCCATGAAAGAAAAGACCTTGAACTTGGCGGTACTGTCGACCAACACGTCAATATGAGGTAATGGGAAATCATCCTTCGGACTAGCTCTATTCAGATCTCTGTAGTCTACACACATCCGAACCTTACCATCCTTCTTAGCAACGGGCACGATGTTGGCTAACCACTGAGGATAGACCGACGTCACAAGAAAACCTGCGTTGATCTGCTTCTGAACTTCTTCTTTAATCTTGTCGGCCATGTCAGGACGAGTCCTTCTCAACTTCTGCTTGATCGGTGGACACTCAGGTCTCAACGGTAAACGATGCTCCACGATGTCGTTGTCCAACCCTGGCATATCTTGGTAGGACCAAGCAAATATGTCAACATACTCTCGGAGAAGCTCCAACATCTTCTCCTTAACTTCCGGGATAAGCAATGCTCCGACCTTGACTTCCTTTCTAACCTCTTCATCACCCAAATTGACCAACTCTACAGGTTCTTCAAATGGTTGAATGACCTTCTCATCCTGCTCAATCAAACGGGAAATCTCGACAGGAACCTCTTCATCATCCCCTTCTTCGGCTCTGAACACAGGGAATTCAAAGTTGGGAGAGGGCATAGGATCATTGTTTTCGATGGTTAAGTCGTGAAGTAATCTGCACACATGATTATGCTTTATTTTAGAAATCGATTTGTGCAAATAAAACAAAATGTTCTTAATCAATTTTCATTATTATTTCCCGAAAAAATGAAAAATAAAACAGCAGTGGACAAAATAACATTTTTATTCATTAAAGGGGAAATACTTGAAACAGCAAGCCCAGACATTTCTCTTTTGCCTTGGGCAGAGCAAAAGGAGTTATTTTTCATAGCCCGACACAAAATACGTTTCGCCTTGGGCAGAGCGATTTTTCAAAAGGAAAATAAACAAAACATTACTCGGAAATATGCATAACCACAGGAATATCAACAGCTATCCAGTTTTGGCAAGCCAATCCAGGCGTCACAAATACGGGCAAATCCTCCTCGGAATCATCATCTATGACAGCATCAACCTCAGGATGCACAAACCCTGCACTCCGAAAGACCTCTTGAATTGGACGAACAACCACTTCTTTCTTGACCCTTGCAGCTATTGGATGAAAACCCAAACCTTCCCCAGACTTGTTCTCGGGTAACGTTAACACCTGGCCCCATCCTTCGGCCGAACCACTTTCCACTACTCGCCGTGCATCCTCAAAAGAAGAGATGGATGCCCCTTGCTTCTTCACTGTATTCTCAGCAACAGATAGGCCCTGAAACTGGGTCCCGACGTCCTCGTCAGCATCAATAAAAGAAAATGATGATAAATGACTTACCACCATGGCCTGCTCTCCCCCAATCATCACTAGTTTCCCATGTCTCACAAACTTTAATCTCTGATGGAGCGTGGAGGTGACTGCCCCGGCATCATGGATCCAGGGACGGCCCAATAAACAACTATAAGCAGCACGGATGTCCATCACTTGGAAAGTGATTTGAAAAGTATGGGGACCAATCACTATGGGAAGATCCACTTCACCAATAACTGTCTTCCTGGAACCATCAAAGGCTTTAACAATTACTCCGCTAGGCCTCATAGGAGCACCTGGATACGAAAGTCGAGACAACGTGGTCTTGGGCATCACATTCAATGACGAGCCCGTATCCACCAACACGCTTGATAAGGTATCGTTTCCACAACTTACTGAAATGTGCAGAGCCATATTATGGTTTCTCCCCTCCTCCGGGAGTTCTTCATCACTGAAACCCAAGTTGTTACACGAGGTTATATTCCCCACAATCCCGTCAAACTGATCAACTGTCACATCATGGTCTACGAACGCCTGGTCCAACACTTTCATCAAGGCTTCTCTATGTGCCCCAGAATCTCTCAATAAGGCAAGCAAGGAAATCTTGGAAGGTGTTTGCAGAAGCTGGTCCACAATCTTATACTCGCTTCTTTTGATAAGCTTTAAGATTTCATCTTCTTCAGGGTGAGGGATAGATTCACTGGATCGACCTATCTCAACCCTTGGTTCATTTCTTACAGGAATCTCCGCCGGCATGGGCCTCCTTACTTGAACTTCTGGTCTTCTCGACGGTACTGCGGCGAAAACACGCCCACTTCTTGTCACTCTACTTACATCGGCAATATTAACGAAAGACGGTCTAGTTGGTATGGGGATCTCTACCCCATTCTCGATCATGGTGGCGTTATACTTGTATGGCACGGCTTGGTCTGAGCTATAAGGCACAGGGCCAGGTGGGTAAATAATCAAAGGATCAGCAGACGCAGTCTGGCTGTTGTAAGCAATCTCTACTGATTCTGGCAAATTAAATTGTGGGGTGATAACATTCACTTCATCTTCAGGATTTCGGTCATAGGTAATAGTGATAATTCTCTGATCTAGCAACTTCTGAATGTCCTCCTTCACAATAGGACAATCCTCTTCTCTTGAACAAAACTCACAAACGTCATAATCATGTTGGTGCCTAACAAAGGCAAGTCTTCTCAAACTCTGATGTAACCTGATCAATGATTCTCTGATATGCTCGACTTGGAAAACTCGGAACTTCCCCGGACAACCTTCCACCATATTCACAGAAGCTGCCCCATGTCGGGGCAAAGGGTTATCTCTGACGTTTGGATTCACATCCTTAAAAGACAAGATGTCGTGCTTAATTAATCTCTGCACATCCGCCTTCAAAGCAAAGCAATTCTCAAGGTTGTGCCCCGGCGACCCTTGATGATATTCACAGAATTGATCCGCCTTGTACCACGGAGAAGCACTGTTCGGTGCGACAGGAGGTGGCTTTGTTGTGATGAGATTCTTTCTGATGAGAGCAGGGAAAAGTTCGGTATACGTCATAGGAATGGCATCAAACTGCGGCTTCCTGGGCGAACGGTTCTGATTATTGAACGGATAAGCCTGTTGTCGAGGCTGCTGCTGAAAAGGCCGGGGTTGAGTTGGCGGAATCTGATGAGATGGGGCTACCAAAGCTGGGCGGACAGCCGGAGTGACTGCCGCGACGTGAGAGTAGCCTCTCCTAGGCCTACCTGGAAACAAAGCACTGACATCTTGCTCTTTTCTCTTCGGGAAAACACCTCCAAACTTCTTCACACTGCTAGACGGACTCCCTTCTTTAACCAAACGCCCCTCGCGAATTCCTTCCTCTAATCGCATACCCATGCTCACCATTTCGGTAAAGTCACTGGGCGTGCTGGCTATCATTCTCTCATAGTAAAAAGACCCCAAAGTCTTCAAAAATATCTTAGTCATCTCTTTCTCCTCAAGAGGTGGATAGATTTGAGCAGCAATTTCACGCCACCTCTGGGCGTACTCCTTAAAAGATTCTCGGTCTTTCTGCGACATTGCCCGGAGTTGATCCCTGTCTGGCGCCATGTCAACGTTGTACTTGTACTGATGGACAAAGGCTTCACTAAGATCGTTAAAGTTGCGGATCCGAATGCTGTCTAAACCCATGTACCACTTCAGAGCAGCACCCGTCAAGCTGTCTTGAAAATAATGAATCAACAAATCATGATTATCGGAATACGTCGACATCTTCCTTACGTACATTGTCAAATGGCTTCTAGGACACGAATCACCCTTATATCTCTCAAAGTCTGGCACTTTGAATTTCGCTGGGATCTTGACATTCGGAACTAAACAAAGATCGTGCGTACTCTTCCCAAACAAATCCTTCCCTTTCAATGCTCTAAGCTCCTTCTGCATTTCCTGGAACTGATCCTGAAATTCCTCCATTCTGTCAAAAAGACCCAAACTTTCAGCGGGCTCGGCAGGATAAACTGGTTCATTCAAGTATGGTACTGAGTGGACCACAGGAGCAACGGTCGTCATAACTGGTTGCGGAAAAGGTATTACAGATGGAATTACTGGCGGCAGGGCAGTTGTCTCTGGCTGAGGAAGAGACAATGCAGACTGAAATATAGGTTGTACGGTAGGCTGATACCCCTCTGGCACAAAGTTGTAAGGCATTCCCCACGGAAAACCTTTCGGCATCTGATATTGAAGCGGAGAGTTGATTTGGGTTGTGGATGCAGGAACTGTAACATTTTCGGAAACCACTGGAGTTGAAGTCTGAATCTCGGCAGCCGTAGTCGATGGCTGATTCTGAACAGCCACCAAACTTTCCACCAACGCTGTTAACTTTTGCATCTCGGCACGAAGTGTAGCAACTTCCCCACGAAGTTCGTGATTTTCCTGTTCCAAATCTTCCATTTTCTTTTGACGATTGGCCCGAGTGTCGTATCGGTGAGACAACTTGACAACCTTCGGTGGAAAAAGAACAAGAATGAGACTCTAGAAAACATGTGATGTGGAATGTGAAATGATGCATGATGGCAATACAAATGATGACTCATTTTGAAAGTTTTTTCAAGGAACTTTAGTAACTTGGCATACATCAATGGTAAAGGAATTTAGAACAACAAAAACTCAAACCGTTAATCGAAAGCGATAAATTACAACTTACAATTTGGAAAAGTAAATTACAATTTTGAGATAACAAATCCACTAATGAGAGCAATAAATTATAACTTGCAACATGAAACCCATAATAAAGTGATAAATTACATTTTTGAAACACGAAAGCGGTAAATTACAACTTGGAGCATGAAGCCCAAAATAAGACAATAAATTACAACTTCGGAGCATGAAGCCCTTTTACATGGTTTTTTCAAAATGACATCAATAAAATAAACTAAAGCTAAAGCTTACTCGGAATCCTCAGATGACGGACCAAATACCAGCTGTAACCGGAGTTTCTTGATCTTTTCTTCGTAAAAGTCTTCCATATCTTTCTTTTCCGCTATCAGTCGATTGACGATTTCCTCTTGTGGACTAGGAACGAGAGCCACGTTTACTGAACATTCCCTTTTTCTCTTCCTTTCACTCGCGTATTTCTTCAACAAGGCATCCTTCTGGCGAAGCTTCTCATCGTGGTCAACAAACCGGCCGTCTTGAATAAGCAACAACTCCTTCTTTTCTTTCAGCTGTCGAGTCAGGACTCGATTCTCGTATTCGGACATATGGTACTTTTCCTTCCAAGCATCCCTTTCGGATTTCATCCTAGCCAGGTTCCCCTGATATTCTCCTACATCTGCGATAGGGATAACAACTGATGATGGTGCGATGGCAGGGAATAAAGGTTTCTCAAGTTTATACGGCATCTTGAGAGCATGAGCCCTAGCATGGACCCACTGCAGGTAAGGTTCCAAAGAGACGGCACCTCTATGTCCCAGCATATCTCTCCCTTTCTTGTGAATATGGCGCCAAGCTCCCTCAATCTCCCTCTTAGCAGCCTGATGATCTTGTCCTTCCTGAAGAAAGAAACCACTCACATGGATACTGTTTGGCTTATCTCTCATCGGGTACCCGAACTGACGACGCGCTAGAACAGGGTTGTAGTTGATTCCACCCCTCGTACCAAGAAGAGGTACGTTGGGAAAAGCACCACAGCTGTCGATGATCTCCACGTCATGGTAAACTCGATTGTACCAGTCAATATCGAAATGAGTGAGAGCCATAATCTTTGGCGCCCACCGCGGTTCCTTCTCAAGATCCCAGAAAGCATCGGACCCAGGTAAATGCGAGACGTACCACTGATACAACAACGGCACACAACAGATGATCATCCCTCCTTGATAAGAGTTTCAAAGATGGATAGAGTAATACGTGTCCCCTAGCAGCGTAGGGACCGGATTTCCAATCAGGAAAACTCTGATAGCGTTGACATCCACAAATTTATCAACGTTAGGGAATAAGAAAAGACCATACGCGAGTAGAGCAAACACGTCCTCGAAGGCAACGGTATCCTTTGTATCAGCAAAGTAACGAGCTTTCTTCAACAGAAACTGTGCCGGCAAACCCCGGATTCCTCCTTTCGTAGTCATATTCTCCTCTATCTCTGACTTCTTCAGATGGGTGATGGTTGCTATCTCATGGGACTTAGGCTCCTCTTCTAACCCAGAAAAAGGAACACGGTCGACGATCGGCAAACCAAGAATATAGGAGTACTCCTCTAAAGTAGGCATCAACTGATAATCCGGGAAGGTGAAACATCTGTACAGGGGATCATAGAACTGAACCAGCGTGTTGAGGATGCCTTTCTTCATCTTGCGCTTCATGAGCGGTACGATGGACCCATATTTCTTCTGAAAATCCGTCGGACTCTCTATCTTCGGAATCAAACTCTTCAGTTCTTCAATTTCGGGCTCCTTGAAGCTAAAGCTTCGAGTATTTCTTCTTCCAAATTCCATAATACCCTAAGACGTTTGCAAAAATCAATCCAAAGTTCCTTGAAAAACGAGTTTTTTACAAAGATGTTGATGAATGCATGAATGAATGATAGTGCAATAGTCACACATAAATTTGCAAACATGGGGTTCAAAGGTTCAACGTTTCAGCATGGAGTCGGGGGTAAAGCCCACCCAAAGGTATGTACTAACGGTTCAAACGCACCTGTAAGACATGGTTCTAAGAGTTCCCAGAGTCCACATCCCTCTTTCGGATATTACCAACGTCTTGATTACTCAATAATTAGCAATATTCTCAAGAGAAACTCGTCCGAGCATAGCATCGCGTGACAACTACTTCCGAATTACTCCGTTATAGTCTCCGCGCTATACCTAAAAAGGCCAAGATGGGTTAGGGTTCTACGGTCCTCAACTTCTCGGGCTCCTAGGTCGAAAATAATAATGTCTTCCCGATTACTTGGTAAACAAATATTAAGTTCAAGAGGGCCTTCCATTGAGTGGGGGATCTCATGCCTCCTTCTTCGGGATTACTCCCTCAAAGTTAACATGACTATACCGCCCGTCCTATTCCTTAAGTGTTACTTAATCCGGGTGTAGGATTTGTCCTTTGCGAAAAACCCGAATAACCCTAATTTAAACATATAATCAAGCAAATCAAATAACAATAAAACAGATAAAACAAATTAGGCTTAACCCACTTAGGGATGGACCAGCAAGAGGTCAATCTTTCCCCAGCAGAGTCGCCAATTCTGTAGCGATAAAAAATGTAGCGGGGTAAATCGGAGATCGAATTATTGATTAATTCGTCTCACAAAAGCAAGAGTCGCCACCGCGCTTTATTGTTTCCAAAGGAAAAGGGAAAAGAGCGAAATAAAACCCTAAATATGCAATGTAAATAATACTTTTAAAAGTAATAAGAATACAAGGCGTTTTTGAAAAAGAGATCGAGAGTTCGGGGGTTGGTTATACAATGGGAAGGTACTAGCACCCAATGTATCTATAGTATTCTATAGGAACCTTTTGAAATATCTGTTTTATTTAAAATTGATCGCTTGATTGAAAATAAATCGTTTTGGCCGAAAAAGGGATACAGACGGGTTTTTGAAAATACGACGACCTAATGTCGAAGTTTTGGCTTAAAAGGTATAAGTCTTGAAAAGGTTGAAATTTCGAAGAAAGGTGAATATTTGAGGAAAATTAACCTAAGTTTTTAATGAATGAGAGTATTCGCTCGCTCGTTTTTGAGGACATGAAGTCAACAAAAATTAGGCAATTCCCTTTGGATTGACGCAAACAGAATAATCGAATGAATGCGAGATATTTAAACAGAAGATTATGAGATGAATGATATACAACAAGTTAAATAAGAGACTGAGTGTGAATATGCATTTTTTTGATTTTTGTTTAATATATGAAGAGAAAAATGTTTTTAATTGGTTACGCATTTTAACATAGATAAAAAGTAACGAGAATTAGTAGAAATGTTTTTTAGGTTTTATATGTTTCTATTTTTTATGTCTTTTTTTATATTGGTATTTAATCAAAATGAGGGGGGTAAAATAAAAAAATAAAATGTCTTTTAGTTTTCTCATTTTTACTTTCACATGTTTTTAAAGATATTAAATATTTTTCAAATTAAGTAAAACTTACAAGTCAAATATCTAATTAGAATAAGGAAAACTAAAGTTATTAAATAAACCTAAACTTAGATTAAATGAGATTTGGATAAAATATTAAAATTATCTATTTAAAACTATATATTATTTCTAAGAAACTAATTAATTAAAATTAAAATAGGTTAAGAAAATGAATAGAATTGATTAAATAGCAAACAAAAGATGGGCTTAAGTTAAAAAGAAAATGGGCTGGGTTAAGGAAAATGTGGAGCGGGTCAGGCCCGTGTTAAACCTGAACGAATTAGGGTTAGGGAAGGTTTGTTAGAACGAAGGTTAGGGCGAGGCAGCGGCGGCGCGTATGCGTTGAAAGAGGACGGATACGGGTAGTTAGCAGAATTGGGATGATGATGAATCGAAGGGTGGGTTGAGCGACGGTGAGCTGAACATGGCAGTGAGAGAAGCAACATGAAAAACAAAGCGACGATTTGAGTTGTATTTGAGAATGCGGCGGTGACGATTTCAAGCCAAACGAAATCAGATACGAAATCGCGTTCTCTCTGAAGAAGCTCAGTAATTGGTGAGTCGATCCTTATGATACTCTTTGCTTCCAATCTTTTCTTTCTTATTCCGATTCCAAACCCTCCTCTATGTTGTTGTATTGTCCCGGTTAGTGATTTCGAATATGCATTGACAGTTATCGAGTGTGATGTATGATAAGCTTATGTTTAGAAACAAGGTTTAAAAATGGTGGTAAGGGCGAGATTACGATGACAGAGATGGTGGTGATTTCGTTGACCTCTTATGAGTTTTACGAATTCTGTGCATTGATGATTTTCCAAACTTGAAACATTGTGACTGTTGAAACAGGTTGATGAAAAATGGGGATTAAGCGAGGGATGATGAAGATTGTGGTTGTCGCAGAAAGGGTTACGGTGAAGTCTCAACGGTAAGCTTTCGATTTCTTTTCCTCTCTCTTCTTCTTCTACTTTTCATTTTTCGGTGTATTCTGTATTGAATTGATGTGTATTTCTGGTATTGCCATTGTTTGAACATGGTCTGTTGAGTGGGTTTAGTAGAGTTTTGAGTTGCCGTTTTGCGTTTAGGGATTTTATTAGGGAGATTGATTTTGAGGGTGTTGGTAGGTTGTTTCCGAGTTGCCCGTAGCAGATTCCTGGCTGAGATGACAAGCCTGAGCTATTTGATAAGTTGTTGAATAGAATGGAGCAGAGAAGGATGAGAAGCAGAGACATTTTGTTTTTTTTTGTTGGTATTTTTCTGATTTCACTGTTTTAGAAGGTGTGATATGAGACTTAGTGGCTATATAATGAGTTTTCTTGTTTGTTTGTATTTTTATTATTCAATGTTGTTGATAGAAAAGATCAAAAACACAAAGTTATTTTTTTGGGAAGATAAAGGATAAAAGAGGAAGAAATGGATGGATCCTGGAAATGGTTGAGTTGTGTTGTGTATTCGAGAAGATGAGATGAGAAGAGTCTATGTTTTTAGATAGATCTCTTGCCTTCTAAAGTTGTTCTAAAAGGTCTTGTTGTTGGTAGATAAATATAGAAATATTGGTGAAATGAAAAGAAAAGGGGGTGGTGGAATTTGTGAGAAAATGGGAAATGCAAGTTGTAGAATATTCTTGAGGTTGTTGATATGGCGGATTGAGTTTCGGATAGAGGGAGGTTTGCAGTTGCCGTTTTTGCAAGGAATTGAAGGGTGGCGCTGTTTGTGTTGTTGTCTGTTTTGAGTTGTTTTTTTTTTTTGGTGGGTTAATGATTGTGAGTTGTGGGTGAAGCAGAAGATAGAGGAGATTGGGAAATGTTTAAAAAAAGAACTCAAGTGCAGTGAGTAGAACTTAGGAAGAGATGGCGTGGTGAGGTAGAAGGTTGAGAATGAAGAGGTAAACGTTTTCAATTTTTATTTTTCACTTCAATTCCTACTCTGGATATTCCATGGTTGTTATTAACGTGGCTACTAATTTGATTTTTTAGGGATTATATTTACCGAATGCAAAACAATGATAAATAGAGATAAATGGTATAATTTAACTGACATGAAAAGAAACTACAAACCAGGTATGTTCCTTCTGAAAATAGTAGGCTTTCTTATTGTCCAGCTGCAACTTCGTTATGTTGACGTCAATGTCGTGTTCTTTTTTTTGAAAATTTCTGGTGTTGCACAATCTTGTGGTTACTTGGTTTCTAGTCTATTGTTTAGCAGATAACAGGTTCAGCAGTATGCAGGTTGTGTTTGGAAATGGTTTGTATAGGTTTTGATGTAGGTTCTATGTAGAGATATGCCATGGTTTTGATAATAGCAGTGGACTATGTTTTTTTGATAGTTTTGTAGTGATGGTTATGTTGAAATATGCTATGGTTTTGATGATAGCAGTAGTGATGTTTTGCAAAATGGATTATGGTTTTGATAGCAGTAGCAGGTTATGTTGAAATATGCTATGGTTTTGATGATAGCAGTAGCAGGTTATGTTTTGCAAAAAATGGACTATGGTATCTCTCTTGGTAGTCTTGTATATATTTATGCAGGCTCAGACTTATCCTTTTTGAAGGAGTTCCCTTCTCATATGGCCGTTGGTATCTTTGCTCATGGCTCAGGTCTGAATATATTTAATATATTTTCCTGATGTCCTGCATATATGCTGCTTCATATGTTTGACTTTATTCCTATTTCATGCTTAAATCAAAACCTGCAAAAACTAAACCTCTTCTTCTCTCTACCTCAAGTACAGAACTGATATATAAAAATGATATCTTGTACTGCTGTCTGAAAAAGTAATAGGCTGGAATATGATGAAAAAGGAAATATAGGTTGCTTGCATACATTGTTTTAAGACTGCACATTGTTTGAAATTGCATATCTCTTTTGTCTTGCATTAGCCTATGTTATTCTGCAGGTTAACGTTAGCTTATGTTGTGCATATGTTTGTTTGAAATTATGTATGCTGTTGATTTATGCTTATGCAGTTTTGACCAAAATTGAATTTAGGCATATGTGAAATATGCAGTGGGCCTTTTGATAAAAATGCAAATGATTTTCAAAATGTGTTATTTTTTAACTATGCATTCATAAAAAATTCCTCCCTTTTTGTGAACCGGGAGAAATCCCGCGATTTGCAAAAAGGGCAAACTGATTCCGGCCGTTTGCTTTTAATGATGAACATTAAAATTATTTTCTGCATTTTAATTATTTATTCAATTCTGACTTTTCTTTTAATCGTTTTCGCAGGTAAAATTAAATGAGCAAACAAGAGCATTTGATGGAAGATTTAGAATTAGAATTTAAAAAATAGCTTTTTATTTTACTTTAAGCATTTGTATAATTGCCTTTATAAATATTTTGTAATAGCACAAATATTTAAATGACAATTGTAATAAATAGAATAAAGTGAATAAAAATTCTATTATTTCTCAATTAATTCTTTTTCTTTCCAATTATTTATTTATTGTTTATAATTCTTTAAATTATATAATGACTAAAAAATCAAATCTAATCATTTAAATTCAGAATGATAAACAAACAAATAAATATCATTGATCAATTAATAACTTCAATCATTTACTTTATTATTATTTTTAATTCTTCTAAATTATAATAACTTGAAAAAATAGAATTTCAGCTATTAAATTTAGAACAATAAATAATCAAATAAACATTGCTTGATCAATTAATATACTCATTGTCAAATGTTTATTTCATTATTCATAAACCTTCAAATTATATAATAACGGAAAACAGGTTCCCATTATTTAAATTTAGGATAATGAATAATTAATAAACATTATTTGATCAATTAATAAACCTTTTCTCAAATAATCTTTTTATTATTTATAAATCTTTAAATTACGTAATAATCGAAAATAAATTCCAATTATTTGAATTTAAGATAATAAATAATTAATGAACATTGTTTAAGTCTTGATCAGTTAATAAATTTAGCGTTCAACAAATAAACAGCTCCCGACTCGAAAAAGTTATGAATTTTTAACTGCTTTGAAAATTTGATAAAAATAGGTCAAAACTCTTGCAATGCGAATGATGCAGATGGAAGACAGTGTCTTAGGTCAAAATTTGGGGTACAACACATGGCTATAGCTTCTGAAATATTTTCTTCTTCATCCTCCTTGTTTTCAACATCAGTGTTGGATACAAGTGCTATGCTCTTGTTCTTCTTGTCTCCATTTTCAGTGATCCCCATCTCAAAAGTCTGAAGAGACCCAATAAGTTCATCCACTTTCAACTTGCTGATGTCCTGGGCTTCTTCTATGGCAGTTACCTTCATTGCAAATCTTTTAGGCAAGGATCTGAGAATCTTTCTCACCAATTTTTCTTCTGACATCTTTTCTCCCAGTGCTCCTGAGGTGTTGGCAATCTCCAAGATGTTCATGTGAAACTCATGAATGGTTTCATCTTCCATCATTTTTAGATTCTCAAACTTGGTAGTCAACATCTGAAGCCTTGACATTTTTACTTTGGAAGTGCCCTCATGGGTAGTTTTGAGAGTGTCCCAAACTTCCTTGGCCAGTTCATATTGATGTACTAGTCTGAAAATGTTTCTATCAATTCCATTAAACTTCCTTGGCCAGTTCATATTGATGAGTTAGCTTTGGAATTTCCCAGGGATAACTCATCTTCTTCTTTACTCCAATCTTCCTCAGGCTTCAGACTGATTGTCCCATCTTTCTCAGTTATGGTGGGATAGTTCCATCCTTTGTCAGTAGCTCTCCAAGCCTTTTTGTCCAGAGATTTTAAGAAGGCAATCATACGAGGTTTCCAATAGTCATAATTAGTTCCATCCAGAATGGGTGGTCTATTTCCAAAAACTCCTTCTTTGTCCATAGTGCCAGAAAGTGATATCCCTAGATCTCACCCAGTAATACAGGCAGGGTGCCTGCTCTGATGCCAATTGAAATTCTGGCAGCAGATACTCAATGTCACGTTCAATGTTATGACACCGTATCTGACTTTCTATAAGACAGTAAATACAAAAAACAGTAAAGAACTCAGTCAATTGTTTACCCAGTTCAGTGTGCAACAACACCTACTCTGGGGGCTACCAAGCCAGGGAGGAAATCCACTATAAGAGATATTAATTCAGGAATAAACCAACCAGTTTATCTCCTTCACTTAAGACCTACCCAATGCAACTTCAATCTAAGTACAACTTAAACCCGAGTTCCTACTCACTCCCCCTCAATCACAGCAGTGATACTTAAAACAATTTGACTAATGAATTGATGAAGACACTCTTCAAAAACATACACTTGATTATGCTTCACAGTTTTTAATCAAGCAACACAAACACTCTTGCTTCACAGCTTTGAGTGATACATAAACCTAACTTGACTTTGCTTCAAAGCTTTAGTCAAGAGACACAAAAACACTCTTGCTTCAAAGCTTTGAGTGGTACACAACCCTTACAATTAAAACCTATTCCAAGTCACTTATCACAATGATACTTGCTTGGATTACAATAGTTAAAAACTATACAGCTTTTAAATGATCTTCTGTCAAAAAGGGATTGATTCCAAAACAGCAGCTCTGTTGAATATATAGCAGCTGCATCTTCAGTTAGGGTTTCCACAAAAAGCTAGGGTTAATTCCGTTTGACCTTAAGACTAGGTCACAGGACTTTATCAACCAGGTTAGGGTTGAGCTAGGTTAACCCCAAGTCCACGAGATTTTCTGTTCTGGAAAGACTGAGTCATTTTCCTGAAAAAACTCAGAATTACCCAAACTGCTTAACTGTTAGTTCAGAACAGGATGTCTTAACATTTGTTATGACATCTGAAAACCTGTCTACTGATTTAGGTAAATGTGATCTTTTTGCAAAATGCTCAGATACACACTTATAAACAGTAGCACCTGTATGACAATATTTTTCTGCAAAGGTACCTAATAAAACAGTACCTAATAAACTAGAATGTTATGACATCAGTCATGACATTCACACACCTGCTTTTACCAAAAATGCATGCCAATAACTAAACAACTACAGTATTTGATCAAGAATTGGAACTCCCAAAAGTTGAGAGAACTCCTCCATGGTGGGCACTAATTGGTAATCAGGAAATATAAAGTAATGGTATAAAGGGTCAAAGAATTGAAAGAGCACGTTCATCATGTCTTCATTATGGCTTGAGTTAACCAGATTGGGAATTCGACCATGCCTTTTGGTAAATGGAGAATGCTCAGTGTTGTACCCCAAAATTTTCCCTCTCATTTTTCAAGATATTTTCCTACAAAGATCTTCACTGACTCAAGTTTGCATAAGCACCGACTAGGTCAAATAATCTCTTCAGCACTAACGCCTCAAATTAGGGTTTGAGTTTGTATAAAGGTAGTTGGATTTCTAATGTTTTGAATGGCTTTCATGGATCATTATGGACCCTTAGGATTATTTTTGTCAAGTTTCAAGTCTGGGATCACAATTTTCCAAGAAAGTCATACAAATTACCAAAAAGGCAAATGGGCAAAATTAGGGTTTTGACTATAAACGATCAAACTTTGATTTTTGACCTAATACCTGGCTTATTGATTGGAAGAATGATCTCAAGGATCCGAGCGTGTCATTTTGACCTAATTTCATATTTCAATTCATCTCCTGAGATCAGTGGATTGATACACAAAATTCGGTCAACTGGTGGGAAAAGTGAACTCTACACTAAAAAGTCAAACTTTGACTTTTGGACCAAAGTCGAGTCCCAAAAATCATATTTCATCAAGACATCCAAAATATTAAATTTGATCATCAAAAATCAAGAAATCCAAAAATCCAACTTTTGCAAGACTTGGAAATTTTTCTAAGTTAAGTTCATCGCTTCATGACATCTTGTCACTACAATTCAAAATAGTTCAAGATGTTACAAATAATTCAAGTTATTACAAAGTGGCATTCTTAGAAGTTTACAAATCCTAAACTTTGTATTATTTGGACTTTTTTTGTCTTTAACTCAAAACCTTGCCATAATACTTTGTCTTTGATACAATTTGCATAAATTGCTCCACAAACCAAACTGGTTTCATGCTGCAAACTATGTTGTCCAAGTTATTGCTGAATAAAGTATGATATGTTACTTCTATACATTGCCACAACACTCCAAAACCCTGCTCCATTGCTGTCCTACAAAAAACCTTGTGCTATGCTGCAACACAAATCTTTCACAAAAACCTGCATATGCTGCCCTATACAGTCCAAAACTGCTCTATGCATTCTTCTCAAACCTGCACCATAACAACCACAAAATTGCACCAAAATGGTAAAAGAAAATTGTGTGGAAAAAGTATCAAAGCATTAGGCAAAAACAGTTCAAAATAACTTATTTTGTTTCCCTCCTAAACCTCAGCCAAGGATCTACAAAAGGCACTATTTCATAAGACATAGAGAGAATTTTTGGAGAGAAAAAGAGAGAAGAGAAAAACAGAACTTTTGTAAACCTCAACTCATCTTCTTAAAACTATGCTCATCTTCAACTTTGCTTTCACCCACAGAACAGAAAAATCTCCAACCCATTATTGTACAACCTTGCAAACTCTCCCATAAACCTTCTAAACACATTCACATCACGTAGATATTATTCAAGCACAAGAGTAGTTTCTGTAGTACCCTTATTCTCAACTTCTAAACAAAGGATAGTACTGTGCAAACTTGACTGTTTAGAATTGGTTCAGCAACCTTCAACACAAAGGGAGGTTTAGAAGCTCTATGGAGTTTCATTACGATCCACACAACATCTTAAAGGGTATTCAGACTCAAAACCTAAAGTGCAGTTTCAAGGTAAGTCATCTTAACCTTGTATTTTCCATACATCATTTTTTGTTTATTTCTGAAGATAGGATGTAGCAATCACTACTCTTGAAGTTAATCATTTACTTGTTGTTCATGTTTATCATTTATATGTTGAAAACTGACTGATTCATGCAAAAGAATGGTGGTGGAAGCAAAAAACAGCAGCATGAGTCGACACATACCCACACGCGTCGACTCATTCTAAGTGAAAAAATAGGGTATGAGTCGACACATGGCCTCATGCATCGACTCATACTGCTATCCATGTCCCAAAACAGAAAGGTGGAAGGTGCATGAGTCGACACAAAACGCGTATGTGTCGACACAAGCAGGAAATGAGTCGACACATCCCATTATGCGTCGACTCACACTGAGTTGATTTGGTTTTGCAGGGGAAAGTAAAAGTTATGTGTCGATGCATAACAACATGTGTCGACACATAATAGTTCAAAATGTAGTTTTTCCTTCTTTTTACACTGTTTTTGCATTGTATATATATTCTTCATTGTTGTCCACTTATTCGATATGGTTGTAATAATTAGACACCTATTTCATCCCCATTTGCAAATTGTATCCCCATCCCCCTAATTATGTAATAGCTTAGAATTTTAATTTCCGCAAGTTTACCGCTTTTCATATAATTTCTAGTAAGATAGGGTGTGTATGATAAGATAAAATCAACCGTTAGCAAAACCTAATCTCAAAGGCTAAATGCATGCAATAAAAAACACTTCACACACATGCACCTCTAGAGTAATCTCACTAGTTGCCTCGAAAAAATAGTCATGTCCCTCGAGTATGGGCGTTTTAGCAAAGACCCTCGATGAAAGATCGTAGTCCCCCGATGTCCCTCGATGTTGCCTTCGGTAAACGATCTAGTCCCTAATGAAATTGCTAAAACGTCTCTTAGGTTGCCTTCTATGACTATACAAACGACCCACGCCCGTCCCTTCATATCCAAACGATGGGGCTTCTTACCAAATCAATGGTAAGATAGAAACATCTAAAGGAGGAGGAAAATAACACTAGACCTTTTGAGTAGGTAGAATGCTCATAGTTGCTCGCTTGCTCACAACAAAAACATTTTTCACACCAACACTTTCAATCGAAACATTTTCAAAAGTTAAAACACATTGTACGCATTCTTATAGAGACGAGAATCATTACAAAGACACTTTTCAAAATCACTTTCAAAAAACATCTTCCACAAACATCTCTTTGAACTATTTTCAAAACCAACACTTTGTACGCATTCTTATAGAAACGAGAATCATTACAAATACGTTTTCAAAATACTTTCAAACCCACACCACAAAACACATTTTCAAACAAAAGCAAGTGACCTAGAAAGCAACTAAGAACTCGTAGATAACTACAGATGAAAAGGGTGCTAATACCTTCCCTTTACACAACCTACCCCCCGAACTCAAGAAATAATCTCTAAAGGTCTTTCCTGTTCTTTTCAACCTTTCCTTTGTTGGATAAAAGAAAATTCGGCGGCGACTCTTGCTATCCACAAAAATTGCGATCAAATGCAAAACAACCAAGTCAGTTCTCCCACCGTATTACAGAACTGGCGACTCTGCTGGGGACATACTTAAAAGTGGGGTTACCTTAGGGCTAGATCACCTTTACTTGCTTTCCTTGTTTGACTTGTTTGCTTTACATTATGGTTCCTTGCTTGGGATTTTTTTGATCCTCCACCCGGATCTGGGGAACCTTTTAGGTAAGTAGCAATAGATTATGGAAACTGTACGGTGTAGACCGATATGGTTGAAGCAATGGCTACGTTAGTGTGACGCATTTGTTGGTACCTGTATCCCTTGTGTTGAATCAAGGAGAATACAGGGCCGCTGAGAGGTGTCATGAAGCACTAATTGACCTTATAACCTTAATTGAACAACTTGGCCATTAGGAAGTAGTGAGATAGTCAGTTTCGGCGGAAAGCTGAAAATTGGTTGACACTCGATACTACACTCATTGAGATCGGACTTTTGGGATATCTCGGCCGCAAGAAAAGATTGATTATGCTGAGACAATGCCTAAAGGAAAGGTCAGTGATATTGAGATCCCCTAGAACCCAGTTACTTTCTAGGACACGTTAAGCCAACTAAACTTTAGGAGGGTACTTACCTACAAATCCCATTGCTAGCCTAAACCTAAGAACTTGTATGCTTTGTGTGTATATGGTTTTGTTTTATTTGTTCATATGTACATAACATCATAAACATCATAACATCATAAGCATTCTCACTAACCATTTCAAGGATTTAGGAATTTATCTTTGTTTTCTTTTGTATGCCATGACTCCCATTCGAAGGAATGCCATCTGAATCAGCTTCGTGAAAGCACATCCTCAACTCCAAGAATTAGCATCAAGGGTGCATGGAGATTCTCCCTTCACCAAGAAATATGGTCGACTTGTCAGCTTGGCTACCTCAAATTTCCAAGAAGAAATGATGTGTGTACTCTTATAATTATTTGATCCCATGCATCATTGCTTCACCTTTACCGATTATCAGTTGGTGCCTACATTAGAAGAGTTCTATCAACTATTAAGAGTGCTTGTGCTTGATCAAATACCGTTCACCGGTTTAGAGGAGACTCCAAAGCCTGGAGTCATTGCCGAAGCCCTGCATTTGAAGAGAGTCGACATTATAACAAATTGGGAGACAAGAAGTGGAGTTAAGGGTTTCCTAGCCAAGTTTCTATTGGAGAAGGCTCGTTCATTCTGGGAGGATATGGATTTTCAAGCTTTTGAAGATGTCTTGGACCTTCTAATCTATGGTTTGGTTCTATTTCCCAATCCGGACCAATTCATAAATGTGAATGCCATCAAGGTTTTCCTCTCTCGTAATCCTATACCTACTTTGCTTGGAGACATTTTACCTTGTTTCCACACTCGCACCATGAAGAAAAGAGGTAATCTTTTGTGTTACATTCCCTTACTCTCTAGGTGGTTTACTTTTCACTTACCTCGATCAATGATGAAGAACGAGCAAGGCTTAACATCGTCTCAAAGGATGATGTCACTCACACACTCCGACATTTATTGATGTTCTCGATCCTTAGAGGACACTACCATCATTGACCATTGTGGGGAATTACCTAATGTCCCACTCTTAGGTGTTAGGGGAGGTATCACCTATAACCCTTCTCTTGCTTGAAGAATGGTAAACAAAGTGGATAGCAAGAAATTGGGGGTGTAAGAAATCCATTCTTTTGGAGCCTTATCTTAAATGGGTAAGAACTCGTGCTCAAAGTCTCGGTATGTCATACCCTGCCATTTTACCTATCATCACGGAGCCAGTCGTGGAAGGAGATATTTCATATGATGTCCTTCATCCTACCATGCCTAATTCTCTTGAAGATTGGCAAAGAGCTTAGATCCAGCTGAAGGAAGAGTGAGACACCTTCAAAGCCCAGTTCTACACAAGCGAAAAGAAGGTTTTGGAGCTTACGAGACAGCTTCATGAAGAGCAAAATTTGAACGCCTACATTGCGCCAAAGAGGATGCGTTCGACCTTTTTGCCTTAGGAGTTTATTTTTGCTTTATTTCCTCCATTGTAAGCCCAAGAGGCATGTTTGTAATCAATTTGAACTCATTAATGAAATTGATGTTTGTTCCTTTTATCTAAAACAAATTTAAATCTTCTAAGTCCTTGAAAACATTGCATCCACATACCATGCATCATGTCATGACAGGCTTTCCCCACACGGGTCTCTCATCTGCTTACTGTTTATTTCAATAGAGGTGGCTCTAGAACAGACTATCAAGGACATTCAGACTCAAAATGCTCAACTTCAAGAAATGTTCTTGAACCTATCCAAGGGGCAAGAAGAAGTGAGAGCACTTATCACTAGGGGCATGACCATGAAGAATCCTGAGGACAACAAGGATGACCAGTTGGAATGGCTACAAACTGAGATATCCACAATGAATATCCAGATGATGGGCCAGATGGTGGGTCAGATGGATCTTATCCAAAACTTGGCTCAGGGACAAGAAGAGCCGAGAGTCCTCGCCAACAAACTTCACCAAGACGGATGTAACCTAATGAAACAAACAGTCAAGATTGAGGATCAAGTCTTTAATCAGACTCCCATGAGACAAGAAGTCGACTTGATGGAGAGTAGACCTTTTCAGATTGCAGCTACGTCACAAGCCCAACAACAACCTCACCCATAATGATAGAGGAGTCAGCGTAAGGAGGTCGCACCTAAGAGACAATTCACCCGGATCAGCATGTCGCTGGCTCAGACATTACAACATATGTTGAAGGCAGAGCTAATTACATTAAAGACTCCTCTCCGGAATCCCAATACTGCTTCTCCTACTTACCACCCCAATGAGAGGTGTGCATACCATTCCGACAGTCCTGGACACGATACGAATAGCTGCTGGGCTTTGAAGAACAAAATTTAAGACCTAATCGATGAAGGAGTGTTGGAGTTTACACATGACGGTTAACTGGAGCTCTTCTATCACCCCTCAAGGGAATCCATCTTTAGTGACCAGTTTTGGCAGAGAAACTTTTGTTTATTCAAATTTTCAATTGTAATTTCTTTTGCTTGTACGAACACTTATCTATTAATGTTAAACTTTATTTCATTAATGCATTGCATATGTTTGTCTTGAATTAATCCATTCGTTTTCATTTAAACTATAATTTATTACTCCCTTTATGATATTCAACTCTTGTTTTAAAAGTTGCAAACCTTTAGAGGGAGGATAACAAAAACAATTCCATAATCTCATACAATATGCTTTTGAACAGACCTTGCTGACCATGTACAGGCGTTCTTTCAATTCCTAAATACTAGAGTTATAAGGAAGATAATCCATAGTCAACCTCTTTGAGCCTAATAAGTAGGAGTTTTCTTTTTCACACAAATTGAAACCTTTACTCAAAACCTGAGGCAGGGTAGTCTCTCAGTTAATTCAAATGCGCGTTCAGTCACAAGCTTTCACTTTATACACAACGAATGACATCAAAAACAATTCCTATAGAATCGAAAGACAGTGATGGTTCCCTATTCACCTAGGCAGTCATTATCTCCCAAGAAAAAACCCACTAAGTCAACACCTACGAAGGAGACTTAAGAAAAAGAAAAAAAAACGGGGGCATCCCGCTGACTGTAATCTCAAGACAAGAACAGTCAGGCAAAAATCAGGGATAATAAAAAAATAAAAAAGAGGTCACTACAGATCCTCGACAAACGTGAAAAATGTTACAAAAATGATTTCCTTCACAAATAACTTCCAAGTTTCTAAACCATCACCAAAATGTCATTCCAAACTCAATTGGAATTCAAACGTACAATTAACTGAGTTAGGGACTGAAGAACATCACGAAGAACGGGCGGGTACAAATACACTTTGAGCCTTATCCTTTGTTTCTTAAACCGTGAATCAAACCACACTACAACCCTTCAAAAGTCCTAATTGAAGCATGGGTTAATTCAAAAGCATACTGTTACCAAAGGTATCCTGACTCCTGTAAGGCTTACTGCAAATTCCGAGTTGAATTCATATTCCTACAAAACTCTTTACTTGCTAAAATTGCATTCTCAAAACTTCAAGACAAGCATAAACTTTGCGTTATTTGAATATCATTGTTTGCATATGGCTATTTGTTTAACAGCAAAGAAATTCACACGACGAATATCTAGAAAACAAAAACTCAGTGAACAAAATCACTTCAAATTGGAAGACACTTCCAATGACAAATCCCTTATAAGAAAGTGGGACATGACATGTCACTGTCCATATTGTCTGGGGACAGTCAAGTCGAGATTCCAATAAATCTATCAAGAAATGCTTAATAACCAGGGGAAGGTATGTATCAGAATCACTTGGGCCATTGAACATAAATTCCAGCAAAGGGTCACATATGACCAAGCAAACACTTTCTGGAAGTGCTATAACACTTACTACTAGGGGCAGTGACAAATATCCACAAAGTCCTTTTCATAAAGTGATCCCCAATCAAGTCTCCATAGAGTCATATCTATAAGGTTATCTCCACATAATAATCTTCACAGACAGAGGTCCAAAACCCTCGAGGCCAAATTCATGGATAAAATTGGATCCATGCAATCCCCAGCCAGAGTTTCAAATCTCCGAAAACCTCTTCCCAACTTAGTTGATCTCAAGAATCCTCGAGGAGTTCTGCCAAAAGAAAACACCTCTCCAGCAGATTGGTAATATGATTTATTTCCCCCACAAACTACATATTCCCCAACTTAAATTTTCCCCTCAGGCTATCGCAATTCAAGGGACCACAACCCTCTTCCCAAGTAGACTTTTCTACAAATCCCCAGAGATTTGCTGCAAAATCCTGAACTCCTTTCCCCAAGCAGGAATCAATACTCTCGACAAAGTTTTCTTCTCAAGCAAAATCAACATTCGCCAGTGGATTTCTCCTTAAACAACAAAACGGGGATCCCAAGTGGAAACATTCTAAACTAGGTATGGATAGGTGTATACTCTTCATCCCCAACAACAGTCTAGGATTTAACTTCCTAAGGCTCCCCGACATTTGTCAAGGATTTATTTTCCAAGACAAAGTTACGTTTCAACAACATTCATAGCATATGCATACGAAACGCATATAGCACAATCTCATTTATGTTGAGAAACATCATTACACCATGCATTTCATACATCATGACATTGAATGCATCTAACTCTTTACCTTTTCAGGAAAGATCAATCAACAGATGGCTATAATCAAAAAATTTCAAAAAGGTCAGAGATTAACACCTGAAACCAGACAGGACAACTATCTCAAGGACCAACAAAAATAAGTTCCAGATTAATACATGTAACAAACCAGGAAAACTATCTGTGAGCGAATGATTGTAGATTAATACCTGTAACAAGTCAGGAAAGGTATCTACATGAGTAGATTGAAGATTAATACTTGTAACAATCCAGGAAAACTATCTTCCTTTCTAAGGTCAGAGATTAATACCTGAAACCAGACAGGACAATTATCTCAACGACCAACAAAAACAAGTTCCAGATTAATACCTGTAATAAGCCAAGAAAACTATATGTGAGTGACTGATTATAGATTAATACTTGTAACAAGCCAGGAAAGCTATCTACATGAGCAGATTGAAGATTAATAGATGTACCAAGCCAGGAAAACTATCTTTCTTTCTAAGGTCAGAGATTAATACCTAAAACCAGACAAGACAACTATCTCAACGACCAACAAAAACAAGTTCCAGATTAATACTTGTAACAAGCCATGAAAACTATCTTTCTTTCTAAGGTCAGAGATTAATTACTGAAACAAGCCAGGGCAACTATCTCTACGACCAACAAAAAGAAGGTTCCAGATTAATACCTGAAACAAGACAGGACAACTATCTGAGGACAACTGATTATAGATTAATTCCTGAAACAAGCCAGGGCAACTATCTACACGACCAAATGAAGCAACCCTACCCAGGTTCCTTCTCATTTTTAGATGTAGTTTTACACGGACTCATCATGAAGCAGCCCTACCCAGGTTCCTTCTCATACATTTCTAGATTAAGTTTTTACACGGACTCATCATGAAGCAACCCTACCCAGGTTCCTTCTCTTAAAATTCCAGATGAAGTTTCACATGGATTCATCCTGAAGCAGCCCTACCCAGGCTTCCCTCTCATATATATCCTAAAACAGCCCTACACAGGCTCATCATAAAGCAATCTTGCACATATTCCTTCTAATACATTTCTAGACACGACTTAACATGGGTCCATTCTAGCACATCCTTCAGATTTAAATCAACCAAAGATTTATTTTGATACTTCTTCCAATTTTTGTCAATAATCACTTTTGGGTGGCATCTATAAGCCCATATCTGACAACTCTCTATCATCTCTCTGTTGTACCCCAAAATTTTCCCTCTCATCTCACCAACATTTTCACATCACAAGACTCTTGGAACTCAAGATCAAGCTAGGGTTTGCTCTGCTCAAGACACCTCCTTGCACTGTTGACCAAAATTAGGGTTTGAGTTTGCACAAGGATATTTTGACTTACAATGCCCAAATTGACTTTCATACTTCATGTTGGGTTCACAAGTTTTCCCATACCAAGTTTCAAGCCTTGATTCAAATTTTTGCCCAGTCAATTGGACAGTTGACCTAAAAATCAGCTGTATTGGGGAAAAAGTCAACTGTGGCCAATTGACAGTCAAACCTCATGAAATTTGACCCACATCAATATTATGAACTCATATGAACCATTTGATCAAGTTTGGATCACAATTCCACAAGAAATTTGATCAGATCACTAAAAGGGCAAAATGGTCATTTTTAGGGTTTTGACTGCACAAAGGCAATTTTTGATTGTGTGACCTAACCAATGGCAAACCAAGCTCACATATGGACTCAAGGACTCAATGACATTGTCTTGACCCATTCAACAAGTTCAAAAGATCTCAAATGCATAGGGTTGACAGATGAATTTTTCAGTTAACTGATTAAAATTTGACTGTACACTGAAAAGTCAAACTTTGACTTTTTGGTCAAAATCAAGTGCCAAGAGTTATTTTCCATCAAGACATGTCAAATTATGAAACTTGTTCATCAAGAAACCCAAAAATGCAAATTAGGGTTTGAAATGGAAAATTCCATAACTTAGAATTTTTCTGTTATAAAATTTTCTTATTTTTTCCTAATTTTGTCCCATTTTTTCACCAAGATGAAATTGGATTCAAACAAAACCTGCAACATGAAAGTTGTAGTCCATCACAAAGTCTACAAATTTGATTCAAAAAGTTTTCTCAAAGGAAGCTTGTATCTCAAGTTATGATTTTTGGAACAAGGGTACCTAAAACTTATAACTTAGAGAAAATTTGCCCTAATCTAGGCAGGATTTTGACCCATCTTCTTGTCCATTTTTCACATAGTTCCACTTGGAGTTTCAAGTTGCATTACAAAGATGTATTGTAGTACATGTTCCAAGCTTTCCAAGTTGTCCAAGAACTCCTCAAACACTCTTGTGGTTAGAGAGAATCGAATTCACAAAGTTGGCAAAAACTCACTCTTTTCCATGGCCAAGGCATGTTCATACAAACTTGCATTTTCAAATCAGCTTATGTGATGCTAGCTTGCAGGCCTCAAAACCAGTTTACACTCCTTAATTTAATGCTTAACCATTGAGTTAAGATGTTATCTTGGCCATTTGGGCATTACATGCAAGTTTAAGCCTTAAGTAGTAAAAGTTATATTTGCCATTTTTGCAAAAGTAGCTTTATGTCAAAAACTGAATCCTTGAGACATGGGGCCAGATCTTTGAGGCAAGATTGAGTCCACTAATTCCAGTTATCAAGAACCAAAGACGCAGCATGATAGGCAGGCTTGGATAGGGCTATAACATCATTTGGCATTTTCTTGCTTCAAGTAGAAGAAACATTACAAAACATACAAAAAACTCTCATACATGTAAACAAGAGCTTAAGCAAACATTGCACACAAGTTCCATACATCAAAACAAACCTAAGGCACGACTCATTCATCCCTCAAGCCTTCTCATACTCAGAATCCCTGTTTTGCTGCAAAACAGGGCACTCCCTGCAAATTGAGTTCCACAACACAATTTGCTCGTGCGTTTTGGCCCAAACCTGTTCAAACACCTTCCATTCCATCCACCTGAACTATCCCAGACCTCCATTGCAAGCTGTAACACCTCTAACACACTTTTCCATTTTCATTTCTAAGCTCTGCAGGTTGAGTTCTACAGCACGATTCAAGTAGCTTCAAAGCAAGCCAAGCATTGGAGAAGCTTCCTTGGACCTCAGGCAAGCTCAACAGAAGCTCAAACACCATTGAAGGTTGCTGCATTGCCCTACTCGATTCAAGCTGAAACAGGTATTTCATGGACTTCTATCTCTCTATTTATGAATGGTTAGGCTTAGGTTTGTGAATGAAATATGTTGTACTCATAGCCCTGAAGCCATACATATGCTTAGTTTTCATTTACATTAATCATGCTGAGAGAATTTCATCCATGAACATGTGAAAAAAGTTAGGTCAGATTTTAGGGCCAGAGAAATTCTCTCTGGTCTTTGAGAGTTAATCCAAGTTTTTTATATTGAATTCGTTAATTGATGCTCTACAAGTTTCATGTTTTAAGTTTTGTCAAAAGATCAAAGAATCTGGAGATAGCATTTGAACCAAGAAGCACGCGTGTTTGAGTTCAGAGGTTGAAGAAGAAGCTGGCTTGGGCTGGGCCTGGGTCATTCTTGCTTCTAACACCCCTTTGTTCAGTTTGCACCCCCCTGACCCATTTGATTGATTATTTGTCGTTTTCATGTTTTTTATTTTTCATTCTGACTTTATATTTTTTTGTTCAAATATAAAAAATGCCAAAAATAATTTTCCATATTTTTTCATATTTATTTGATATTTATTTCATTTTATTAAACATATATATGTAAATAATCTAGTTTCTTTTTATTAAAACTCTAAAAAATAATACAAAAAATATACTTATTTTTCAGTTATTATTTTTATTTACATTTTGAAAACATTTTCTTGAATCTACATTTTTTTGTAAATAATTAATTCTTTTATCTTTGTATATTTAAAAATGATAAATATATATATACTTGTATATTTTATTTTATTGATAATTAGAACAAAAAAAATACAAAATAATACATTTTTATGTTATTAATATTTGACACTAAAAATACTTTTTTTTTACAATATACTTTTATTTTTGCATAAATTAATATATATATTGTATATAATTGATAAATATTACTGTTTATTTAAAAATTAGGGTTTTGCCCTAAATAACCAAAATGCTTAAAAATTGACCTTTTTATTTGTTTATGTTTCACATTAAAAAATACCCTTTTTTACATACATAAACAATCCTTTTTGCATTATACATTTTATTTGATATTTATTTAATTGTATTTATTTAAATGTTAAATATGGACTTGTACATTCGATATGGTTGTAATAACTTATAATTTATTTTCTTGTCAAAATATTCCCAATTCAAATTTGTACCCCCATCCCCATAATCATGTTGTAATAGCTTAGCTTTTAAATTCTCGCACATTTACGCTTTCAATTATGCCATGCCTAGACCTAGGGTTTGTATGCAAAATAAAATCAACAAATAGTTTGACCTAATCCAAGATAAACATGCATGAAAAAACAAACACAATGCACACTTGCACCCCTAGGGTTTCATCCACTTGTTGCCTTCAAAAATGGGCCATGGTTGCATGTTGAGTACTTTGGCAAAACAAAAAGATCATAGTCCCTCGATGACGCTATCTGAGTTGCCTAAACAAAAATGATCAAGTCCCTCAATAAAATTGCCAAAGATACTTGACACTATTGCTATCATGGTCTATACGATGACCCGCGCCTGTCCCGTTTAACATCCTAACACAAGGTTGTTCACCAAACACAATGGTGAAACAACACTGTTAAAAGGGTTAAAAACATAAGAAAGATCTTTGAGTAAAATAGGGTAGATAGATCTTAGTTACTTGATCAAACTTGAAAAAACATCCTTGCTACTTTTCAAAACACACTCCACAAACACAATTTCAAAACCCTACTTTCAAACATTGAAAACTTTTCAAAAGACAAAAACACCTTTGTATACATTCAAACAAGAATCATTACAAAGGTTGCCACAACAAATGGCCTCTTTTCAAAACATTTTCCAAAATCACACACAACGCACCATTTCAAACAATTGAAAATGCAAAGCAAGTAACTAAGTGCCCATGGATAACCATGGATATAAAGGGTGCTAATACCTTCCCTTTCTATAATCTACTCCCCGAACCCAAGAAAACATCTCAAAAGTCTTTCTTGTGCTTTTTGACCTGTCCTTAGGATAAAATAAAAAGTCGGTGGCGACTCTTGCTAAACCGAAACATTTGCGAACACAAACGCAAAACCCAAGTCAGTTCTCCCACCGTATCACAGAACTGGCGACTCTGCTGGGGAGAATTTTAAAAGTGGAGTAACCTTAGGGCTTAGATCACCCTTTTGCATGATTATTGTTTGCTTTGATTGCTTTACATTTTGGGTTCTCTTGTTTGGGCTTGAAATCCTCCACCCGGATTTAGGAAACATTCATAGATAGCAATACGTTGTGGAAACTGTGCGGGGTATACCGACACGGTTGAAGCAATAGCTATATTAGTGCGACATATTTGTGGGTACCAGTAGCCTTTGAGTCAATCAAAGAGAATACGGGGCCGCTGAGTGATGTCATTAAGCACTAATGAACTAGAACCTTACTTGACCATCTTGGCCTTTTATTTGGGGTAGTGAGATGACTGGCTTTGGTACAGTCCGAAGTTGGTAGATACTCGATACTACACTCATTGAGGGTTATTTTCTTGGAATATTTTGGTCGCTAGTTAAGTGGCTAAACCAAAACAATGAACATAGAAAACAATCCAATGATATTGAGCTCCTTAGAACCCGGTTACTATTTATAGGACAGGTTTTGAGCCAACTAAACTCAAGAGGGTACTAATCTATGAAACCTCATGCAAGCCTGAAACTAGGGTTTTGTGTGACTTGCTTGTACATGTGTTTGTGCATACATCATGAACATCATAAAGCATCATATGCGTCGACTAACCATTTCAAGGGTTTGGATCTTCATCTTTGTTCTTGTTTTGTAGGTCATGGAATCTCTTCGCAGGAAAACAATTCAAGTCAACCTTGTGAGGATCCCTCCTCAACTCAAAGAGCTTACATCCAGAATTCCAGAGAATTCTCTCTTCAGTGAAAGACATGGTAGACTCCTCAACTTAGTCAACACCAGCATTGAAGAAGACATGGTGAAAGTACTTTTCCAGTTCTTTTACCTCCTACACCACTGTTTCACATTCCCTGATTACCAATTGGTGCCTACTTTGGAGGAATTTTCTCAACTTCTGAGAATTCCTATTCTTAATCAACTACCCTACAATGGTACGGAAAAAGAACCAAAGCCTGAAGATGTTGCTCAAGCATTACACTTGCAACCATCTGACATCAAGGGACATTGGGAAACCAGAAGTGGTGTCAAGGGTTTCTTGGCAAAGTTTCTGTTCGAGAAGGCACAAGACTGCTGGAATTCTCTTGATCTACAAGCCTTTGAAGAAATTGTGGCACTCCTCATCTATGGGTTGGTCTTGTTCCCAAACCCTGATCAACTTATAGATGTGAATGCTGTCAAGATTTTCATGTCCAAGAATCCCATACCTACATTGCTTGGGGACATCCTACACTCATTTTACACACGAACAATGAGGAAAAGAGGTGTTCTCATGTGTTGTACTCCTCTCCTAGAAAGGTGGTTTATTTCTCACCTTCCATAATCAGTTTTGAAGAATGAGCAGGGTTTAAGGTGGTCACAACGGTTGATGACCCTCACACATTCTGATGTACATTGGTGTTCTCGGTCCAGAGAAAATGTCATCATCATTGATCGTTGTGGTGAATTCCCTAATGTCCCATTACTTGGCATTAGGGGAGGCATTACCTACAACCCCTGTCTAGCTTTGAGACAATTTGGATATGCTCGGAGGGATGGTCCTCATGACATGCTGATTCTTGACCTAGTTTTTGACTTCGACAACGATGCGCAAGGACTTCGACAAAGGTTCATCAGAGCTTGAAGGATGCCTAACAAGGTGGATAATAAGACACTGGGGCACAAGAATTCCATCCCCCTTGAGCCTTACCTCAAGTGGGTACGAACCCGCTCCCAGAATCTTATGATGCCATATCCTCACATTCTCCCCTTGATTAAAGAGCCTGTTATGGAAAGAGAGGTTCCATACACCATCCTACATCCTGACATGCCAACATCATGGGAAGAAATGCAAAAGAGTTGGATCCAACTCAAAGAAGAACGGGATACTTTTGAAGCCAGCTTCTATGCCAGTGAGAAGAAGGTTTTAGGGCTCACCTGCCGACTTCACGAGGAGGAAACTCTCAACACCTACATCGCACCAAAGAGGATGCGCAACGTCTTTTTACATTAAGAATTTTGTAATATTTTGCCCATGGGGCACTTATGTACTAACAATTTCTTCTTAATATGACGTGCGTTCTTTTTGTTTGCAACAAATTTGAATTTTTGAACCCTTGAATACATTACATGAATAACATATCATTCATCATATGCATAAGCAGGTCTTCGAGCCAGGTTTCCTTATCTTTCTGCTGTTTATTTCAGCAAGATGGATTTGGAGCAAATAGTGAAGGACCTACAGGCACAAAATTCACAATTTCAGCAACTTTCGGAAGCTACTTTCGGAAGAAGATTTGAGGGCAATGCTAGAAGGACTCTTGAATTTCCTTCAACATCTGACAAAGTGGTTGGCAAGGGGAAAGGAGTTACTGTACCTTCTGAGTCTGAGGTAGAAGAGGAGGAAGAGGAAGCAGACGAAGACTATTCAGAATAACAGTATCCACCAGCGGATGATAAGTATAAGAACCTTGAAGACAGATTGGCAGCTATGGAGTTGCAGAGGGTACCCGGATTGGATTTTGAGGAATTGGGATTGGTAGCCGGGATTGTAATCCCTCCCAAGTTCAAGGTGACGACATTCGCCAAGTACGATGATCTGTCTTTCCCTAAGATGCACTTAAGGTCGTATGTTAGAAAAATCCAGCCACATTCATCCGATAAAGATCTGTGGGTGCACTTTTTCCAAGACAGCTTGTCTGGCACTCAGTTAGATTGGTTTTATCAGCTTGAAAGGTCAGAGGTCCATAATTGGGAAGAATTGGCGACCGCTTTCTATCGTCAGTATCAGTACAATGCTGATTTGGCGCCTACCCGTACTCAGCTACAAAGTATGGGGATGGCTTCAAATGAAGGGTTTAAGGAGTACGCCCAGAAGTGGCGTGACCTGGATGGAAGGGGGCAGCCACTGCTATCAAATAGGGAATTAGTTGACATGTTTTTGGGGACCCTATCTGGCCCCTTCTTTCAACCATCTAATCAGAAGCTCTTCTGCGGGATTTACTGAGTTGATTTTGACCGGCGAGAGGGTGGAAGCCGGTATCAAAAGTGGAAAAATTCAAAAGGATGCTTCCGCATCCTCAACTGCTAGAAAACCTTTCCCAGCCAAGAAAGAAGCATCTGCTGTATACACTCAGAAAAATCGGGAAAGAGAGGAACATCGGCCAACAGTGGGGGCCGTATTAATACAGAAGTCCGCATCAGATCAGCTTAGAAACAGTCAACCGAGGAATGATCAGCCCAGAACTTATCAGCAAAGGCCACCACGGTAGTTTACCCCAGTAAATATGACACCTGCTCAAATCCTTCCACATCTACTGAAGTTGAATCTCGCTAATTTAAAAGAGGCACCAAAGAATGTAAATACCACCTCTCCATCCTACAACTCAAAAGCCAAGTGTGCTTACCATTCCGACAGTATTAGGCACGATACCAATAATTGCTGGGCACTCAAGAACAAAATTCAGGATTTAATTGACGACAAATAGGTTGAATTTGACTCTCCTGAAAAGCCCAATGTTATATCCGCGCCAATGCCCAAGCACGGCCACAATGTGCATGCTGTTTTGGAAAACCTCCATGTTACTGATGTTGCCGATCTGTTGACTCCTTTGTTAGTGATAAAAGAAAATTTGTTGAGAGTCGGGATCTTTCCTGGTTGTGATAAAGATTGTTATTTTTGTTTGAATATTCAAGATGATTGTCCAACGTTGAAGTCGAGTGTCCAACGCCTGATGGATACTCAAGAAATACTTTTCCAGAAAACCCCTGTTAACACTTTCAATCTAATTACTCCTGATACTTGTGATACCTCAACCAATGATATTGCCATCATAACCATTTCCGACGATCCTCCCAAGGCTTGCAAAAGGCCTGTCAGGATTACACCCAACTCTGAATGTGTACCTCTAAAGATCACCATGCCGGTACCCGTCCCGTCCTAATCAAGCAAAATGATATCGTGGAACTATGGGGGAGAAATCTTCTACCACGACATCAAACAAATCGAAACAGTCTAAGAAATCTCTGAAGAAGACCCTGATATAGGGAACATCGTGGGTACAAGCAAGATCACCCGCAGTGGCCAGATCTTTTCTCCGGATATTGCTCCTCCCCGAGCAGTCTTCGGACCCTTAAAAGCTTCTGCACCTGTTGGACCCTCTGTGCAAGGCCCAGTGATTGAAGAGTTAAACACTCTTGAAGAAAGACCATCCGCTGATAACACCGACAAAGGAAAGGGGATACTGGAAATGCATGTCAAGACGAAGGCTCATGTTGTGGTTGTCCCTGAAACCACTCAGAAGGAGATGGATGAAATCCTTAAAATAATCAGAAAAAGTGACTACGAGGTTGTGGAACAATTAGGGCAAACCCCTTCTAAAATTTCAATGTTAGCTCTCCTGCTCTGTTCAGAGGCCCATGCTAAGGCCCTGATTAAATTCTTGAAGACGACACATGTCCCCCAAGAGACCTCGGCTGACCAATTTCAAAATTGTGTGGCCAGTCTTACTGCTGACAACGGCCTGGGCTTTTCCGATGCTGACTTAACTCCCAAAGGAAGGAAACACAATGATGCGTTACATGTTTCAGTTGAATGCCGAGGAACCACCCTCGCCCATGTCTTGGTCGATACTGGTTCTTCCCTGAATGTGCTGCCAAAGAAGGCCTTAGATCTTCTAGATTGCGAAGGTTTGACCCTCAAGCCTAGTAACATAGTCGTCAGAGCTTTCGATGGTTCCAAAAGAATGGTTCATGGAGAGGTTGATATTCCCATCAAGGTAGGCACCGAGGTGTTCAAATCCACCTTCTACGTGATGGACATCCATCCGTCATACTCATGTTTGCTGGGGAGACCGTGGATCCATTATGTCGGGGCAGTTACATCCTCTTTGCACCAGATGGTGAAATATCCTGTTAAGGGTAAAATCATAACCGTGCATGGCGAGGAAGAGTACATGATTAGTCATCTCAATTCCTTTCTGTGATCGGTGGATCTGGAACTGACTGTTTAACGCTGGTTCGCGAAATGTCGCGGAAGCAAGAGTCACCACCGTCTTTTATTTTCTCCAAATGGAAAGGACAAAAGCACAGAAAAATTCCTTAAAGAGATTGCTCTCGGTTCGGGAGGTAGGTTATAGAAAGGGAAGGTGTTAGCACCCTTTCTATCCATGGTTATCCATGGGCTCTTAGATACTTGCTCATTTGTGTTTTCAAAAATGGTTTGTTTGCTTTTCAACTATGGGTTTTAAAAAGTTTCTTTGAAAATTTCAGTTCGACTCTTGTATCGGTCCTCAAGAGTGTTTGAAAAATGCTTTCGAAAGCTTTTTGAAAATGTGTTGGTGTGAAAAGTATTTTTGATTTGTTTTGTTTTGAATTAGAGCAAGTATCCATGAGTCGTCTACCTACCCTAAGGAATTCGTCTGTGTAAATGTCCTTTAAAGTAGTGCCATCCCACCATTGAGAGGTAGGTAGCACCACCGTTGGAGGTGTTCGGGTCAATTCGAGGTTCGGGACATGGTGATCACCAGAGCAATGGGAAGACACCTTAGAAGCTACCCTCATGCCAGGTTCCCGGATCATGAGGACTTACTAAGACATCCTCTACTCGAAGATCACCTTTCGAGGCAAGGCAACAGTGAGGCGTACCCTAGGGGTGGTGTGTGATTTGTGTGTCGTTTTCAGATATTTTTGTCTTTTGTCATGTTATTGGTGATCTAGCGTTTGTTTTTATTTTTTGTCCATACATTCTTTCATGCCTTGATTAACAGTTAAAAAATTGCGGAAAGTAGAAGATTCTAAGCTATTACAAAAGGCGCGGGTCCACATCGCCAAAGTTTCTTGAACCCGATTTAACAGAAAAAATAAAGAAAGTAAAGAAAATAAAGAATTAAAAGTACTAGAAATTAATTACAAGGCCTTGGGAGAGATACAGAAATATTAAGCGAAAAAGAAATAAGCACGCGAATTAAATAAGAATTAAACGAGGGCGTTGGACCCTTTTTGCAAAATTAAATTAAATTATTAAATTAATTAATTAAAAAGAAAAGGAATTGCTTTTTTGGTATTTTTTAGTATTAATGATTTTAATGAAAAAGAATTAATTAAAATAAATGCTAACCCTAATTCTAGTTGTTTTTAATTTATTAAAAAAAGAAGATTAAAGTTTTACCCTAAAATTAACCCTAATTAATTTACATGCAATTTTAATTACAAAAAATACATATTTAATATTTTAATTATTTATGAAATAAAAATAAAAAAAGAATAAAAATTATCTTAAACCCTAGTTCTACAAATTTTAAATTAATTATGAAAACATTACTATTAAACCTAATTTAATAACTAAATTTAATTAATGTAATTTATTTATAAAAATACTAAAATAAAATATTTATTACATTTTTTCTCTTTTTTCTGATTTTTTATGGTGTTTTTTTATATTTATGAAAATAATGAATTAATTAAGAAAACAATGATTTAAAAGAAAATAGAAATAATAAAAAAACAAAGAAAGTAAAAAAAGTTTAGCAAACCTAGGGGGGTTGCAGTCCCCAAAGTGGAGGTTAAGCCCATCAATTTTGAGCCCAAATCAGCATGGCCTCGTTGACTCTGACACTTGCGTGTATACGCGTTGACTGGAGTGCATCATGTTTCCCCAGATCCTGGCCGTTGATTGAATTCATTAGCCACGTGAACAGCTTGATCTTGAAGGTGTATGGTGTGTCTTTACACTGAATCTGCACGCGAATATCAAATGAAGAAAAATATGAAAGGGGTGAGGACCTGGGGCTCGAACCCAGGTCCTGAATGTTACCAATGCTTAAGCCTACCAACCGTTCCAAGCGCGTTTCCTGTATGTTAGACATCAAACAAATATTATAAAATAAATCCAAACGCTAATGCTCTTTACGCGCGAAAATTTAAATGCTCCACTCATGGATAGCCACCTCACCTTCTTCTTCCTTGGCCTGATTTTCCTGAAACACAAACATAATAAGCAACGGTTTTCACACATTGCCATAGACGCTATATTAGAAAATAGCGAATAGGCCATAAGGCCTCATAAATTAGGCGCGACATATGGTTTCTCTTCGTCTAAACGCACTGAATTGGATGGCTTTGGTCTCAGACTCCAATTTTTCCTTATTCAAAAATCCCCAATTCGGAGCTTCATGAACCCTAATGAACAACAATGGCATATTTGCATATAGTGCATAAAAATACAATTAATCCATATGGTTAGCTTCAGAATGCATTACTCAGTATGAATACACAATCAAAATGCCATGAAAATGTCTAAATCTTGAAATACGATTTTGAAAAAAAAGTGAGAAAAGTTGGACTTCTGTACAATGATTCAAGGTGTTAGGATGGATGTTTTTGATCCAGGAAGGTTGCTTGATGTCCTTGGAAGGCAATAGGATAAGTTTCTTGGCTTGAATCGACCTGCAAATAGGTTTTCAGATTTGAGTTTTTTAAGCAAAAAGCCAAGTTTTGTTTTTCAATTTCTTGCGCAGCTGAGTGGTTTTTTTTTACTAGGGTTGCATTCTGAACTTATGTATGAGTGAATTAGGTCAAGAAATTTGATCAAAATCCATGCATTGATGGTTTGGAAGATTTGATTTTCAAGCATTAGTTTTTCAATCTTTTTCATGCACTTTTTGTACAAATCATATCCAATCAATTCCAATTCTTCCATATCTGATCATGCACGAATTTTTGAAGATATTATATGCACAAAAAGATTTGAAATAGTAGGTTAAGTATTTTTCATGTATTTAATTGATTTAAATGAATTATTATTAATAAAAATTCAAATAAAAAAATAAAAAAATTAAGAAAAACTTCCCTTTGGGCCAAGTGGTCGTGCACATGCCTTGGATGATGAATTATGGAAGAAAAATAGGCCTATTAGCAATTTTAGGTCATTTGAACCAATGTTGACTTTTCAAAATATCCAAAAATTTCCCAACTTCCACAAGGCATAACTTGCTCAACTTTTAAGCTTTGCTCATGTTCTTGGACATTTTAGAAAGGTCTTTGAGTCCTCTAACCAATGCCTTTGTTCCCATGTCATTTTGATTTACCAATCTCAAGTTATGGCCTTTGACTTAAAGTCCCTTTTTGTTGACTTTTGAAAATGACCTATAATGTTGAAATTGATAACTTTTTGTGAGAGAATTTCTTGGACTTGAAGTATGAGGATGAGTTGTAGGAAATGTCATTCTCTTCAAAATGAGATTTGGATGGAATTTTTCTGATAATCCATGTGAAAGTTATGCCCTGGTCAATTTACAGTTGACTTTTTCAGCTGTCCAAATAAGGAAACTTTTGCATCTTGATGATTTTTGAGCCAAGCTTTGAGAATCATGATCAAGCATTGATCAAATGATGTTTGTGACTTCAAAATGAGATGTTGACCAAAAATTTGAACTTTTGACTGTCAAATGACCATTTTGCCCCTATAGTTGACTGTAGTGCAATTAGGGTTTTTGACTGTGCAATCTTGTGCTGAAAGTCTTGAAACTTTGTATGAGGATGCTTGACCATATTTGTAGGCATGTGGGACTTGATTGGACCCTTGGAAACTTCATTTTCTTGATCAGAACCAAAACCCTAATTTTGACTGTTTAGGAGACCCTTGCACTGTGCAACCCTTGGGGAGATTTTGAAGCTTGGCTTGGCAATTTCTTGAAGAATATGGGAGGGCAAATTTTGGGGTACAACAGTTGCCCCTGTTCAATCTTCTTAGACCTGAGGATGCAGATTGGCTGACGTGCCTTTCGTAATCCGAGGGTAGAAGATGATTGAACACTAGAGTGCCCAGAAATTTGCGCTCACATAGTAGTAGTGATGTAGTAGTGGAATGGGCTTATAGATGCCATTTGGAGATGATGGATAGGATGATGGGCTTATAGATGCCATCTGGATGTTGATCGCGTAAGAGATTCCTTAGCGAGAACCTGCATACCTGCAAAAAAGAAAACGATTACCTGACATGTTGCAGGAGCTGGTTTTCAGATGCTTGGTATAGATGTGTCCTGACTGGTTACAGGAACTGAGTCTGGAGCTTCAAAAGGTGATGAATGAACCAGGGATGGTTACTACCTCAACAGGAACGGTGAGAGAACCTTGGATGACCTTAACCTCAACAGCAATTGCTGAGAAAATCTTGGTGGGAATTACCATCTCCGCAGGATCGGGGAGAGAACCATAGGCAATTATAATCTCAAAAGCGGACGTTTGAGAAAAACCTGGAATGGAATTATCATCTCCGCAGCATTGGGGAGAGAACCATAGGTAATTATAATCTCAAAAGCGGACGTTTGAGAAAAACCTGGGTTGGAATTATCGTCTCCGCAGCATTGGGGAGAGAACCATAGGAAATTATAATCTCAAAAGCGGACGTTTGAGAAAAACCTGGGATGGAATTATCGTCTCCGCAACATTGGGGAGAGAACCATAGGAAATTATAATCTCAAAAGCGGACGTTTGAGAAAAACCTGGGATGGAATTATCGTCTCCGCAACATTGGGGAGAGAACCATAGGAAATTATAATCTCAAAAGCGGACGTTTGAGAAAAACCTGGGATGGAATTATCGTCTCCGCAGCATTGGGGAGAGAACCATAGGAAATTATAATCTCAAAAGCGGACGTTTGAGAAAAACCTGGGATGGAATTATCATCTCCGCAACATTGGGGAGAGAACCATAGGAAATTATAATCTCAAAAGCGGACGTTTGAGAAAAACCTGGGATGGAATTATCATTTCCGCAACATTGGGGAGAGAACCATAGGAAATTATAATCTCAAAAGCGGACATTTGAGAAAAACCTGGGATGGAATTATCATCTCCGCAACATTGGGGAGAGAACCATAGGAAATTATAATCTCAAAAGCGGATGTTTGAGAAAAACCTGGGATGGAATTATCATCTCCGCAACATTGGGGAGAGAACCATAGGAAATTATAATCTCAAAAGCGGACGTTTGAGAAAAACCTGGAATGGAATTATCATCTCCGCAACATCGGGGAGAGAACCAAAGGAAATTATAATCTCAAAAGCGGACGTTTGAGAAAAACCTGGAATGGAATTATCATCTCCGCAACATTGGGAAGAGAACCATAGGAAATTATAATCTCAAAAGCGGGCGTTTGAGAAAAACCTGGAATGGAATTATCATCTCCGCAACATTGGGAGAGAACCATAGGAAATTATAATCTCAAAAGCGGACGTTTGAGAAAAACCTGAAATGGAATTATCATCTCCACAACATTGGGGAGAGAACCAATAGGAAATTATAATCTCAAAAGCGGACGTTTGAGAAAAACCTGGGATGGAATTATCGTCTCCGCAACATTGGGGAGAGAACCATAGGAAATTATAATCTCAAAAGCGGACGTTTGAGAAAAACCTGAAATGGAATTATCATCTCCACAACATTGGGGAGAGAACCAATAGGAAATTATAATCTCAAAAGCGGACGTTTGAGAAAAACCTGAAATGGAATTATCATCTCCACAACATTGGGGAGAGAACCATAGGAAATTATAATCTCAAAAGCGGACGTTTGAGAAAAACCTTTGATGGAATTATCATCTCCGCAGCATTGGGGAGAGAACCATAGGAAATTATAATCTCAAAAGCGGGCGTTTGAGAAAAACCTGGGATGGAATTATCGTCTCCGCAACATTGGGGAGAGAACCATAGGAAATTATAATCTCAAAAGTGGACGTTTGAGAAAAACCTGAAATGGAATTATCATCTCCACAACATTGGGCAGAGAACCATAGGAAATTATAATCTCAAAAGCGGACGTTTGAGAAAAACCTGAAATGGAATTATCATCTCCACAACATTGGGGAGAGAACCAATAGGAAATTATAATCTCAAAAGCGGACGTTTGAGAAAAACCTGAAATGGAATTATCATCTCCACAACATTGGGGAGAGAACCATAGGAAATTATAATCTCAAAAGCAGACGTTTGAGAAAACCTTTGATAACTTCTACTGAGTCTTCATCAGAAAATCTGTTTGGGGTCGATTTAGCTGGACTAGAGAAGGCCTTGGATTGGATAAGAAATCTTTGGAGTCGATTAACTGAACCGGTCTAGGTCTTGGAATATGATTGAGAATTTAACTGAATCTTTCCTGAAAGGTAAAGGTCAGTCATATGCAATGCATGATATGGACCAAGCAATGATGTTCTCAACATAAATGAGATTTGTAAGATATGATGCGTATATGCATGCTATAATGATGTATGGAAGTGCGATGTTTATGAATGAATTTTTCGTCTAGGGAAGTAAATCCTTGACGGGTGCCGGGGAATCACTCCTGGGCTGATGTTGGAGAATAGATTTTGTTTCCGGTGGGGATGATAGTTGCAAGAATACCGGTAGGAGAAGATAACTCCGTTGGGGAATAAACTTGGCGAATGGATTGCTCTGCGGGGAGAAAAGTACTCTAGCAATCTTGCTGGAAGGCAAAACTCTGTGGGGAGAGAGATGCTTTGCTGGAATGTTGATAATAATTTGCTGGGGATAACCTTGTTGTATTGGAAGTGTTGATAGACTTCGCTGGGGATAAGAAGGCTTCGTCGAGGACGATCTTTCCGTGGCTTTTGGCTGAGGATAACCCAGTTATATCCTAGTAAGGAAATAACTCTTTGAATAAAGCCGGACGACGCGTTCGTGCTCTGTGAGGATAAGCTTCCAGAGTCTACTGGGGATAAGCTTACTGCTTGGGGAGACGGATTCCAACTTTCCTTGGGAACTATATTGGGCTCTCCTGGGGAAGTTTTGAACTGCGGGGGAAGTGATTCCTTTGAACGTTTGATATGCCGCCGAGGAACAATCTTTAGACCAAGATTGCCGGGGATGCTTTTTAAGAATGTATATATTGCTGCTGAGGAATGTTGAGATCTGCGGAAGGATACTCAACTTCCTTAAGTTTGATAGTAGCTTCGCTTGAGGAGAGTGTATTGACTTGCTGACGTACTCTCTGGGGAATTAAGATATGCCGATTATGTTCTTTAGCTGAACCTACCTTGGTACCTTGGAGGATAGAACAATTAGATTGCTTAGACAACTCTTTATTGCCCCTGTTTTAGTGGGAGAGGAAGACCTATGAGGTGCTTGATGACTGCCGATTTGATCAATCTTCTTTTGGTAGGCAAGTGACGAGATGACAGGACATAGTCGTACGCTCTGATCCCTAACTTTTGCCTGGACTGCCCTTTCAGGTTTTCAGTCCACCGGGATACCCATTTTTGCCCAAGCCGCCTTTTCAGGTTTTCGACTTGCCGGGTGTACAGATTTTTTCATTTCATCCCTTCATTTTTCCCGAACCCTTTTGGTTCGCCGGGAAGCCCTTATTTTTGCCTAGGTGTGTCAACCTAGCGGGTCTTTGATTATGCGCAGTATTTTTTCGACTATGTCCATGCTCTCAGGATGTAGGGAATTGCCCCTGTTAGAAGTGTTTTGTCATACCCCCAGAAGGTGTTTGATCAGGTCAGATTCGTTGTTGGAATACCCCAAGTGACTTAGGTGGAGATTTGCCCCAGGCTATTTGGTCTTTGAGAGATTCTCCGAATCTTGATTGGATTGCCCCAGATGATAGACCATGGTCATGTCTGCCCCTTGATTGGAAGTACTTCTGTTCATTAGGCATTCGTCGTGCGAATTTCTATGTTGTTCAAACAAAAAGTCATATGCAAATAAAGTTATGTTAAAAATGCAAAGCCTATGTCTGTCTTGAAGATTTTGAAAATGCATTCTTTTTTTCATAAAACAAATGAATGTTTGTAAAACGTGATGTCAACTCCATATTTACCGTAAGCCTTAAGGAGTCAGGATACCTTTCGTAACAGTATGCTTTCGAACTAACCCGTGCTTCAGCTAGGACTTTTAAGGGTTATAACGTGGCCTGGTTCACGGTTTAAGAAACAAAGGATAAAGGCTCAAATTATTTGTACCCACCCGCTCTTCGTGATGTTCTCCAAACCTAAACTCAGTTGATCATACGTTAGACCTTGTTTGAGTCTTTGCTCTGATTTTCCGGTGATGATTCGGATGTTGATAACTTATTTTGAATAGGCAGTCATTCCTTTTTGTTGAGAGTTTGTAAGACCTCTTTCTTTTTTTTTTTTGTCATCCCTTTTTTTTTGCCTGAACTGTTTTTGGAATTACAGTCAGCGGGATGCCCCAGTTTTGTAAGTCTCCTTCATGGGTTTTGACTTAATGGGTTTTTTATTTTGAAAGATAATGACTGCCTTTCTTTATTGATCATTCGGAACCATCACTGTCTTTCTTTGTTTTGTAAGGATCTTTTTGGTGCCATTCGTTATGCACTTGGATCAACTGAGAGAACTACCCTGCCTCAGGTTATGATGAAGGGTTTTGAATTTCGAAAAGAAAAACTCCTACTTCTTTGGCTCAGAGGGGTTGACGAGGGATTATCTTCCTTATAACTCCAGTGTTTAGGATTTGAAACAATGCCTGTACCTCATCAGCGGGGTCTGTTCAAAAGCATACCGTGGATTGTGATATCATTTTCGTCATCCTCCCTCAATAGGCTTAGAATTTTAGATCAAGAGCTGACATCAGAAAAAATATGAAGATAATTTGCATTTAGTGAATACGAATATATTGTTTCAAAACAGACATATGCGATGCATTAATGAAATAACAATGTTTAACATGAGTAAATGTTTGAACAAAAGAAAACTGCAACTTGAACATTCGAATGAACAAAAGTTTTCCAGTCTCAGGATTTGTCACTTCAAATGGTGAGTCTTGCAGGGGTAGTAGAAGAACTCGGCCTGACCATCTTGGGTGAATTTCACTGCTCCTTCGTCAATCAGGTCCTGAATCTTGTTCTTCAGAGACCAACAGTCGTTTGTATTATGCCCCGGGCTATCGGAATGATAAGCGCAACGGGCGTTGGGATTATACTTTGGTGACGCTGTATTCTGATTCTTAGGAGGGTCCCTTAATGTAGTCAGATTTAATCTCAACAAGTGTTGTAGTGCTTGAGACAGCGACGTGTTGAGCTGGGTAAATTGCCTCCTAGGCTTGTTTGACTCACTCTGATCAACCCTTTGCTCCGGGCGAGGTTGTGGTTGGACCTGTGAAGTGGTAGCACTTTGAAGAGGTCTATTTTTCCCCATACCAGACTCTTGTCCTCTTGGAGGCTGAACAAAGACTTGGCCCCTGGCTCGGACTGGTTGCTTCATGTTGGATCTGTCTTGGCGGAGTTGACTGATCATGGCCCTCAGCTCTCCTTGCTCCTGAGCTAAACCTTGAATGAGTGCCCTTTGCCCCAGCATCTGGGTCTTCAATGTATCTACCTCAGCTTGTAGACGTTTCAGTCGTTCGTCCCTATCATCTTCGGGACCTTTCTTGGCCAGATTCCCCATGAGGAGTGTCCTCAACTCTTCCTGCCCCTTGGATAGGCCTAGGAAGATTTCCCTGAACTGAGTCTCTTGAGCGTGAAAGTCCTGGTTATCTTGTCGTGAAGCCATTGCTGAAATAAACAGCGAGAAAGGTAAGTGACCTGCAACAAGGATACCTGTTATGCAATGATGAGTATGACATGCGTGTAATGTTTTCAAGGACCTCGCGGGGTAAACAAGAAAATTCGTTAGCGTTTGGATCCGGTAGCTTGATTGAAAGAAACTTCATATTTGTTGAGAGTCTCTCTTCCAAGGGTCAAAGGCTCACCATATCAAGTGGGTCATAGCCCCTGACTCAAGTCATCAACCTTATTTTGCTTTCCAAACAACCTTGGCTGGGGGAACCTTCTTCAGGAGTCAAAGCTCACCATATCAAGTGGGTCATAGCCCCTGACAACTTTGGCTTAGAGGAAAATAAATCCTCTTTGCCCTTTGATAGATGTTTGATTCATCATGACCTGCATCACAAGCCCTTGAGATCCTTGAAATGGGTTAAGATGTATGCAATGGTATGATGTCATGCTATGCATGGGGTAATGTAGGTAAACCCTGTTACGAGTCCCAATTAAGGACTGCAAACCAAAACCTGCAAGAAACTCAGTACCCCATGTTATGAGTCCTGATTAAGGACTATAAACAAAACCTGCAAGAAAGTTAGTGGGCTCTGTCATGGGTCCCAATTAAGGACTAGAACAAAACCTGCAAGTAGTTCATGTGTCAGATAAAACATGCAAGTAGTCAAATACGAAGGCACACAAGTCACACAAGTCACACAAGAGAAAGCCCTTAGAGTTTAGGCCAGCATGGGGTCTGGGTATTACCCTCTTGAAGTTGGTGGGCTCAACCTGTCCTATTAGAAGTAACCGGGTTCTAAGGATCCCAATATCACTGGATTGCTTTCATTGTTCATCGTTTCAATTTAGCCACTGAACTGGCGACCGAAATATTCCAGGAAAGCAACCCTCAATTGAGTGTAGTATCGAGTATCAACCAACCTCGGACTGCACCAAAGTCAGTTATCTCACTACCCTAAAGAGGCCAAGATGGTTCAATTAAGGTTCCTAAGGTCAGTTGATGCTTCATGACACCACATGGAGGCCCCGTACTCTCCTTGACTGAACTCAAGGGTTACCGGTACACACCAAAGTGCCACATCAACGTAGAAGACTGCTTCAACCATGTCGGTATACCCCGCACAGTTCCCTCACAGCCTTGTTGCTACTTTCTAAGAAGGTATCCCCAGATCCGGGTTAGGATCTATAGAACTCCCAAGACAGTACCCACAATTTAAAGCAAACAATTCAGACAATTGAAAACACAAGTGATCTTAGTCCTAAGGTACACCTCACTTTAAAATATTATCCCCAGCAGAGTCGCCAGTTCTGTGATCGGTGGATCTGGAACTGACTGTTTAACGCTGGTTCGCGAAATGTCGCGGAAGCAAGAGTCGCCACCGTCTTTTATTTTCTCCAAATGGAAAGGACAAAAGCACAGAAAAATTCCTTAAAGAGATTGCTCTCGGTTCGGGAGGTAGGTTATAGAAAGGGAAGGTGTTAGCACCCTTTCTATCCATGGTTATCCATGGGCTCTTAGATACTTGCTCATTTGTGTTTTCAAAAATGGTTTGTTTGCTTTTCAACTATGGGTTTTAAAAAGTTTCTTTGAAAATTTCAGTTCGACTCTTGTATCGGTCCTCAAGAGTGTTTGAAAAATGCTTTCGAAAGCTTTTTGAAAATGTGTTGGTGTGAAAAGTATTTTTGATTTGTTTTGTTTTGAATTAGAGCAAGTATCCATAAGTCGTCTACCTACCCTAAGGAATTCGTCTGTGTAAATGTCCTTTAAAGTAGTGCCATCCCACCATTGAGAGGTAGGTAGCACCACCGTTGGAGGTGTTCGGGTCAATTCGAGGTTCGGGACATGGTGATCACCAGAGCAATGGGAAGACACCTTAGAAGCTACCCTCATGCCAGGTTCCCGGATCATGAGGACTTACTAAGACATCCTCTACTCGACGATCACCTTTCGAGGCAAGGCAACAGTGAGGCGTACCCTAGGGGTGGTGTGTGATTTGTGTGTCGTTTTCATATATTTTTGTCTTTTGTCATGTTATTGGTGATCTAGCGTTTGTTTTTATTTTTTGTCCATACATTCTTTCATGCCTTGATTAACAGTTAAAAAATTGCGGAAAGTAGAAGATTCTAAGCTATTACAAAAGGCGCGGGTCCACATCGCCAAAGTTTCTTGAACCCGATTTGACAGAAAAAATAAAGAAAGTAAAGAAAATAAAGAATTAAAAGTACTAGAAATTAATTACAAGGCCTTGGGAGAGATACAGAAATATTAAGCGAAAAAGAAATAAGTACGCGAATTAAATAAGAATTAAACGAGGGCGTTGGACCCTTTTTGCAAAATTAAATTAAATTATTAAATTAATTAATTAAAAAGAAAAGGAATTGCTTTTTTGGTATTTTTTAGTATTAATGATTTTAATGAAAAAGAATTAATTAAAATAAATGCTAACCCTAATTCTAGTTGTTTTTAATTTATTAAAAAAAGAAGATTAAAGTTTTACCCTAAAATTAACCCTAATTAATTTACATGCAATTTTAATTACAAAAAATACATATTTAATATTTTAATTATTTATGAAATAAAAATAAAAAAAGAATAAAAATTATCTTAAACCCTAGTTCTACAAATTTTAAATTAATTATGAAAACATTACTATTAAACCTAATTTAATAACTAAATTTAATTAATGTAATTTATTTATAAAAATACTAAAATAAAATATTTATTACATTTTTTCTCTTTTTTCTGATTTTTTATGGTGTTTTTTTATATTTATGAAAATAATGAATTAATTAAGAAAACAATGATTTAAAAGAAAATAGAAATAATAAAAAAACAAAGAAAGTAAAAAAAGTTTAGCAAACCTAGGGGGGTTGCAGTCCCCAAAGTGGAGGTTAAGCCCATCAATTTTGAGCCCAAATCAGCATGGCCTCGTTGACTCTGACACTTGCGTGTATACGCGTTGACTGGAGTGCATCATGTTCCCCCAGATCCTGGTCGTTGATTGAATTCATTGGCCACGTGAACAGCTTGATCTTGAAGGTGTATGGTGTGTCTTTACACTGAATCTGCACGCGAATATCAAATGAAGAAAAATATGAAAGGGGGTGAGGACCTGGGGCTCGAACCCAGGTCCTGAATGTTACCAATGCTTAAGCCTACCAACCGTTCCAAGCGCGTTTCCTGTATGTTAGACATCAAACAAATATTATAAAATAAATCCAAACGCTAATGCTCTTTACGCGCGAAAATTTAAATGCTCCACTCATGGATAGCCACCTCGCCTTCTTCTTCCTTGGCCTGATTTTCCTGAAACACAAACATAATAAGCAACGGTTTTCACACGTTGCCATAGACGCTATATTAGAAAATAGCGAATAGGCCATAAGGCCTCATAAATTAGGCGTGACATATGGTTTCTCTTCGTCTAAACGCACTGAATTGGATGGCTTTGGTCTCAGACTCCAATTTTTCCTTATTCAAAAATCCCCAATTCGGAGCTTCATGAACCCTAATGAACAACAATGGCATATTTGCATATAGTGCATAAAAATACAATTAATCCATATGGTTAGCTTCAGAATGCATTACTCAGTATGAATACACAATCAAAATGCCATGAAAATGTCTAAATCTTGAAATACGATTTTGAAAAAAAAGTGAGAAAAGTTGGACTTCTGTACAATGATTCAAGGTGTTAGGATGGATGTTTTTGATCCAGGAAGGTTGCTTGATGTCCTTGGAAGGCAATAGGATAAGTTTCTTGGCTTGAATCGACCTGCAAATAGGTTTTCATATTTGAGTTTTTTAAGCAAAAAGCCAAGTTTTGTTTTTCAATTTCTTGCGCAGCTGAGTGGTTTTTTTTTACTAGGGTTGCATTCTAAACTTATGTATGAGTGAATTAGGTCAAGAAATTTGATCAAAATCCATGCATTGATGGTTTGGAAGATTTGATTTTCAAGCATTAGTTTTTCAATATTTTTCATGCACTTTTTGTACAAATCATATCCAATCAATTCCAATTCTTCCATATCTGATCATGCACGAATTTTTGAAGATATTATATGCACAAAAAGATTTGAAATAGTAGGTTAAGTATTTTTCATGTATTTAATTGATTTAAATGAATTATTATTAATAAAAATTCAAATAAATAAATAAATAAATGAAGAAAAACTTCCCTTTGGGCCAAGTGGTCGTGCACATGCCTTGGATGATGAATTATGGAAGAAAAATAGGCCTATTAGCAATTTTAGGTCATTTGAACCAATGTTGACTTTTCAAAATATCCAAAAATTTCCCAACTTCCACAAAGCATAACTTGCTCAATTTTTAAGCTTTGCTCATGTTCTTGGACATTTTAGAAAGGTCTTTGAGTCCTCTAACCAATGCCTTTGGTCCCATGTCATTTTGATTTACCAATATCAAGTTATGGCCTTTGACTTAAAGTCCCTTTTTGTTGACTTTTGAAAATGACCTATAATGTTGAAATTGATAACTTTTTGTGAGAGCATTTCTTGGACTTGAAGTATGAAGATGAGTTGTAGGAAATGTCATTCTCTTCAAAATGAGCTTTGGATGGAATTTTTCTGATAACCCATGTGAAAGTTATGCCCTGGTCAATTTACAGTTGACTTTTTCAACTGTCCAAATAAGGAAACTTTTGCATCTTGATGATTTTTGAGCCAAGCTTTGAGAATCATGATCAAGCATTGATCAAATGATGTTTGTGACTTCAAAATGAGATGTTGACCAAAAATTTGAACTTTTGACTGTCAAATGACCATTTTGCCCCTATAGTTGACTGTAGTGCAATTAGGGTTTTTGACTGTGCAATCTTGTGCTGAAAGTCTTGAAACTTTGTATGAGGATGCTTGACCATATTTGTAGGCATGTGGGACTTGATTGGACCCTTGCAAACTTCATTTTCTTGATCAGAACCAAAACCCTAATTTTGACTGTTTAGGAGACCCTTGCACTGTGCAACCCTTGGGGAGATTTTGAAGCTTGACTTGGCAATTTCTTGAAGAATATGGGAGGGCAAATTTTGGGGTACAACACTTTCGATATGTGGAGTTATACGGAGAGTTCATCGAAACACCTTTTCAACATTTCGAGGAAGTTTCTCCCGAGGTAGCAGTTGCGAAAACAGCAGTCGAGGTACCTATCATTCCCAAGCATGTGGCTAAGATGGCATCTCTCAAGGATGCAGAGGCTATGATTAAGGAGGGGAAGAGCACAGTATGGGGACAGTTGCCTGACTTTCCCCATAAGACGGACAAGTTTGGTTTAGGGTTTACTACTGCAGGACAGAAGGCTATGCGTCGTTCTAAGATTGGAAGATCACCTGTCAAGATTTCTCACCATGGAATCAATGCTGTAGAAGATGAAGATGAGGAGAGCCACTTTGAAGACTGGATCTTTCCGACTATCGAAGGGGGTTTGAGCAATTGCGAAGCAAAGGATTTCGTTCCTATCACCTTTATCAACCAGTAATTTTATCTTTGAACATTTTCCCATTTTTATGGTCTGTAATAACTAAAACAATTTGCACACTATTTTCACCTCATGCCTTGCCCGGGGCATGTAGGTCCATTTGTAAGGGTTTGATTTCCTTCATAATCATATGCCATGTTTTAATGAATCATTGGACGTTTTTCATCTATAAACTGTTGTGTTCATTTTTCTTTCCTTTTACATTTTGTTTGTTTAAGGATGGTTATCCCTTACACACACCCACACTCACAAATGCAGGTATCCATCCACTCCGGATTCCATGGGTGACTATTCTGTTTTAGCATTCGATAACTCTGAAGATTTGGTCAATCACACTGAGTACGAAGCTGACGAAGATTGTGAAGTGCCGGGACAGTTAGCCAGACTTCTACAACAAGAAGAGAGGGCTATTCTGCCTCATGAAGAGTTGTTAGAAACCATCAACTTAGGGACAGAGGAGGACAGGAAAGAAGTAAAAGTGGGTGCCAACCTGGAACCGAATGTCAAGGAACGCTTAATACAGTTGTTGAATGAATACGTTGAAATCTTTGCCTGGTCTTATGAAGACATGCCAGGGTTATACACAGATATCGTGGTTCACCGTCTCCCTACAAGAGAAGAATGTCCACCGATCAAGCAAAAGGTTCGCCGAATGAGACCTGACATGTTTGAGAAGATTAAGGCGGAAGTAATGAAGCAATTCAACGTCGGATTTCTGGCTGTTTCAACCTGTCCACAATAGGTTGCTAACATTGTGCCCGTACCCAAAAAGGACGGCAAGGTAAGAATGTGCGTAGACTATCGGGATTTGAACAGGGCTAGCCCCAAAGATGATTTTCCGCTGCCACATATCGACATTTTGGTTGACAACACGGCTCAGCACAAAGTATTTTCTTTCATGGACGGATTCTCGGGCTACAACCAGATTAAAATGGCCCCCGAGGATATGGAGAAAACTACCTTTGTCACACAATGGGGTACCTTCTGCTACAAGGTGATGTCGTTCGGACTGAAGAACGCAGGGGCAACCTATCAACGCGCCATGGTAGCTTTATTTCATGATATGATACATCATGAGATCGAAGTTTACGTAGACGACATGATAGCTCGATCACAGACAGAAGAAGAGGACCTTGAACATTTGCAAAAGCTGTTTGCCAGGTTGAAAGAGTATAAACTCAGACTGGATCCAAGCAAGTGCACTTTTGGAGTTAGGTCTGGTAAACTTCTGGGATTTATTGTCAGAAACAAGGGCATTGAGGTCGATCCAGCTAAAGTAAAAGCTATACAAGAAATGCATGTTCCACGTACTGAAAAGGAGGTTAGAGGATTCTTGGGACGCTTGAACTATATCGCCAGGTTCATCTCTCACCTAACGTCTACCTGTGAGCCAATTTTCAAACTGTTGAAGAAAGATCAGGTAGTGGGATGGAACAACGATTGCCAAGTTGCTTTTGACAAGATCAAGGAGTATTTACTAGAACCTCCTATCCTGATGCCACCCGTCGAAGGAAGGCCGTTGATCATGTATCTGACTGTTTTGGACAACTCAATGGGGTGCGTACTGGGCCAACATGACGAGTCTGGTCGAAAAGAGCATGCCATTTATTACCTTAGCAAAAAGTGTACCGACTGTGAGACTCGCTACTCACTGCTCGAGAAAACTTGTTGTGCTTTGGTATGGGCTGCTCGCCGGCTAAGGCAGTATATGTTGACTCATACCACTTTGTTGATCTCCAAGATGGACCCGATCAAGTATATCTTCGAGAAGCCTGCTTTATCTGGAAGAATCGCTAGATGGCAGATGATCCTGACTGAGTATGACATCCAGTATACTACCCAAAAATCTATAAAAGGGAGTGTACTAGCTGACCATCTAGCTCATCAAGCTGTCGAAGATTATCAATCTATGAGATTCGACTTCCCTGGCGAGGACATCATGACTTTGAACAACATCGAAGGTAACGGACCGTATGAAGGACCTGAACAAGGATCCCGATGGACCCTGTACTTTGATGGTGCTTCAAATGCACTTGGCAACGGTATAGGCGCGATACTCATTTCTCCAGAAGGTTTCCATACACCTTTCACTGCCCGACTTTATTTCAGCTGTACCAACAACATGGCCGAATATGAAGCTTGCATCTTTGGTCTCAAGGCTGCTATAGACTTGGGAATCAAATCTTTGGTCATATTTGGGGACTCGACTTTGGTTATCAGTCAAGTCAAAGGAGAGTGGGACACCAAACATCCTAATCTTATCTCATACAAAGAACATGTCCTGACTTTGTTGCCTCATTTCGAGCAGATTACTTTCGAGCATTTCCCGCGAGAAGAGAATCATCTAGCAGATGCTCTGGCTACAATGTCTTCCATGTTTAAACTCAACTGGGATAACGAGGCTCCCCAAATTACCATCGAGCGAATGGACGAACCTACGCACTATCATGAGATTAATACCGAAGAAATAGTGGAATAACCCTGGTTTCATGAAATCAAAAGGTATCTCCAGACTAGAGAATATCCCGAAGGAGCTTCCGTCAATGACAAAAAGTTCTTAAGGAGATTTGCTGTCAAGTTCTTCCTAAGCAATGGCATCCTTTATAAGCGCGGCCATGATTGTGTTTTACTTTGATGTGTGGACAAAGCTGAAGCTGAGTTGATCATGACTGAGATACACAATGTCACCTTTGGCACCCACTTGAGCGGACATACGATGGCTAAGAAGATTCTAAGGGCAGGCTACTACTGGTCTACCATGGAAGCTGATTGTCATCAACATTCCCGTACTTGCCACAAATGCCAAGTTTACGCCGACAAGGTACATATTCCTCCTGTTCCTCTCAACGTTCTGACAGCTCCTTGGCCTTTCGTGATGTGGGGCATTGACATGATTGGAGAGATCAAGCCCACGGCGTCCAATGGACATCGCTTCATCTTGGTCGCTATTGACTATTTTTACCAAGTGGGTCGAAGCAGCTTCCTTTGCCTCTGTTACAAAGAATGTGGTTGCCCGCTTCATCAAGAAGAACCTCATATGCCGGTATGGTGTCCCCGACAGGATCATCACAGACAACGGTACAAATTTGAACAATACTATGATCACCGCTCTATGCGAACAGTTCAAGATTTATCATCACAATTCATCTCCCTATCGTCCAAAGATGAACGGTGCTGTTGAAGCCGCGAACAAAAATATCAAGAAGATCATTCAGAAAATGACAGTTACCTACAAGGACTGGCATGAGATGTTACCATTTGCTCTGCATGGATATCATACCACGGCACGTACTTCTACAGGGGCAACCCCATTCTCTTTGGTGTATGGCATGGAAGCTGTCCTACCCATGGAAGTTCAGATTCCTTCCTTAAGGATTATGAAGGACGCCGGTTTGAGTGAAGACGATTGGATTCAGACCCGGCTTGATCAACTCAATTTGATCAACGAGAAACGACTTACTGCTGTTTGTCATGGTCAGGCGTATCAAAAATGGATGATCAAGGCTTTCAACAAGAAATTCAGGCGTCAGGTATATCAAGTCGGAGATCTTGTAATCAAGCGGATCATCTTACCGCAAAGTGATCCCAGGGGAAAATGGACTCCTACTTACGAAGGACCGTTTGTGTTTAAGAGCATCTTTTCTGGTGGGGCAATGATTCTGACCACCATGGATGGCGACGATTTGCCACACCCTGCGAACGCAGACATAGTCAATAAATACTACGCATGAAACAACCCGACAAGTCGAAAACCCGAAAGGGCAGCTTGGGCAAAAATGGGCATCCCGGTGAACCGAAAACCCGAAAGGGCGGTTCAGGAAAAAATTAGGGATAAAACAAAAATATATATACACCCGGCAAGTTGAAAACCCGAAAGGGCGACTTGGGCAAAAAAGGGTTTCCCGGTGGATCGAAAACCCGAAAGGGTGATTCAGGCAAAAGTTAGGGAATTAAAGCGTATGACTGTGTCTCGTCGGATCACTTCAAGAACAATCTCTTCATCAACAAGCTTCGAGCTTCTGATCAACCTAGTCATCGACGGACGAAGCAATGAATGTACAAGACATTCAGAGTTGTGAAGGCCATAACAGAATGGGAATCCCATGGAATTGTTACACATAGCCATCTTTCTTTTGTATAAAATTTTTCAATTTTTACGACAACATTATCTTACTAGAATGTCTGTCTCCTTTGTACAAAGATACTCACAAAAGTTAATACAAATACACTTCCAAGTGCAGAAATTTTCTTTCCTTTCTTTTCCTTTTATACTTATGTTTATTTTTGAAACGTCCAATGTTTTGTTAAATAGGCATATGCATTTGAACATAATCATTGCTTACAAATAAAATGAAATTGAGAAAGGATAGTCACTAATAGGTGGAAGGAATAGGAAGATATCCTTATGCCATTTCAGAAGAAATCCCCTGCGATACATCATTCAGATCCTCAACAATGCTAAATTTGTAGTATATTTCCCCAGTGGAGTTAAACTTTAAGATCCTCAGCAGAGCAAAAGCTTTCTAAAGCTGGATTCCCCAGCTAAAGTGCATTCCAAAACTTAATTCCCCTCAGAGTCAAGTTTCAAGATCCCCAGTGGAGCCCAAAGAACCTTGAAAATCCTATCCCCAACAGAACCAGAATAGTGAACATTCTCCCCACAGAGATATTTCCTAGCAGATTGAAGATTCTCAGTCTCACTTCTCCAGCATAAGTCTCCCAGGTTTTAACTTCCCAGTAGAGATTTTCAAAGTTTTCCTTATTCCCCAAGCAGTCAGCAGTCAACAGTCAGCAGTCAGCAGTGATTTCTCATCTTCAATAATCAATGTTTTTTTGGAATCCCCAGCTGCAGTCTTAGATTCATTTTCCCGGCAGCAGTCAAAGATTCTGTTATCTCCAGCTACCAGGATTTATCTTCCTCAACAAGACGGCTACTCAGCTTACATGCATAATCATTACATTCATATATCATAAACATTGATGAAACACAATTCATTGCATCATACATATCATGCAACATAACTTTGTGTTTAGCTAACATTTTATCATTTTCAGGATAAGATCAAAAGGTTATCTTTAACAATTATTCAGATACAGTACAGATACAACCCATACACGGTGGTCATTCTATTACTCATTCAGAATTTCAAGTCAGATACAGTACGGATACACTCCAAACACGGCGGTCATTCTATTACTCATTCAGAATTTCAAGTCAAATATAGTACATATACACCCCAGACACGGCGGTTATTCTACTACTCATTCAAACTTCGGCAATCCGATACAGACTAGATACGCTCTAGACACGGAAGCCGTTCTATCTCTCATTCAGATTCAATTATCAACCTCAAGTTCAAATGCATTCCAAACTCGGATACTATTCTGACCCTTACACCAATGGTTTGATTCCCTTCAGTGCAGTCGCCTCGGAAGTCATCCTGTCATTCATTTAGATCCCAATAACGGTACATATACACCCCCAGACACGGCAGTCATTCTACTACTCATACAGATCTCAACTTCAGATACAGTCCAGATACGCTCCAGAGACGGTTGCCATTTTGTCACTCATTCAGAATTTATCCACGGCACACAGTTGCTCCGTATACAGATATTTCTCTGTTACCCAGATACAATACAGATACACTCCAGACATGACAGTCATTTTGATATTCATTCAACATTCAAATACAGTTACATCTCAGATACGCCCCAGACCCGGACGCCATTCTTTTGCTCATACAAACTCAGTCTCCAGATACAGTTCAAATACATTCCAGACGCGGATACCATTTTGATGCTCATTCTCCTGACCTACAACATTGCAGTTCAACAAACATTCTTGGATGGAATCTTTAAGCCCATCTCCAGCAAGATTCTGCCATCTCCAAATGGCATCTTTAAGCCCAATCCTCTTTTACCTTCGAGTCCAATCCTCTTTTACCTTCGAGTCGCGACAGGCAAGCCTGCCAATCTAACCCTTCAGGTTCAAGAAGATTGAACAGGGGAAACTGTTGTACCCCAAAATTTTCCCTCTCATTTCACCAACATTTTCTCATCACAAGACTCTTGGAACTCAAGATCAAGCTAAGGTTTGCTCTGCTCAAGACACCTCTTTGCACTATTGACCAAAATTAGGGTTTGAGTTTGCACAAGGATATTTTGACTTACAATGCCCAAATTGACTTTCATACTTCATGTTGGGTTCACAAGTTTTCCCATACCAAGTTTCAAGCCTTGATTCAAATTTTTGCCCAGTCAATTGGACAGTTGACCTAAAAATCAGTTGTATTAGGGGAAAACTCAACTGTGGCCAATTGGCAGTCAAACCTCATGAAATTTGACCCACATCAACATTATGAACACATATGAACCATTTGATCAAGTTTGGATCACAATTCCACAAGAAATTTGATCAGATCACCAAAAGGGCAAAATAGTCATTTTTAGGGTTTTGACTGCACAAAGGCAATTTTTGACTGTGTGACCTAACCAATGGCAAACCAAGCTCACATATGGACTCAAGGACTCAATTAAATTGTCTTGACCCATTCAACAAGTTCAAAAGATCTCAAATGCATAGGGTTGACAGATGAATTTTTCAGTCAACTGATCAAAATTTGATTGTACATTGAAAAGTCAAACTTTGACTTTTTGGTCAAAATCAAGTGCCAAGAGTTATTTTCCATCAAGAAATGTCAAATTATGAAACTTGTTCATCAAGAAACCCAAAAATGAAAATTAGGGTTTGAAATGGAAAATTCCATAACTTAGAATTTTTCTAAGTTATAAACTTTTCTTATTTTTTCCTAACTTTGTCCCATTTTTTCACCAAGATGAAATTGGATTCAAACAAAACTTGAAACATGAAAGTTGTAGTCCATCACAAAGTATACAACTTTGATTCACAAAGTATACAACTTTGATTCACAAAGTATACAACTTTGATTCACAAAGTTTTCTCAAAGGAAGCATGTATCTCAAGTTATGATATTTGGAACAAGGGTACCTAAAACTTTTAACTTAGAGAAAATTTGCCCTAATCTAGGCAGGATTTTAACCCATCTTCTTGGCCATTTTTCACATAGTTACACTTGGAGTTTCAAGTTGCATTACAAAGATGGATTGTATTAAATGTTCCAAGCTTTCCAAATTGTCCAAGAACTCCTCAAACACCCTTGTGGTTAGAGAGAATCGAATTCACAAAGTTGGCAAAAACTCACTCTTGTCCATGGCCAAGGCATGTTCATACAAACTTGCATTTTCAAATCAGCTTGAGTGATGCTAGCTTGCAGGCCTCAAAACCAGTTTACACTCCTTAATTTAATGCTTAACCATTGAGTTAAGATGTTATATTGGCCATTTGGGCATTACATGCAAGTTTAAGCCTTAAGTAGTAAAAGTTATATTGCCATTTTTGCAAAAGTAGCTTTATGTCAAAAACTGAATCCTTGAGACATGGGGCCAGATCTTTGAGGCAAGATTGAGTCCATTAATTCCAGTTACCAAGAACCAAAGATGCAGCATGATAGGCAGGCTTGGGCAGGGCTATAACATCATTTGGCATTTTCTTGCTTCAAGTAGAAGAAACATTGCAAAACATACAAAAAACTCTCATACCTGTAAACAAGAGCTTAAGCAGACATTGAACAAAAGTTCCATACATCAAAACAAACCTAAGGCACTACTCATTTATCCCTCAAGCCTTCTCATACTCAGAATCCCTGTTTTGCTGTAAAACAGGGCACTCCCTGCAGATTGAGTTCCACAACACAATTTGCTCGTGCGTTTTGGCCCAAACCTGTTCAAACACCTTCCATCCCATCCACCTGAACTATCCCAGACCTCCATTGTAAGTTGTAACACCTCTAACACACTTTTCCATTTTCATTTCCAAGCTCTGCAGGTTGAGTTCTACAGCACGATTCAAGTAGCTTCAAAGCAAGCCAAGCATTGGAGAAGCTTCCTTGGACCTCAGGCAAGCTCAACAGAAGCTCAAACACCATTGAAGGTTTCTGCATTGCCCTACTCGATTCAAGCTGAAACAGGTATTTCATGGACTTCTATCTCTCTATTTAGGAATGGTTAGGCTTAGGTTTGTGAATGAAATATGTTGTACTCATAGCCCTGAAGTCATACATATGCTTAGTTTTCATTTACATTAATCGTGCTGAGAGAATTTCATCCATGAACATGTGAAAAAAGTTAGGTCAGATTTTAGGGCCAGAGAAATTCTCTCTGGTCTTTGAGAGTTAATCCAAGTTTTTTATATGGTTGAATTCGTTATTTGATGCACTACAAGTTTCATGTTTTAAGTTTTGTCAAAAGATCAAAGAATCAGGAGATAGCATTTGAACCAAGAAGCGCGCGTGTTTGAGTTCAGAGGTTGAAAAAGAAGCTGGCTTGGGCTGGGCCTGGGTCATTCTTGCTTCTAACACCCCTTTGTTCAATTTGCACCTCCCTGGCCCATTTGATTGATTATTTGTCATTTTCATGTTTTTTTATTTTTCATTCTGACTTTATATTTTTTTGTTCAAATATAAAAAAATGCCAAAAATAATTTTCCATATTTTTTCATATTTATTTGATATTTATTTCATTTTATTAAACATATATATGTAAATAATCTAGTTTCTTTTTATTAAAACTCTAAAAAATAATACAAAAAATATATTTATTTTTCAGTTATTATTTTTAATTACATTTTGAAAACATTTTCTTGAATATACATTTTTTTTGTAAATAATTAATTCTTTTATCTTTGTATATTTAAAATGATAAATATATATATATACTTGTATATTTTATTTTATTAGATAATTAGAACAAAAAAAAATACAAAATAATACATTTTTATGTTATTAATATTTGACACTAAAAATACTTTTTTTTTACAATATACTTTTATTTTTGAATAAATTAATATATATTGTATATAATTGATAAATATTACTGTTTATTTAAAAATTAGGGTTTTGCCCTAAATAACCAAAATGCTTAAAAATTGACCTTTTTATTTGTTTATGTTTCACATTAAAAAATACCCTATTTACATACATAAGCAATCCTTTTTGCATTATACATTTTATTTGATATTTATTTAATTGTATTTATTTAAATGTTAAATATGGACTTGTACATTCGATATGGTTGTAATAACTTAGAATTTATTTTCTTGTCAAAATATTCCCAATTCAAATTTGTACCCCCATCCCCATAATCATGTTATAATAGCTTAGCTTTTAAATTCTCGCACATTTACGCTTTCAATTATGCCATGCCTAGACCTAGGGTTTGTATGCAAAACAAAATCAACAAATAGTTTGACCTAATCCAAGATAAACATGCATGAAAAAACAAACACAATGCACACTTGCACCCCTAGGGTTTCATCCACTTATTGCCTTCAAAAATGGGCCATGGTTGCATGTTGAGTACTTTGGCAAAACAAAAACAAACAAAAAGATCATAGTCCCTTGATGACGCTATCTGAGTTGCCTAAACAAAAATGATCAAGTCCCTCAATAAAATTGCCAAAGATACTTGACACTATTGCTATCATGGTCTATACGATGACCCGCACCTGTCCCGTTTACCATCCTAACACAAGGTTGTTCACCAAACACAATGGTGAAACAACACTGTTAAAAGGGTTAAAAACATAAGAAAGATCTTTGAGTAAAATAGGGTAGATAGCTCTTAGTTACTTGATCAAACTTGCAAAAACATCCTTGCTACTTTTCAAAACACACTCCACAAACACAATTTCAAAACCCTACTTTCAAACATTGAAAACTTTTCAAAAGACAAAAACACCTTTGTATACATTCAAATAAGAATCATTACAAAGGTTGCCACAACAAATGGCCTCTTTTCAAAATATTTTCCAAAATCACACACAACGCACCATTTCAAACAATTGAAAATGCAAAGCAATTGATCTAAGCAAGTAACTAAGAGCCCATGGGTAACCATGGATAGAAAGGGTGCTAATACCTTCCCTTTCTATAATCTACTCCCCGAACCCAAGAAAACATCTCAAAGGTCTTTCCTGTGCTTTTTGACCTTTCCTTAGGATAAAATAAAAAGTCGGTGGCGACTCTTGCTAAACTGAAACATTTGCGAACACAAACGAAAAACCCAAGTCAGTTCTCCTACCGTATCACACTCTCTAAATGGCATCTTTAAGCCTATTCCATACACAATCAACCACCACATCATCGAGCGCAAATTTTTGGGTACTCTAGTGTTCAATCTTCTTCCACCTTCAAGCAACTGTTGTACCCCAAAAATTTGCCTCTCATTTTCAATATATTTTCCTACAAATATCTTCAATGACTCAAGTTTGCGCAAGCACCGACTAGGTCAAATAATCTGCTCAGCACTAACGCCTCAAATTAGGGTTTGAGTTTGTACAAAGGCAGTTGGATTTCTAATGTTTCGAATGAATTTCATGGATCATTATGGACCCTCAGGATTATTTTTGTCAAGTTTCAAGTCTAGCATTAGTATTTTCCAAGAAAGTCATTCAAATTACCAAAAAGATAAAATGGGCAAAATTAGGGTTTTGACTGTAAATGATCGAACTTTGATTTTTGACTTAATACCTGGCTTATTGATTGGAAGCATGATCTCAAGGATCTGAGCGTGTAATTTTAACCTAATTTCATATTTCAATTCATCTCCTGAGATTAGTGGATTGATGGACAAAATTAGATCAGTTGTTGGGAAAAGTCAACTCTAGACTAAAAAGTCAAACTTTGACTTTTTGACCAAAGTTGAATCCCAAAAATCATATTTCATCAAGACATCCAAAATATGAAATTTGATCATCAAAAATCAAGAAAGCCAAAAATCCAACTTTTGCAAGACTTAGAAAATTTTCTAAGTTAAGTTCATTGCTTCATGACATCTTTTCACTACAATTCAAAATAGTTCAAGATGTTACAAATAATTCATGTTATTGCAAAGTGGAATTCTTACAAGTTTACAAATCCTAAACTTTGTATTATTTGGACTTTTTGTCTTTAACTCAAAACCTTGCCATAATACTTTGTCTTTTATATAATTTGCATAAATTGCTCCACAAACCAAACTGATTTTATGCTGCAAACTATGTTGTCCAAGTTATTATTGAAAAAAGTATGATATGCTACTTCTATAATTGCCACAACACTCCAAAACCATGATCCATTGTTGTCCTACAAAAAACTTGTGCTATGCTGCACCATAAACCTATCACAAAAACCTGCATATGTTGTCCTATACATTCCAAAACTGCTCTATGCAGTCTGCTCTAACCTACATCATAACAGCCACAAAATTGCACCAAAATGGCTAAAGAAAATTGTGTGGAAAAAGTATCAAAGAAGTAGGAAAAAATAGTTCAAAATAGCTTATTTTGTTTCCCTCCTAAACCTCACTCAAGGATCTACAAAAGGCGTTGTTTCATAAGATATGAGGGAGGATTTTTGGAGAGAAAAAGAGAGAAGAGAAAAACAGAACTTTTGTAAAACTCAGCTCATCTTCATAAAACTCTGCTCATCTTCAACTATGCTTTCACCCACAGAACAGGAAAATCCTCAACCCATTATTGTACAACCTTGCAAACTCCCCCACAAACTTTCTAAACACTTCGCATCACATAGATATTGTTCAAGCACAAGAACAGTTTCTGTAGTACCCTTATTCTCAACTTCTAAATAAAGGATAGTATTGTGCAAACTTGATTGTTTGGAGTTAGTTCAGAAACCATCAACATAAAGGGAGGTTTAGCAGCTCTCTAGAGTTTCATTAAGATCCACACAACATCTTGAAGGGTATTCAGACTCAAAACCTAAAGTTCAATTTCAAGGTAAGTCATCTTAACCTTGAATTTTCCATACATCATTTTTGGTTTATTTGTGAATATACTATGTAGCAATCACTACTCTTGAAGTTAATCATTTACTTGCTGTTCATGTTTATCATTTATATGTTGAAAACTGACTGATTCATGCAAAAGAATGGTGGTAGAAGCAAAAAACAGCAGCATGAGTCGACACATACCCACATGCGTCGACTCATTCTAAGTGAAAAAATAGGGTATGAGTCGACATGTGGCCTTATGCATTGACTCATACTGATATCCAGGTCCCAAAATAGAAAGATGGAAGGTGCATGAGTCGACACAAAACGCGTATGTGTTGACACAAGTAGGAAATGAGTCGACACATCCCATTATGCGTCGAATCATACTTAGTTGATTTGGTTTGGCAGGGGCAAGTAAAAGTTATGTGTCGATGCATGACATCATGTGTCAACACATAATAGTTCAAAATGCAGTTTTTCCTTCTTTTTACACTGTTTCTGCATTGTATATATATATATATATATATATATATATATATATATATATATATATATATATATATATATATTCTTCATTGCTGTCCACTTATTCGATATGGTTGTAATAATTAGACACCTATTTCATCCCCATTTGCAAATTGTATCCCCATCCCCCTAATGATGTAATAGCTTAGGATTTTAATTTTCGCATGTTTATCACTTTTCATTTAATTGCTAGTAAGATAGAGTGTGTATGATAAGATGAAATCAACCGTTAGAAAAACCTAATCTCAAAGACTAAATGCATGCAATCAAACACACTTCACACACATGCACCTATAGGGTAATCTCACTAGTTGCCTCGGAAAAATAGTCATGTCCCTTGAGTATGGGAGTTTTAGCAAAGACCCTCGATGAAAGATCGTAGTCCCTCGATGTCCCTCGACGTTGCCTTCGGTAAACGATCTAGTCCCTAATGAAATTGCTAAAACGTCTCATACATTGCCTTCTATGACTATACAAATGACCCACGCCCGTCCCTTCATATCCAACGATGGGGCTTCTTACCAAACCAATGGTAAGATAGCAACATCTAAAGGAGGAGGAAAAGAACACTAGATCTTTTAAGTATGTAGGATGCTCATAGTTGCTTTCTTTCTCATAATAAAAACATTTTTCACACCAACACTTTCAATCGAAACATTTTCAAAAGTTAAAACACTTGGTACGCATTCTTATAGAGACGAGAATCATTACAAAGACAATTTTCAAAATCACTTTTAAAAAACATCTTCCACAAACATCTCTTTGAACTATTTTCAAAACCAACACTTTGTACGCATTCTTATAGAAACAAGAATCATTACTAAGATGTTTTCAAAATACTTTAAAACCCACACCGCAAAACACATTTTCATACAAAAGCAAGTGATCTAGAAAGCAACTAAGATCTCGTAGATAACTACAGATGAAAAGGGTGCTAATACCTTCCCTTTTCATAACCTACCCCCGAACTCAAGAAATAATCTCTAAAGGTATTTCCTGTTATTTTCAACCTTTCCTTTGTTGGATAAAAGAAAAGTCAGTGGCGAGTCTTACTATCCGTAACAATTACGATAAAATGCAAAACAACCAAGTCAGTTCTCCCATCGTATTACACTCAGGAACCCTTGATGCTAACTCTTTGAGTTGAGGAGGAACTCTTATGAGGTTGACTTGGATGGTATTCTTGCGAGTGGAAGCCATGTCCTACAAAATGGCACAAAGATAAATCTCAAAAATCCTTGAAATGGTTATTTAAAATGCCATGGTATGATGTCATGATGTCATGTGCAAATAACATATAAAAGCAAAGAAAATAAGTCCTTAGGTTTAGGCTTGAATGGAGTTTCTAGGTAAGTACTCTCGTGAAGTTTAGTTGGTTCAACCTATCCTACAAGGTAATCGGGTTCTAGGGAATCTCAATATCACTGTTCTTTCTTCATCGGGCATTACTTCAGTGCAAGCCTCTTTATTGGTGACCGAAATATCCCGAAAGTACGGTCTCAATGAGCGTAGTATCAGGTATCAACCAACTTCAGACTGCACCAAATTCGGCTACCTCACTACTTTCTAATGGTCGAGTTGTTCAATTAAAGGTTCTACGGTCAGTTAGTGTTTTATGACACCGCACAGCGGCCCCGTATTCTCCTTGACTGGACTCAAGGGATACCAGTACCAACAAATGTATCACACTAACATAGCCATCGCTTCAACCATGTCAGTATACCCTGCACAGTCCCCACGATTTATTGCTACTTACCTAATAATGTTTCCCGATCCTGGTGGAGGATCAATAAAAACCCAAACCCATAAATATAAAGCAAACAAATCAAAAAATGAAAATATTTAAAGGTGATCTAGATCTAAGGTAACCCCACTTTTAAGTATACTCCCTAGCAGAGTCTCCAATTCTATAATATGATGGGAGAACTAACTTGGGTGTTTTGCGTTTTATCGCAATTGTTGCAGATAGTAAGAGTCACCACCGACTTTTCTTTTATCCAATAAAGGAAAGGGTGAAAATAACAGGAAAGACATTTTGAGAATTTTCTTGAGTTCGGGGGTAGGTTATGAAAAGGGAAGGTGTTAACACCCTTTTAATCTGTAGTTATCTACGAGCTCTTAGTTGCTAGCTCACTTTGAAAAAAATGCTTTATTTGAAATGTGTCTGTGATTAGTTTTGAAAGTATTTTTGAAAAGTGCCTTCGTTTAGGCGAACTTTGTAATGATTTTCGTTTCTATAAGAATGTATACAAAGTGTTGACTTTTGAAAATATTTCATTTTGAAAGTGGTGGTGTGTTTTGAAAGATGTTGTTTTGAAAATTTTGTGAGAAAGCAACTATGAATGTTCTACCTACTCAAAAGGGTCTTAGTTCTCTTCCTCCTCCTTTAGATATTGTCATCTTACCATTGATTAATGAGAAACCCTATCATTGGATGTGAAGGGACGGGCGTGGGTCATCGTATAGTCATAGAAGGCAACCTATGAGACGCTTTAGCAATTGTCGTGAGGGACTAAGATCATTTTACCAAAGGCAACGTCGAAGGGTCATTGAGGGACTACAATATTTTTTATCGAGGGTCTTTGCTAAAGCGTCCCACATTCGAGGGACATGACTATTTATTCGTAGGAAACAAGCGAGGTTACCCTAGAGGTGCGCATGTATAAAGTGTTTGATTGCATGCATATTTGTCTTTGAGATTAGGGTTTTCTAATGGTTGATTTTATCTTGCCATACACACCCTAGTTACTAACAATTATATTAAAGTGATAAATTGCTGAAATTAAAATCCTACGCTATTACATGACTTGGGGGATGGGGGTACAATTTACAAATGGGGGTGAAGTACAAGCATAATTAAATTATTACAACCATATTAAATAAATTAATAGCAATGAAAAAATATATAAAGATAGTGTAAAAAGAAAGGAAAATTGTTTTTTTAACTTTTATGTATTGACACATGCATTTATGCATCGATACATAACACTTATTGTTTCTAGAAAATCAAAATCAACTCAATATGAGTTTTTGTACCCCAAAATTTTCCCTCTCCTACTTCTCAAAACACTGCAAGAAAAATCTCCAAGTGGCTCAAGATTGCTCAAGAGTTGGACAGTCAAGCTATCTCCTAAGGCAGTCTCCCCAAATTAGGGTTTTGTGTTGCATCAAGATCCTTGAGTACAAATGACCACAAGTGCTCCCTAATGTCCTAATATGTCCTCAAGGTCATCCGTGTCAAATTTCAAGCCTTGCAAAGGAAGTTTGCTCAGTCAATTGCTCAAAGGGTCCAAAAATCGACTATGTTAGGGCAAAAGTCAATTGTGACCTACAAATAGTCAAACTTCAAGAGTTTTTATCAACATTCTCATTTTGAAGGATATTTCATCATTTAATCAAGGTTTGATCATGATTCATCAAGGATTGCTCAAAATTCATCAAGACTCAAAAGTTGCTAAATTAGGGTTTTGTAGGAAAGGTCAACTCAACTTTGACCAAGCATAACTTTCTCATACTTTATAAGTAATGACCCATCCAAAGCTCATTTTTAATAGTATGAAATTTACTACAATCCATCTTCATACCCCAAGATAAGAAAATACACTCACAAGAAGTTACAAATTTGGACATTATAGGTCATTTTTTAAAGTCAACAAAAACACCTTTTTTGCCAAAGATTATAACTTGCGCATGGAATATCAAATTGAGATGAGACAAAAAGGGTTGGTTATAGGACATCTCAATCTTTCTAAAAATTCCAAGAACACCTCCAAAAGTTAAAAATTGAAGAAGTTATGCATTTTTAAAGTTGGGCATTTTTGCAAAATTGCCAAAAGTCAACTATCCCCAAAACTTCAAATTTTTTTTAAATGGGCCCATTCTTTTCCACTTGATTTGGGCTTACATCATTGACCATGTGTCCTAGCTTCAGCCATGAGCCCATATATCATTTTTATTATTTAATTTTATTTTTAATTGAATTTATTCACTTTAAATCAAATAAAATCATATAAAATCAAAAGTATTTATAACTCATGATTTTTTGGTTGCTTTAGGCTTTGAATACAGCTATTATGTGAATCAAATTCACATCAAGTGCATTGGTTACAAGAAGATATGATTTAGGCCAAATTTGGAAGGTTGTAATGGTGGAATCAAATCCAATTCATGAGCATTGATGTGGAGAGATTTGTACCAAGTTTCTTACCCTAATGCAATATACATTACATAAGTAAGGCAAAGGCACGAAAATATAGGTTGGAGGCTGCAAGAATAGGCAATATAAAAGTTTCAAAATTCACTAAAAAGTGTGGAATCGAATCCATAGCTAGAGGCAATTTCAGAAGCTTAGACCGGTCCCAATCGTTTCCTGGATGTACACTCAACCTTCCTGGATCAAAAGCAATCATTCTCAGACACCACAACGAGCAGTAAGTACCACGATAATCCGCTTCTTTCTTGAATTCGTAAATCATCACTCTTGCATCATTTGAGTAAATTATTGGTATATTTGAAATCCTCATAACATTTCTAAGCTTTTGGCATAATTTAATTTTATTTATCTGACCTATACTGCAAAATGCCATAGCTAGGTTTTCGTGGATATTTTTGGGTGTTTTCGTTTCAGGAAAAATTGGCCATCAAGAAGGGCATGGTTAGAACCGGGAGGTTGAAACGAGCATGAACATACCCTTTGAAAGGCATTTTTGTGGCTTGTAGCAAGTTTTGAAGATGGCCTGGCTTATAGCTACGGACTATTGTCCGTTGGTATAGATCTGGATGTTTTAGCCACGGTTCAACAAAGAAGATGAAGATATGGCGCCTACCCATTGCACCATTCAAATCGCGCGCGTTATTTTTGTCTTTTCTGGCTATGGACTTGTTTTAATATATTATATTTTATTCATATATTACTAACAATAAAAACCAAATAGCCTAGTGGCAAACGTGCATCCAATCACTTTCAGGACCTGGGTTCGAATCTCAGGTCCTCCACTTTCTCAATATATTTTTTCTTCAGGTAATCACATGCAGATCCAGGCGCGCAGCATACCATACACCATCATTCAATCAAGTTCCAGATGGCCCAAGGCCAAATCTGGTGATCTAGGAGTGAGGGTCCATCATAGATCCAGTCAGCACGCACACACCAGATCCAGGAAGGTCAACAAGGCCAGCATGTTGTTGGGCCTCATATTGCTTCTCAAACCACCCTTTACAGGCCCATACCCCCTTCTCTCTTTCTATTTCATTTATTTTATTTTATTAATTATTATATTATTTTTACTAATTACTAACCAATCAAAAAATCCTTTTCTTTATAAAATAATAAAATCACAAAAATATTTTTTTATTAAATCAACTTTTAATTTTTATTTTTATTAATAAATACTAATAAATTAACTTAAGTTTTAATTAGAATAACTTTAATTCCTTTTTTTAAATAATTAAAATTCAATTAGATTTAATTAGGGTTTTACTAACATTAATTAATTTTTATTTCTTTCTTAAAATACCAAAAACCCAAAAATAACTTTTTTTATTAATTTATTTTAATTCAATTTAGTAATTAACTTAGGTAATTTCTTTCTTAATTCAAAAAACAATAAAAAAGATACTTTCTCTCTAAAAGGGTCAAAACCCTATTTGCGCTCGATTTAATCTCCCGCGCGCGATTTACTTTTTTTATCCAATATTGTACTTGCTTCCGGATTGTAATAGCTTAATAGGACTATTTAATTATTTGTATCGCTTTATTTATTTTCCGCATTTAAATTTCAAAGGGTTGCTTTTGGCGATGTAAATACCCGACGCCTTGTAATTTAATTTCCGCAATTTATTTTCCGCAAAATATAACTGTTAGATGTTTGATAATAGGGATGCATGACAAGATTGAACGTTTAAACCTAAAATCAACTTAGATAACCATTAACATGTACAAAGATAAAATTAACTGAAAATGACACACTCGCACATGCGCACTCTTAGGGTACACCCCACTTGGTTGCCTTCGTACGCGGTCATTGAGTATAGGTTGCTTTAGAGGTCGCCCTCTTGTCCAAAGATCATAGTCGCCTCGAAACAGTTGCCACGGATATTGTTGCCTCAAAACAAATGATCTAAGACATTAGGGTTACCGCTAAGGCGTCCTAACATTGCTTTGGTGGTTGTAAGCCCCTAATTCGAATTGACCCTTAAACTCCAACGATGGTGCTACCTACTCATCAATAGTAGGATAGCATTGTCTAAAGGAAGATAGCATAGAACGATTCCTTTTTCAAGTAGGTAGATGGTTCTTATATACTTTCTCTTTTAAAAACAAAAACTCTTCACACTTACACTTTTTGAACAAAGTTTTCAAAAACACTTCATACGCTCTTGAGGACAGAAGCAAGAGTTAAATCGAAGTTTCAAATAAAAACTTTTTCAAACCCAAAAGCACAAAAAAAAAGCAATTTTGAAAACAATATGAGCAAGTACCTAAGAGCCCGTGGATAACCACAGATAGAAAGGGTGCTAACACCTTCCCTTTCTATAATCTACCCCCCGAACCCAAGAAATATCAAAAAAAGGAACTTTTCTGTGCTTTTTTCCTTTCCTTGTTGGATAAAATAAAAGTCGGTGGCGACTCTTGCTTACCGCTACATTTTGCGAAAATAAACGCAAAACGCAAACCAGCATTCCAAAAAAATAGTCAGTTCTTTCCCACCGTATCACAGAACTGGCGACTCTGCTGGGAACCGTTTATAAGTGGGGTGCACCTTAGGAATAATTCATAATGTTTTCAATTTCTTGACTTGTATGCTTTATCTTTGTGGGTTGAATCAGAGTTACTATAAATCCTAACCCGGATCTGAGGGACACCCTTTAGGTAAGTAGCAATAAACTGTGAGGGAACTGTACAGCGTAGACCGATACGGTTGAAGCAGTAGCTACATTGGTGTGGCACTTTAGTATGTACTGATATCCCTTGTGGCACAACGAGGAGAATATGGGTCTGCTAAGGGGTCATTAAGCACCAACTGACCTTAGAACCTTTAAATTGACCAACTTGGCCATAGAACAGTAGCGGTATGCTACACTCATTGAGACCAAACTCTCGCGATGATTCCGGCCGCAAGAAAAGGTTGCTAAACTGGAATTATGACCGATCGAGGGTGTTCAGTGATATTGAGATCCTCTAGAACCCGGTTACTATTTCTAGGACAGGTTGAACCAACTAAACTGAAAGAGGGTAATACCTAAACTCCATGCCAGCCTAAACTTAAGGCTGTTTGTGTGACTTGTGTGCCTTCAAACTTGAACTACTTGCACATTCTTGTTATCTGACAACATGAGTTCCTTGCAGGTTTTGTTTACAGTCCTTATCCAATATTTTGGATTTATTGAAGGGTTTACTTACATCAGTTCACACTTTTGCTTAAACGCATAGCATACACATCATAACATCATGCCTTAACATTTCCTTAACCATTTCAAGGATCACAAGGGTTTGTGATGCAGGTTTTGGCAAATCAAATGTCTAGCAAGGGGAAAAGGGGATTTATTTTACTCTAACCAATGTCGTCTAGAGATCAAAACATGGTGATTTGAGTCGGTGGCTATGACCCACTCGATATGGTGAGATTGACTCTTGAAGAAGGACTCTTAACAACATGAAGTTTCTTAAATCAAAGCTGCAAAATTCAAATTCTAACAAGTTTCTTGTTTATCTCGCGAGATCCTTGAAAACGTTGCATACATACATATCATTGCATAACAGGTCTCCCAGTACAGGTCTCTCATGTTCTCGATGTTTATTTCAGCAATGGCTTTCCAACCAGACAACTAGGATCTTCAAACTCGAGAAGCTCAGTTCAGGGATGTATTCCTAAACCTATCCAAGGGGCAGGAAGAGTTGAAAACACTCCTCGTTGGGAACTTGGTCAAGAAAAGTCCTGAAGACAATAAGGACGAACGGCTGGAACAATTGCAAGCTGAGTTCAGTGCCATGAAAACGCAGATGTTAGGAAAAATGGCTCTTATCCAAGGCTTAGCTCGGGAACAAGAAGAGCTGAGAACCATTATCAACCAGCTTCATCAAGACAGATACAACAACATGAAGCAAACAGTCAAGGCCGGGGACCAAGTCATTTGTCAGCCTCCAAGAAGACAAGGGTTTGGGTTGGTGAAGGATGGACCCCTCCAAATTTCTATTACCTCACGGGCCCAACAACAACCTCTCCAAAAGCAACGGGTTAATCAGAGTAAGCCAGATGCGCCCAAAAGGCAGTTCACTGAGCTCAACATGCTGTTGTCTCAAGCTTTACAGCACCTGTTAAGATTGAATCTGGTGACGTTAAGGGACCCTCCTAAGAATCCCAACATAACCTCCCCAAGGTACAATCCTGATGCAAGGTGTGCATATCACTCCAACAACCCAGGGCATGATACTAACAGTTGTTGGGCGTTGAGAAACAAAATTCAAGACCTGATTGATGAAGGAGCATTGGAACTCACAAAAGACGGTCAGATTTAATTCTTTTGCCATCCCCCCAATGTTCACCATTTGAAGTGATAAGTACTGAGACGAGAAGACTTTTTGTTCATTAGAATTTTCAAGTTGTAATTTTCTTTTGATTGTTCGAACATTTATTCATGATAAACTTTATTACTTTATCAATGCATTGCATATGTCTGTTTTGAATCAATCCATTCATATTCACTATATTCAAATTGCTTTCATTTTTTGTGATGATCAACTCTCGATTAAAAAATTCTAAGCCTTTAGAGGGAGGATGCCGAAAATAATACCAAAATCTCTACAGTATGCTTTTGAACAGACCCCGCTGAAGATGTACATGCATTGTTTCAAATCCTAAACAGTGGAGTTATAAGGAAGATAATCCCTCGTCAACCCCTTTGAGCCAAAAGAAGTAGGAGTTTTTCTTTTTACACAAATTAAAACCCTCAATCACAACCCCGGGGCAGGGTAGTTTCCTCAGTTAATTCATGTGCACAATGAATGGCATCCAAAAAAAAGTCCTTCCAAAACAAGAGACGGTGATGGTTCCTTATAATCGTCAAGACAGGCAGTCGTCATCTCTCAGAAATAAAAACCCATTAAGTCAAAACCTATGAAGGAGACTTACAAAACTGGGGCATCCCGCTGACTGTAATCACAAAAAGAAACAGTTCAGGCAAAAGACAGGGATAATAAAAATCAAAAGGGAAGAGATCCTGCAAACTCTCAACAAAATGACTTCCTGTTCAAAATAAATTGTCAGTATCCGAACAATCACTGGTATATCAGAGCAAAGACTCAAACAAGATCTAATGCACGATTAGATGAGTTTAGGATCGAAGAACATCACGAAGAATGGGTGGGTACAAATAAAATTTGAGCCTTTATCCTTTGTTTCTTAAACCGTGAACCAGGCCACGTTATAACCCTTAAAAAGTCCTAGTTGAAGCATGGGTTAGTCCGAAAGCATACTGTTACAAAAGGTATCCTGACTCCTGTAGGACTTACTGTAAATCCTGAGTTGACGTCACATTTTACAAAATTTTCCTATCTTACTGAAAAAATGCATTTTCAAAAACTTCAAGGCAGACATAAGCTTTGCATTCTTAAAATAACATTGTTTGCATATGACTACTTGTTCAAACAGCAGAGAAATTCGCACAACGAATATCTAGTGAACAAAAACCTTTTCAATAAAAAGGGTCACCTCAAGTGGAAAAAACACCTCCAACCAAGGGGCACGGCATGAGCATTGTCCATCATCTAGGGCAGTTAAGTCAAGATTCAAGGAATCTCTCAAAATGCCAAATAGCCAGGGGAAAATCTCCATCTGAATCAATTGGGGCATTGGACATGAATTCCAGCAACGAATCTTGCATGATCAAACGAAGATCTTCTGGTAGTATGGCAACACAACACTACCGACAGTGACACCTCCCTACATCCTGAGAGCGTGGACATAGTCAGAAAATACCGCGCATGAATAAAGACCCGCTAGGTTGACTGGCCTAGGTAAAAATAAGGGCTTCCCGGCGAACCAAAAGGGTTTGGGCAAAAACTAGGGATGAGAATGAAAAATTGTACACCCGGCAAGTCGAAAACCTGAAAAGGCAGCTTGGGCAAAAAAGGGTATCCCGGTAGACTGAAAACTCGAAAGGGCGGTCCAGGCAAAAATTAGGGATCAAAGCGTACGACTATGTCTCGTCATCTCGTCACTGGCCTACCAGAAGAAGACTTGTCATTTTGACCGAAAGATACCAAGCACCTCATAGGTGGGGATAATACTCGATCCACAGGGCCTCCGCAGGCACCTTCTCCCGCAGAAACAGGGGCAAAAAAGTCTCGATGCAAGCCATTGTCATATCCTTAGCACGCGTCCCAGTAACATTCACTCCCCGTAGAGTAAGACAGTAAAGATAGCTCTCCCCAGCTGAGGCTTGCAACTATAAATGAGTCGGCAATATTCTCCCCCAAGCAGAGTTTATCTACCATCAACACTGAGAAGGCTTAATATCCCCGGAAGTCTTAATATTCCCTAACAGAGTATAAGAATATTCCCCGGCAGAATACAAAATATCCCCAGTGGAGTTAAAATTTTCCCAGTGCAGTCTGAAAAAGCTTCCCCAGTGGAGTTGAAGAATCATCCCCAGTAGACTCTGGAAGTTCGTCCTCGGCAGAATATAAAAATAAATATCCCTAGCCGAGTTCAAAGGAAGATTGTCCCCAGCAAAGCTCAAAGGATTATTCCCATAAGAGTCTAACAGGTTATTCCCAGTGAAGCCGCAACTGAAAGATCATCCCCAGCGGAGTTTTTTCCTTTCGCAAACAGGAATTCAATCCCCAACAGATTCAATATCACCAGTAACAATAATTCATCCCAACATAATTTATCAGTGGAATCCTCAGCAGAACATCTCTTCCCCACGGAGTAATCTCCTCATCAGTTTATCCTCCAACGGAGTTATACTCTCCTACAAGTTTATTCTCATCAATCATCTTCGTTCGCCATCCCCAGCGGAAACGAAGAATTCAACTCTATTCTCCAGCAGCTATCCGGGATTTATTTTCCCCAGCTAAAAACATTACATTTCCATATATCATGATACATGCATATACGCATCATACAACACAATCTCATTTATTCTGAGAACATCATTGCTTGATATATGTCATGCATTACATACGACCGACCTTTACCTTCCAGGAAAGATGCGGTTAAGTTCTCAGCTCAGTCGAAGACCTGACCAGTTCTTAAATCTCAACTGAATTATCCTCGGTTGAATTTCAGTTAAGGTTCTCAATCTCGACAATTTTCCTCCGTCGAAGTGTGGACGAGTTCTACAATCTCAACATAATTATACTTCGTTGAAGACCAGACAGTTCCTAGATCTTGATGAAGATGTTTCCCTCAGTCGAAGACCTGACCGGTTCTTAAATCTCAACTAAATTATCCTCGGCTGAGTTTCAGATAAGGTTCTCAATCTCGACAATTTTCCTCCGTCGAAGTGTGGACGAGTTCTACAATCTCAACAGAATTATACTCCGTTGAAGACCAGACAGTTCCTAGATCTTGATGAAGATGTTTCCCTCAGTCGAAGACCTGACCGGTTCTTAATCTCAACTGAATTATCCTCGGTTGAATTACAGATAAGGTTCTCAATCTCGACAATTTCCTCCGTCGAAGTGTGGACGAGTTCTACAATCTCAACAGAATTATCCTCCGTTGAAGACCAGACAGTCCTAGATCTTGATGAAGATGTTTCCCCCAGTTGAATTACGGATAAGTTCTTAAAACTCAGCAAAGATGTTCTCTCAGCTGAGGTATAAGCAAGTTCCTAAATCTCAATAAAAGTTAGACTTCTCCAGCGGAATCTTCTACAAAAACAGGTATGCAAGTTCTCACTAAAGAATCTCTTATGCGATCGACGCTCCTGCAGATGGCATCTGTAATCCCACCCTCCTACCAACAATCTCCAAATTGAATCTTTAAGCCCATTCCCGACATCACAAGGCTGACACCACTTCGTGCGAGTGCAAATTTCTTGGCACTCTAGTGTTCAATCATCTTCTACCTTCGGATCACGAAAGACACGAAAGTCAATCTACATCCTCAGGTTTAAGAAGATTGAACAGGGGCAGATGTTGTACCCCAAAATTTCCCCTCTTCTACTTCTCAAAACACTGCAAGAAAAATCTCCAAGTGGCTCAAGATTGCTCAAGAGTTGGACAATCAAGCTATCTCCTAAGGCAGTCTCCCCAAATTAGGGTTTTGTGTTGCATCAAGACCCTTGAGTACAAATTATCTCAAGTTCTCCTTAATGTCCTAATATGTCCTCAAGGTCATCCATGTCAAATTTCAAGCCTTGCAGAGGAAGTTTGCTCAGTCAATTGCTCAAAGGGTCCAAAAATCGACTGTGTTAGGGCAAAAGTCAATTGTGACCTACAAATAGTCAAACTTCAAGATTTTTTGTCAACATTCTCATTTTGAAGGATATTTCATTATTTGATCAAGGGTTGATCATGATTCATCAAGGATTGCTCAAAATTCATCAAGACTCAAAAGTTGCTAAATTAGGGTTTTACAGGAAAAGTCAACTCAAATTTGACCAAGCATAACTTTCACATACTTTATTAGAAATGACCCATCAAAAGCTCATTTTGAAGAGGATGCAATTTCCTACAATCCATATTTATACCCCAAGATCATAAAATTCACTCACAAGAAGTTACAAATTTGGACATTATAGGTCATTTTTTAAAGTCAACAAAAACACCTTTTTTTTGCAAAAGCTTATAACTTGAGCATGGAATATCAAATTGAGGTGAGACCAAACGGGTTGGTTATAGGACATCTCAATCTTTCTAAAAATTCCAAGAACACCTCCAAAAGTTCAAAATTGAAGAAGTTATGTATTGTTAAAGTTGGGCATTTTTGCAAAATTGCCAAAAGTCAACTATCCCCAAAACTTCAAATTTTATCAAATGGGCCCATTCTTTTCCACTTGATTTGGGCTTGCATCATTTCCCACATGTCCTAGCTTCAGCCATGAGCCCATATCTTATTTTTATTATTTAATTTGATTTTTAATTGAATTTATTCACTTTAAATCAAATAAAATCATATAAAATCAAAAGTATTTATAACTCATGATTTTTTGGTTGCTTTAGGCTTTGAATACAGCTATTATGTGAATCAAATTCACATCAAGTGCATTGGTTACAAGAAGATATGATTTAGGCCAAATTTGGAAGGTTGTAATGGTGGAATCAAATCCAATTCATGAGCATTGATGTGGAGAGATTTGTACCAAGTTTCTTACCCTAATGCAATATACATTACATAAGAAAGGCAAAGGCACGAAAATATAGGTTGGAGGCTGCAAGAATAGGCAATACAAAAGTTGCAAAATTCACTAAAAAGTGTGGAATCGAATCCATAGCTACAGGCAATTTCAAAAGCTTAGATCGGTCCCAATCGTTTCCTGGGCGTACACTCAACCTTCCTGGATCAAAAGCAATCATTCTCATACACCACAACGAGCTGTAAGTACCACGATAATCCGCTTCTTTCTTGAATTCGTAAATCATCACTCTTGCATCATTTGAGTAAATTATTGGTATATTTGAAATCCTCATAACATTTCCAAGCTTTTGGCATAATTTAATTTTATTTATCTGACCTATACTGCAAAATGACATAGTTAGGTTTTCGTGGATATTTTTGGGTGTTTTCGTTTCAGGAAAAATTGGCCATCAAGAAGGGCATGGTTAGAACCGAGAGGTTGAAACGAGCATGACCATACCCTTTGAAAGGCATTTTTGTGGCTTGTAGCAAGTTTTGAAGATGGCCTGGCTTATAGCTACGGACTATTGTCCGTTGGTACCGATTTGGATGTTTTAGCCACGGTTCAACAAAGAAGATGAAGATGTGGCGCCTACCCATTGCACCATTCAAATCGCGCGCGTTATTTTTGTCTTTTCTGGCTATGGACTTGTTTTAATATATTATATTTTATTCATATATTACTAATAATAAAAACCAAACAGCCTAGTGGCAAGCGTGCATCCAATCACTTTCAGGACCTGGGTTCGAATCCCAGGTCCTCCACTTTCTCAATATATTTTTTCTTCAGGTAATCACATGCAGATCCAGGCGCGCAGCATACCATACACCATCATTCAATCTTGTGCCAGATGGCCCAAGGCCAAATCTGGTGATCCAGGAGTGAGGGTCCATCATAGATCCAATCAACACGCACACACCAGATCCAGGAAGGTCAACAAGACCAGCGTGTTGTTGGGCCTCATATTGCTTCTCAAACCACCCTTTACAGGCCCATACCCCCTTCTCTCTTTCTATTTCATTTATTTTATTAATTATTATATCATTTTTATTAATTACTAACCAATCAAAAAATCCTTTTCTTTATAAAATAATAAAATCACAAAAATATTTTTTTATCAAATCAACTTTTAATTTTTAATTTTATTAATAAATACTAATAAATTAACTTAAGTTTTAATTAGAATAACTTTAATTCCTTTTTTTAAATAATTAAAATTCAATTAGATTTAATTAGGTTTTTACTAACATTAATTAATTTTTATTTCTTTCTTAAAATACCAAAAACCCAAAAATAACTTTTTTTATTAATTTATTTTAATTCAATTTAGTAATTAACTTAGGTAATTTCTTTCTTAATTCAAAAAACAACAAAAAAGATACTTTCTCTCAAAAAGGGTCAAAACCCTATTTACGCTCGATTTAATCTCCCGCACGCGATTTACTTTTTTTATCCAATATTGTACTTGCTTCCGGATTGTAATAGCTTAATAGGACTATTTAATTATTTTTATCGCTTTATTTATTTTCCGCATTTAAATTTCAAAGGGTTGCTTTTGGCGATGTAAATACCCGACGCCTTGTAATTTAATTTCCGCAATTTATTTTCCGCAAAATATAACTGTTAGATGTTTGATAATAGGGATGCATGACAAGATTGAACGTTTAAACTTAAAATCAACTTAGATAACCATTAACATGTACAAAGATAAAATTAACTGAAAACGACACACTCGCACATGCGCACTCTTAGGGTACACCCCACTTGGTTGCCTTTGTACGCGGTCATTGAGTATAGGTCGCTTTAGAGGTCGCCCTCTTGTCCAAAGATCATAGTCACGTCGAAACGGTTGCCTCGGATATTGTTGCCTCAAAACAAATTATCTAAGACATTAGGGTTACCGCTAAGGCGTCCTAACATTGCTTTGGTGACCGTAAGCCCCTAATTCAAATTGACCCTTAAACTCCAAAGACGGTGCTACCTACTCATCAATAGTAGGATAGCATTGTCTAAAGGAAGATAGCATAGAACGATTCCTTTTTCGAGTAGGTAGATGGTTCTTAGATACTTTCTCTATTAAAAACAAAAACTCTTCACACTTACACTTTTCGAACAAAGTTTTCAAAAACACTTCATACGCTCTTGAGGACAGAAGAGTTAAATCGAAGTTTCAAATAAAAACTTTTTCAAACCCACAAGCACAAAAAAAAGCAATTTTGAAAACAATATGAGCAAGTACCTAAGAGCCCGTGGATAACCACGAATAGAAAGGGTGCTAACAACTTCCCTTTCTATAATCTACCCCCCGAACCTAAGAAATATCGAAAAAAGGAATTTTTCTGTTCTTTTTTCCTTTCCTTGTTGGATAAAATAAAAGTCAATGGAGACTCTTGCTTAACGCGACATTTTGTGAAAACAAACGCAAAACGCAAACCAACATTCCAAAAAAACAGTCAGTTCTTTCCCACTGTATCACATGAGTCGATATATAATGGTATGTGTCGACTCATTTCTCGTTTGTGTTGACACATTCGTGTTTTGTGTCGACTCATACACCGTTTGTATCTCTGTATTGTACTTAGATAATAGTATACATTGATGCATAAGGCCTTGTATCGACTGATACCATGTTCTATAACTAAAATGAGTCGACTATTGTGAGTATGCATCGACTCATGCTGCAATTTTTGCCTTTAACATTGTTCTATTGCATGTACAAGTCAGTTCTCAACATATAATTGATAAAAATGAAGAGCTAGCATATGGTTAGCTTCAAGGCCATGATATCTACATTTATCTTCACTGATGATACTTAAAATGAAAAGCTCAAAGTTAAGAAGACTTACCTTGAAACTGAAATTTGTGTTTTCAGTTTGAACACCTTTCAAAATGCTGTGATGATCAGAATGGCTTTAGTGAACCTCGAGGAAGTTGCTCCAACCCTTACTCTATATTTGAAAGCTACTGAATCACTCCAACCCAATCAAGTTGTACAATATTGTCTCTCATTTATGTTTGAAAGGTCATGATAATGGTACTACATAAACTATTCTTGTATTTGAACAATCTCTATGTGATGTGAAGTGTTTGGATAGTTGGTTTATGGGAAAGCTTGCAAGGTGGATCAATGGGTTGAGGTTTTGTTTTTATGAACGAAGATAGATATGAATATGGGAAAAGGTTATAAAAAGTTATGTTAGATTTTTCAGATTCGTTTCTCTTTCTCTTTCAACAAAACCTCTCTTTTCCTCCAAAAAAAACTCTTCCTATTGTGTATTGTGAAACAACATATTTATAGATGAAACGACTGAAATTTGGGAGGGAAATAGATAAGTTTTTTTAACTGTTTGGGTTACTGTTTCATTGCTTTTTAGATGCAGCTCTTATGTGCTTATTTTGTGCAAATATGGGACTGATATAGTGCAGGCTTGGGCAGGGTTAGAGGTAGCATAACAGGACTGTTTTGTAGTAGTTTTGGAGTGGAGTGATAGCTTGGTGCAGGGCTGGCTTTGTACAGGACAATAGACTATTTTTTAACATGGTTTTGGGCTAGTAGAAGCAGGCTTGGACATGGCAACATATCTGTTTTTGGGGATTTTCTGGACAACAACATTTGTAGCATGATACAAGTTTGGTTTTGTGGACAGATTTATGCAGCTTGTAACAAAGACACGACATATTTGTGGATAGCATAGTGGCAAAGTTTGAAGATTGAGTCAAAGGGAAAATTTCAACCAAGAAAAAGTTTAGGATTTGTAACTTACAATTTTTAACTTAAAAATGCAGCCTTGTTGTTTACTTGAAAGCTTATAACAACTTGAATTGTCTTGAATTGTGGTGAAAAGATGTCATGAAATTAACATGTATAAAAACAACTTAGAAAAATTTATAAGTCTTGCAAAGTTTTATTTTTGATTTTCTTGATTTCTTGATGATCAAATTTCATATTTTGAATGTCTTGATGAAATGTGATCTTTGAAACTCAAATTTGATCAAAAAGTCAAAGTTTGACTTTTCAGTGTATAGTTGACTTTTTTCATCAGCTGACCAAATTTCAACTATCAATCCACTGATCTTGGGAGATGAATTGAAATATGAGATTAGGTCTAAATGATGTACTTGAATCATTGAGATCACATTTCAAACCAATAAGTCATGCACTGGGTCAAAAGTCAAAGATTGGTCGTTCTCAGTCAAAACCCTAATTTTGACCATTTTGTCCTTTTGATGATTTGAACAATTTTCTTGGGGAATTATGGTCCAATATTGATCAAATGATACATATGAATTCAAAATGTTGATACTGATCCAAAATCTTGAAGTTTGACTGTAGGTTGACCACATTTGACTTTTTAACCAATATAGCTGATTTTAAGCTACCTGATCAATTGACTGAGCAATTTTGTGATCCAAGACTTGAAACTTAACAGTATACATATTGAGGGTCCATAATGATCCATGAAAGTAATTTTAAATATTAGAAGTCCAACCGTATTTGTGCAAACTCAAACCCTAATTTGAGGCATCAGTGCTTCGAAGATGATTTTGTATAATCAATTCCTTGAGAATCCTTGAGCATTGGAGATCCTTTGTGAGGAATGTATTGAAAAAGAGAGGGAAATTTTTGGGGTACAAAAAATAGCTATTACTCCTGGCTAAAGGAGATAGGGGAAATTTCTTCTGCTTTCCAAATGTCAAGTCCATCACCAATGGTCGAGAATATCCAGCTGTCGAAATCACCATTACTGTCAGCATCCCCTATAGTGTTGACTCTGTTATTGCTAATACATAATGAAGGTCTTTTAGCACGAGCACGACGAACAGCCCTCTGACCCTCTGCAGTAAAGCCCAAACCAAACTTATCAGATTTGTAAGGTATATTAGGAAGTTGTCCCCAAACAGTACAACCACCTTCATCTATAGTTGCTTTGGCATCTTTCAAGGAAGCCATCTTGTGCGGAACCTTGGTAGTCTTCGGAATGGCAGAAACATCTTCAATAGCAGCAGGGGAGATTACTTCAAAAGCTTGGCAGGTAGTCTCAATGAATTCACCGTCCATTTCTATATACCAGAATGAATTCAGGTGGATGACCATGTACTCCTCCTCTCCGCAGACAGTAACAATCTTTCCTTTCACAGGATACTTTAATTTCTGGTGCAAGGTGGAGGTAAAAGCGCCCGTCCCATGGATCCAGTGGCGTCCTAACAGACAAGAATAAGCTGGTCGGATGTCCATCACATAGAAGGTGGATTCAAAGATTTGTGAACCTACTTTGATCGAGAGGTCCACTTCTCCATGTACCATTCTTTTAGACCCATCAAAATCCCGAACTATGATGTCGGTAGGTTTCAGCACAACCCCTTCACAATCCAGTCTTTCAAGAGCGCCTTTTGGCAGAATATTAAAAGAAGAGACAATATCAACTAACTCATGAGCCAACATAGTGCCTCTGTATTCAATGGACACATATAGGGACCTATTATGCTTTCTCCCCTCCAGAGTCAGGTCAGCATAAGAGAAACCTAATCCATTGTTAGTCGTTAAGCTAGCAATATAACTTCCAAATTGATCGGCAGAAATATCTTGTGGTACATGAGCAGTCTTCCAAAATTTCATTAAAGCTTGTGCATGAGCTTCGGAACAAAGTAGCAGGGATAACATAGAGATCTTAGAAGGGGTATGCCCCAGTTGTTCAACAATTTTGTAATTTCTTCTACAAATGATCTTCAAAATCTCTTCCATCTCTTGTCCGGAGGTGTCCTTGACTGTAGCTTGTTTTGGTGCCTCAGTTCGGGCAGGCTCTATCATTGGCTTTTTACCTCGACTTCGGCAGTCGTCTTGGTAACTGTAACTTGAACAAGTGGAGAGATTTCCAGAGAGAAAATCCTTCCACTTCTAGTAATTTTGCTATTCCCCGCAATATTGTCAGCCTCTTCATCATTTTAATCAGAAAACTCTTGTTTAACACCATAGTAATAGACGTTAGACCCATAATTCCATGGAATAACCTTCTCTGAGGAATATGGGATGGGCCCAGGTTTTATAATGATTAAGGGAGCAGCTTTTGGATTGGCAGTAATCCTTACAGGACCCTTGGAAGTGATCTTTAAAGGAGTACCAGATATGACAGACAAATCTCGACACAAATTCTCAGCATGCGGAATTTTCTCAATCAGAATTACATGTTCATCCATCAGGCGTTGAATGCCTTCCTTCAACAACCCGCAACTATTGGGTTAAATTGCACAACAATAACATTTTTTAACACAGCCTGGAAATAAACCGGCTTGTAGAAAATTTTTCTTGACTGTTGAGAGAGGAGTAACCACATCACTTATGGAGGTAACATACAAAACATCTTCAATAGCACTTATGCCTTTGTCATGCTTCGTCATAGGAGCAGTAATCATGTCCGGAGTCTCAGGAGGGTCGAATTCAATTTCCTTATTGTCAATAATGTCTTGGATTTTGTTTTCCAGGGCCTAGCAGGTGTTGGTGTCGTTCCTGGGACTCTTCGAATGATAGGCACATCTTGCATTTGGATTGTACTTCGGAGAGGATGTGTTGGGATTATGAGGTGGATCCCGGAGTGTTATGAGGTTAGCCTTTAACAAATGTTTCAATGCTTGAGCCAATGGCATATTAATCTTGGTAAACTGCCTCCTAGGAGCGTCTAACCTATGTTGTTTTCCTTGTTGTTGTTGTTGAACAAACTCCATATTAGAGATCAACACTGCTCCCACAGATTGATGGCAATTAGTTTTACTATGGCTTTTCTGGCCATAGACAACATTAGTTTCTTTTTAACCAACGAAGGGCTTCTTCACAACATTAGAAGATGTAGCCATTGAAATCTTCCCACTCTTAATACCACTTTCAACTTGTTCTCTAGTCAAAATCAGCTCAGTAAACCCTGATGAAGAACTCCCAATTAGCAAATTAAAGAATGGGCCCGTTAGAGTGCCCATGAACATGCCCACCAATTCCCGATCAATCAAAGGAGGTTGAACCCTTCCAGCTAGGTCCCTCCATTTTTGTGAATACTCCTTGAACCCTTCATTTGAGCCCGTGCACATGTTTTGCAACTGCACGCAAGTTGGTGCAAGGTTAGCATTATATTGATACTACTTGTAGAAAGCAACATCCAAGTCTTCCCATGTGTGGATATTGGTTCCTTCCAGCTGATAGAAAAACTCAAGTTGAGTACTGGACAAACTTTATTCAAAGAAATGGACCCATAATTTCCTATCAGCAATATGGGGTTGGATTTTTCGAACATACGACCTCATATAAAGTTTGGGACGGGAGATCCCATCATATTTAGAAAAGATATGGACCTTTAATTTGTGAGGGATGACCACCCCCCGGGACCAGACCTAGCTCTCCAAAATCCAATCCAGACACTTTCTGGATTTCCACAGCTTTGAGTCGGTCTTCCAACTGCTTGTATTTGTCATCTGCAGGAGGATACTGTTCGTCGGAGTAGTCTTCATCTTCGAAACCCTGATAGTTTTTACCTTCACCCATGACACTTCTATCATCCTCCTCTTGGTTGTCGTCTTCCTCAGAGGAAACATCTTGAACTAGTTAAGCAGGACCTTTGAATCTTCTTCCCATGTTGAGGATAACAACCCGATTCTTAGTCTTCTTTTTCGTGGTGAGGAGCACCACCATCTCTTGCTGCCCTTTGGCCAGATTCAGAAGAGTCTCTTAAAATTGTGCATGCTGAGTTTGAAGATCCTTGACGGTTTGTTTGAGAGCCATCTTATACTGAAATAAATAGTAAAAAGATGAGGAAACCTCTATTGGGAACCTGCTTATGAAATGATTCATGATATGTGGATGCAATGTTTTCAAGGACCTTTAAAAGATTTAAATTTGCTAGCCAAAAGGAAACAGAAACAAATATTTCATTAATAAGTTCAAAATTACAACTGCCTTCTAGGATTATAAGAAAAGAAAAAAGGGTCTCAAAGAGACAACAATATGAACTTCTAAAACCTAAGACTTAAGTCTTCCACGGTTGCTTCCTCTTCGTGTCGATGTATGTATTAAGGTTTTTCTCCTCGTGAAGTTGCTTCGTGAGCTCCAACACTTTATTCTCACTTGCATAGAATTGAGCTTCAAAAGTGTCTTGTTCTTCCTTGAGTTGAATCCAGGACTTTTGCAATTCTTCGAGGTCAGTAGGAATCGCTGGATGAATAATGGTATAAGGAATATCCCCCTTGGTAACAGGCTCAATATTTACTGGTAAGATAGCGGGATATGGCATCATGAGGTTTTGAGCGTGAGCTCGCACCCATTTGAGATATGGCTCCAAAGTGATATAATTCTTTTATCCTAACATCTTGCTATCAATCTTGTTTACCATTCCCCAAGCGCGTATAAACCTTTGACGATAACCTTGAGGGTCATTTTCGTAATCGAACACAATACCCTAGATAAGTGCGTCATGAGGACCATCTCTTTGAGCATAACCAAATTTTCGTAGATCCAGAGAAGGGTTGTAGGTAATACCTCCCCTAATGCCAAGGAGTGGAACATTAGGGAATTCCCCTCAACCGTTAATGATAGTAACATATTCCAGAGACCGGGAACACCAAAAGATATTTGAATGAGAGAGTGACGTCATCCTTTGAGACCACCTCAGACCTAGTTCATTCTTCAATACTAATAGGGGAAGGTGTTAAATAAACCACCTAGATAGCAAAGGTATGCAACACATAAGAGTCCCTCGCTTCCTCATAGTACGAGTGTGAAGAAAATGCAAAGTATCTCCGAGCAAAGTAGGCACATGGTTACGAGAAAGAAATACTTTGATGGCACTCACATCTATGAGTTAGTCTGGATTAGGGAAAAACACCAAACCATAGATCAATAAAGCCAAAATTTCCTGAAAAACTTGAATACTCATAGCATCCGAAAATAGTCGAGCCTTCTCTAACAGAAATTTAGCTAGAAAACCCTTGACTCCACTTCTTGTTTCCCAATTTAATACAATGTCGGACCACTTCAAATCTAAGGCTAATGCAATTTCTTCAGGTTGTGGATCTTTCTCTAAACCGGTGAAAGGTATTTTATTGAGAACAAGTACTCCCAGTAATTGAGAAAACTCCTCCATTGTGGGTACCAACTGATAATCGGGAAAAGTGAAGCAGTGATGTACAGGGTCAAAGAACTTGAATAGAACACTTATCATATCTTCTTCAAAACTCGAGGTAACCAAACTGAGTAGTCGACCATACCTCTTGATGAATGGAGAATTTTCGGGAACCCTCGATACTAACTCCTTAAGTTGAGAAGGTATCTTCACAAAACTAATCCAGATAGTGTTTATGCGAGCGGAAGCCATAACCTACAAAACAGAACAAAGATAAATCCCTAGGTCCTTGAAATGGTTAGTGAAAATGATATGTGTAGTGATGTCATGATGTCATGATGTTATGATGTCATGTTCGAACAATTAATCAAACATAAAAAAGACACACAAAGCCTTAGGTTTAAGCTTGCATGGAGTTTATAGGTAAATACCCTCTTGAAATTTTAGTTTGGCTCAACCTATCCTAAAAGAAGTAATCGGGTTCTAGGAGCCTCAATATCACTGATCTTTTTCTCAGGCATTATTTCAGCACAAGCATCTAAATTGCAACCGAAATATCCCGAGAGTCTAATCTCAATGAGTGTAGTATCTAGTATTAACCAACTTCAGTCTGCACTAAAGCCAGCTACCTCACTACTTTCTAATGGCTAAGTTGTGTCAAATAAGGTTCTATGATCAATTAGTGCTTATGACACCATGCGGAAGCCTAGCATTCTCCTTAACTTACTCAAGGGACACCAGCACCAACCAATGTGACGCACTAACGTAGCCATCATTTTAACTATATCGTTATACGCCATACAGTCTTCACAATCTATTTCTACTTACCTAAAATTCCCCCAGATCTGGGTATAGGATCTATATAAGAAATAAACCCAAGCATATCCTGAAATATAAAGCAAACAAAGCAATCAAGTAAAGCAATAAAGGTGATCTAGTTATTAAGGTAACCCCACTTTTAGTTTACAGTGTCCCCAGCAGAGTCGCCAGTTATGTAATACGGTGGGAGAACTGGCTTTTGGTTTTGTGTTTTATCACAAATGTTGCAAATAGCAAGAGTCGCCACTGACTTTTCTTTTATCCAATAAAAGAAAGGGTGAAAAGAACAGGAAAGACCTTTTAAGAATTTTTCTTGAGTTCTGGGGGTAGGTTATGAAAAGGGAAGGTGTTAGCACCCTTTTCATTCTTATTTTTCTACGGGCTCTTAATTTCTAGCTCACTTTGAAATGCTTTGTGTTTGTGTATGTTTGAAAATATTTTAAAAACGCCTTAGTACGACAATTTTGTAATGATTCTCGTATCATTGAGAATGTATACAAAATGTTTATTTTGAAAATATTTATTGAAAGGAAGTATTGTTTTGTGGAACGATGTTTTGAAAATGCCAACGTAAGGTAGTTTGCTTTATAATAACCCTTGTACAGTCCTCAAGAGTGTTTATAAAGAATTTTGAAAGTATTTATTTTGAAAGTGTGAGGTGTGAGAATTGTTTTAATTTGTGAGCAAGCGATTACGAGCGATCTACCTATTCAAAAAGTCTTTGTTCTTTTCCTCCTCCTTTAGATAGTGTTATCCTACCATTAGTTAGTAGAAAGCCCTATCATTGGATATGAGGGACAGCCGTGGGTCATCGTACAGTCATAGAAGGTAACTTGTAGGACTCTTTAGCAATTTGTGTAAGGAACTAAGATCTTTTACCGAAGGCATCATCGAAGGGTCATCGAGGGACTACGATCTTTTTATCGAGGGTCTTTGCTAAAGCAATCTCACGTTCGAGGGACATGACTGTTTAAATCTGAGGCAACAAGTGAGGGTAACCCTAGAGGTGCACGTGTGCGAAGTGTTTTGATTTCAAGTATTTATCTTTGAGATTAGGTTTTCTAATGATTGATTTTAATCTTGCCATACAAACCCTAATTACTAACAGTAATAAGGAAAGCAATAAATTGTGGGAATTAAATGTCCTACGCTATTACAATGCTTCGGGGATAGGGGTATAAGTTTATGAATGAGGGAGTAAAGAAATAAACCCTAATTATCTATTACAAACTTTTGACAGTTACATAATTGTATCAATGCGAAAAATGAACAAATGCGCGAAGATAGAAAGGGGAAAGATGCAAAAACCCTAAAAATTTCTAAGTATTTTAAGAAAATATTTATTTGTTTCTTTGTTTAGAAAATATTTGAAATGTGACATAAAAAGTTAGACCTAATTCTAATTTTATTTACAAAATAAAATAAAGTGTAATTAACTTAATTAATTTTATTTATGAAAATTAAATCAATTAAGTAAAACCTGGAGAAATCTAAGTATTTAGAAAATATTTTGGTATTTTATTTAGGAAAATATATGAAGTATAAAACCTAATTCTAATTAAATAAAATCAAGGTGATTAAATTAAATTAATTTTTATTTGTCAAAAATTAAATTACTTAATTAAAACCTAAATTTAATTATTATCATTTTTATGATTTTTTTCTTGATTAAATAAAAAAATGATTTAGAAAAAAGAAAAAGTTAATTAAAATTTAAAAAAAGAAAAAGAAAAGAATAAAATGGGCCTAAACTGCAAAAGAAAAATGGGGGGGTGAGAGACCAAAAAAATCCAGGCCCAACAACAAGATGGTTCAGACGCTGTACTGGATCTAATGCAACTGGCTTCAAAGGGTCCATGATGCACATGCGAATCTGAACCATTTGATTTGACTTGATGAACATCTAATGGTGTTGAGTTGAGAGTGTATCATTGCACACTAGAGTTGCTTGCACCTGATCAACAAAGAAAATGTTGAAAAATAAAATGCCATAGGTAGGGATCGAACCCCTGCCCTGGAACACTAACGCCCTACACATACACACGCTTGCCACTAGGGTGGCTGTTTCATCTGGCTATGAAACAACCACCAATAAATATATTATAAACTCAACTTTATAAATTTGAAAAGCCGTCTTCGTCTTCTTCTTCCTCGCGCCAGACATCAACATCACCATTTTTTATTTTCAAACTCTTCCATTTCTCAATCATTTTAAAAGTGTAAACATGAAAGTTGTTCTAAATTTTACCACGAATTTAACCATACAACTTTTAAAAGCTATCGATCAATGGTTAGGACGAATTTTATTTGCTATCAAACTGAAACCTAATTTTTTCAGAAAGTTCAATTGCAAAATTCACATCACATAGCCAACATAAATGAAAACTAAGGACATGGTTAGCTTCATAGACATGATATCTACATTTTATCTTTAGAATGTATGAAAAAAGGATGCTTAGATAAGGAGTTCAAAGTTTGAAAAATGTACCAAGTTGGAGAAAATCCAACACTTCTTCAAGCACTTCCAGAAGCAAGATGATGATTGATTAAGCTTCCTTAGACCTTGAGGAGTGTATTGCAATCCTTACTTTGCTTTAAGAGTGGCTGGAATGATCTACTCAAGTCAAGTTTCAAGGTTGGAATTTAAAAATGGTGGTGATGAAGATTATGTTACAGTGATGAAGCATATGTTTGGATCACTTATATATGATATATATATATATATGAAGTGTTTGGATGATTGGTTTGGACAAAAGTTGTAAGGTTTGAGAGATTCGAAGATAAGGTTTCAAAAAGCTCAAAAATGGAGGTTTTGGCCAATTATGAATTGGGAGAGTTTGAGAGGGTTAGAGGGCTTATGAACTCACGTATTAGCTTGCAAATGACCTCTCTATTTATAGAGAAAATGTTTGGAAGACTCAAGTAACCAGAATTGAAAGATAACAAGTTATGGTTTGAAAAAGTGAAAAATCAAGTTGGATGAGTTTCTATGCTTCCAAGGTTCAAGTACAAGAATGATTTATGGTTTGTTGGGTGCAGGGAGGTTACTTCTGATGTTAGATATTTCTTGTACTCAGATGCAACAAGTTGGGAGCTCAAGAAGTTGACTTTGTGATTAAAGCTTGCTTTACAAGAATGGAAATGTAACATTTCTCTCTTAAATGGAAAAATGGATTGGATAAAGCTTTAATCACTTGGATCATGGCTCAAACGTGTGTGTAATCTTCTGATTATGGATAGATTTGGAGGTTAGAAGCCTGAAAAGTGGGATTATGCAGCATGGCTTGAAGATTGGGTTATGAACTTGTCACAAAAATGGCCTATAATCCAACCTTAGATACCCAACTTCATCTCTTCGGTTATTCTTGCTCAAGCATGATAAAATTGTGTTCTTGGACATTTTGGAAAGCTTGAAACACTGTCTACAACTTTCATGTTGTGATTTTTGGCTAAATCAAATGGGAACTTGGTGAAAAATGGCCATGAAGTTGGGACAAAAATCTGATCAAAACTTGTAAAAATAATTCTAAGTGTTGGATAAAAAACATCATAACTTCATGAGCCTATATCTATTAAATTAATCATTTTTTGAGGATCATCCCACATTAAAAAAGTTGTATAATTCATCAAACCCTACAACTTTCATGTTGAAAGTTTTCCTTGAATCAACTTGTATCTTGAGGAAACTTGCTTGTGAAGTTAGGGTTTTTGTTAAGAACAAAAACACTTAGAATTTATCTAATTTCCAAATTTGACTTTTGTTTACTTTTTGATTTCTTGATGATCAAGTTTGATAGTTTTTAATATCCTGATAATTCTTGACTTTTGAATTCCAATGTTGACCAAAAGTCAAAGTTTGACTTTTGAGTGATTGTTGACTTTTCATCAGTTGATTCAATTCTTCAACTATAAATCACTTTCATATTTGGAAATGTTTTAAGACATGTATTTAGGTCAAGATGTTGTATTTGAATCTTTGAGATTATGCTTCAAGCCATTAGGTCATGCACTAGGCCAAAAGTCAATGATCAGTCATTCTCAGTCAAAACCCTAATTTGGCAATTTTTTCACCTCTGATGATTTGAGATTTTTCCTTGAGAAATCATGATCAACCCTTGATCAAATGATGAATATTATTTCAAAATGTTGATGTTGACAAAAAACTTTGAAGTTTGACTGTATATTTGACCATAATTGACTTTTTACCCAATACAGTTGATTTTCAGTCATCTGAGCAATTGATTGGACAAATTTGTGATGCAAGGCTTGAAAATTGACATGAGCATTATTGAGGACCTATAATAAACCATGAAAGTCATTTGAAGCATTATAAATCCAATTTTTCTTGAGAAAACAAAAACCCTAGTTATAGACTAATGCTTAGGAGGAGATTTGACTAGTCAACTCTTAAGTGACTTTGAGTATTTGAGAACCCTAGAAGAATGTCTTGGAGAAAATGGGAGGGAAAATTTTGGGGTACAACAATATCCCTTTTAAGAAATCATAGCTTCGTAGTTTGACTCACATGTTTCAGTTTTTTTTTGTTTTCTAATAAACAATATTAATTTCACTTTCTGTCGTAGCTCAATCTTTGTAGACTCACGCGTCAGCACAAAAACAAATTAACATGTCCTTTTTGAAAAGTTTGAAAGAAAAGGCCCGAAGGGGAAAAAGATTTTGTATTGGTTCATATTTTTTACCTTGAAAAGGGATTTGAAAATTGTTAGGTGTTTTATGCAACTGCCAAGAAAAAGAGATTTAGTTTTAAGGATGCAAAAGAATACATCTAAGGGAAACTAACTATTTTTATCCCTAATGTTATCATACAATGATGGTCCTAAGGTTTATTTTGAAAGGGAAATCTCTACCTATGTTAGCATACATGGATAACAATCCTAATGTCTAACTTGCATCGGAAACGACACAAGTGAATCCTATGGGAGCATATAATGGTTCAAAACCTAAGGGAGCATGGTATACACAAGGATAAAAAGCAAACAAGCAATCAACAAGCTCAAGAGAGCACACACATGTCATGAGCAGTGTACACTATCTCAAGTCAACGGGCCTAACCAAGATATTAAATAATAAAGGTAGGTAAAGGGGGGGAGTTCCTGACCATAGATATCTCATCTAGGCAAGAAGGAGTATTGAAAGCTACTCTTAACCAAGGTATCGTGTCACCGAGGCAAGAAGTATAGAGTGGGGGGAAGTGAATACCCAAGGCGACTAAGCACCTAACCAAGATATCGAGAATCGATGTAGGAGATAGAAGATAATATGAACAAACACAGAGCATCAACATTTCCTGACATGAGCTCCATACAAAGTGTGGGGGATTGGTTACATATCCCTTTTCTATCTGATTGACTCTATAACAAAAGTAATACACTCCAAAGCATCGACATACAACGCTAGCTAAGGATGACACAGACTGGAATTATGGGGGTTGATTGTGAACCCTACTTCGCTTGCCTTCTTTGAGGACTTAACAATGGGGGTATGAGAATGGGACACCTCTTTGAGGTCTTTGGGCACAAATGTAAACACACAGCAGAATGCCTACTTCGAAGTTGGGTCTTTAAACAATCAAGTACAGAATGCCTTCTAAATGACTTTAAACAGCGACTTTGAGCGCACGCTCTTTATCATCCTACTTATCGTGATATCTAGAAAGTGATAAAATGCAGAAAGATAAACCATGCAGTGAAATACCAAACGGATAAAATGTCTGCTATATAGCAAGCAAACAAAGCGAAAATACTTCAGAAAACTATGAGCAAGCTAGCATCAACAAATGAAATGGTCATAAATAATATCAAATATAGTCATCCAGTGTACAATGCAAAAATAAATTTCAAGCAATGCGCCTCAAGCCAATATCTTGCACTGAGCCATGCTACACAAGCAAATGGTAAAATTTGAACACATCATCGTGATAAATCGCCTTCCAAAACTAGCACAATCTCACAAGAAATATTAGCAAATAACTAAGGATATCAAATGTAACTCAACAATCGACATCACAAGTTAAAATGGCATATTATCATGCATGAAGTGAAATGCAATAAGTAATGGAAACGTAAAAGTGGATTCCGAGCAGCATTACGGTTATTTGTAGAATCAACCCGAAAAACATACCAAAATCAAGCAAATCTAAACACAAAGGTTCATAAACAAACAATAAGATACAAACATGGATTATGTGAAGATTAAACTCAATGTATATGTGTTTACTGTGGAAAATGGTAAATAATCATTGGTCCTCTCAGAGTCCTAAACTGGGGGTAACTTGCGAGATCGACCAGTTGATCTCAAGATACATGCTAAGAGCTTTACTATCACACCCATTCCATCGAAGTATTAGTCAAGGGAGATGGTTTTATTTTGACTGGGGGAACAGGTGTAATGGTTTTTCACACTATGATTTGATCGACTGACAGGTGACTCGTGATTGACAAAAGATATTCATACGAAAGCGAGACTTACTAAAATAATTGACTGGTGACTCGTGACCAACAGATAGTGTCGAATTGTTTATGTGAAATAGAAGATAACGTATATATCTTGCTCGATAGTAAATAGAAAGCATATAAAGTACTCAAAAGATATAATTGAAAGATAAAGGATTTACATTGAAATAAAAATGTTGATTCATGTACATCAAGCACTCTTCACTCTTGATTTCCTAACGCTCGGAATGACAGAGTTTGACAAGTGATTTGAGAGTACAAGTGAACACACCACAAACTATACTAAATCTTCTTATTTATAGTGTTTACAATGTAACTACCTATATAAAATCTACGACTAATATTAACATCTTGAGGTAACTGCTTCACTAGATGTTGCCACCTATTTGGCGCTCAGACACATCATGGATTACTTGTAACTACTCATGATTTTGAAGTTCCACCTATTTGGGGCTTAAATACATTGTGGATTGCTGGTAACCGCCCATGATTCTTATAAACCTCTTGAACATAAACCGCTTCTACCTTGCTTCGACACTTTCTTTCTGGCAAAGAATAACCATACTTCCTCTAAGTCCAAGAAACCCTTTTTTGTCGACTAAAACCATTTTCGACCAAATCCTTGTCTTTCACCCTTTGGTCGACTAAACTAATTTTGACCTCTTGACATATGTTCTTTTATTTCTTTCTAGTCGACGTAGTTCAGTTTTGACAGTTTCAGTGTGACTCCTTTTCAGCATTAACTTTAACTTAACAAAACCAGTTTTTCAAACACTGGCTCCCGTTTCCCAGAAAACCCTTACTTTGTAGGATGACTCTTAGCTTATGAGAATATATTCATTTACACGTACTTGAATACCTTAAGATTTTCCAAGGTAACAAAATGCCCCCCAGAGATGCCATTTTTAAATTTCGACTAATATGAGATAATGGCATCTTTGAAGCGTCAGTTTCACCATTCGACCAAATCGTTTCCATTTCTCTAAAAGTGAATATTATTGTTTTGTCTTTTCAGTAACGTCATGTAATCATGGTAGCGTATCACACTTTTCAGTTTCGAGACATGTGACATTAGTTTTTGCCATCATTGCACTTTTAGTGGGAAACATGGCCCAGTAACTCACGTTGATCTTGCAGCACGCGTCCCACAAACTGACGTGATTTGAACTTGGGAAATCACAAAAGATTTTTCCCATTACTTACTCCTTCCTCAGGGTCTATAAATACCCTTATTTCTCATTTTTTTTCTATTTTTCTTTACTTCTTCAACCTTTGCTTTTAGAAAAAACACAGAAACTACACATTTCATCGTTGTTCTTCATCTTCATCCTCTTTCAAACCTTTTACAATGGCGAATGTTAAAAATAAAACTTCCTCTCCAGCAATCGCTCTTCAACTGTGCCTTGTCGACGACAAAGCTTATGTGCCAGAACCTCTATTTGTTGAGGAGAAAGCCAAAATCTGGCAATCTCAGGTACTTATCCCTTTCTCTCTTGAAGAGAAACCCCTAGCCTTTTTAGGGCCACTTCCTGCTGATGCACCCTCCGAAATCTATGTAGATGATAAGGAGGAATTTTTTCCTACTATTACTACTACCAGACCCATCATTTCTTCTCCAAACCCTATATCGCTTAAATATATTGACAGGAACTTTAGAATTGCTCCACCTCTGCATTACCCTAAATTTCATGCTTGGATGGCACGTTTAGAAACTGCCAAAGGAGACCAATGGAAAATGATGGGTATTTATACCCTGCTAAAAATTTCTCGATATGGTCAACCTTATTCTAGTGGCATGCTCCTAGCTTCCATACATTTCTCGGATGGATCGACCAACACCTTTCATACTAAATGTGGTATGATCACTCCTACCATGTTCGACGTTGTTGCCATCACAGGGCTAAAACCATCTGGCATAGTTTTCAACTATAGAGATGCTGAACCTGTGCCACTAAGGTTCTATGTGGGTGAAGCAGGAAAACCAACATATAATAATTTCATCGATCATCATGCTCAAACCTCTGGTCCTTTAACTGATGAAGAGCATGTGGAATTTCTAACCTTATGGTTGTCTCGCTTTGTTTTTTGTTCCAGGTCGATAAAGGTGGCCAAACAATTTTCTTATCTGGCTACCCAATTGCATATGAGTGGAAATGTTGCTTTAGGCCAGATGATTTTTACCTCTCTTTATGCATCTTTTACTGATGCTGCTAACCAAATAAAGTGTTTTGACCGTAATAATCCAAAGAAAAAGAACGTCTTAGTCCATGGTCCTTTTTGGCTCTTGCAGCTATGGTTGAATTCCACCTTCTCTGAGGAGATTAAGCCATTTATAAATAGAAAGGTAGCATGCCCTCTATCTTAAAGCCATATCATTTGTCAACGCCTTCTCCCTCTGACTCCTATCGACAAGGGCTCCCCAAATCCTGAAGTCTTCAGACTGTTGTTTACCATTATGTTCACAAGAGTCAATTTCACACCCTCCATGGCCCCATTTCATGATAGACAAGATGGCCCGGAGTGGTTTACTAGGGCTTTTCCACCTGCAAGAGAAGAGGACAATAAAAATTCCTTAATTCTCTAGAGGCGTTACTTAACTCCCCAATTCCTGTCTACTGTGATTGTCGGTGTGAACTCGGGTTTGGTCGCTTATCAGCCTAACTTGGTGGCTCGACAATTTAGACTTTGTCAACTTGTTCATAAGTCTTTGTTCAATTCTCACGAGCTACTGGTAGACATCATAACTTACCAACCCTTCGAAATGATCAAGGATGATATAGGGAATATATGGGCACGAAGACCCACACTCACTCTCACTCCTTTCCAACAGTCTTTCTACGACACCAAAGAATTTGAAACTTGGTGGTAGTCATATTTTGTTACATTCATTAGTGATTCTAATGCCAAGCTGACTGAACTAACTACATCTTTCTCAAATTTGCAGGCAAAAGCGACCAAGTGTAAGATTACTCATATTAAACAAATTCGAGCTTTCTAGAATTACTTCGGAATTTTGTATCGACCTAATAATATTCGTCGGACCATCTATGAGGCCACTGTCAAATTAAAGGAGAAAGTAAATGAGAGGATCTCGACACTAAAAATCCTTGATTATGTGAAAGACAAATATCTTTACGCTCTTCATTTTGGAAACATCAAATTTCCTCCTTTGCCATCCAGCCCTTTGGCCTTGGCCTTTGGCCCACCTATTCCTGATTGGTGGTTGTGATGCGGTGGGAGAACTGACTTGAGGTTTTACGTTTGTGTTCGCAAATGTTTCAGTTTAGCAAGAGTCGCCACCGACTTTTTATTTTATCCAAAGGAAAGGTCAAAAAGCACAGGAAAGACCTTTTAGATTTTTTTTGGGTTCGGGGGGTAGATTATGAAAAGGGAAGGTGCTAGCACCCTTTTCATCTATGGTTTTCCATGGGCTCTTAGTTACTTAGATCACTTGCTTTTGCTTTTCAATTGTTTGAAATGGTGCTTTTGTGTGTGGTTTTGAAAGTATTTTGAAAAGAGGCCTTTGTCTAGGAAACCTTTGTAATGATTATTGTTTGAATGTATACAAAGGTATTTGTCTTTTGAAAAATGTTTCAATGTTTGAAAGTTTGTTTTGGGAAATGTTTTGAAATTGTGTTGTGATGTGTTTTTTTGAAAATAGCAAGGATGTTTGCAAGTTTGATCAAGTAACTAGGAGTTATCTACCCTACTCAAAGATCTTTCCTACACATTTTTAACCCTTTGACATTGTTGTTTTACCATTGCATTTGGTAAACAACCTTGTGTTTGGATGTTAAACGGGACAGGCGTGGGTCATCGTATGACCATGATAGCAATTGTGCTAAGTATCTTAGCAAGTTTTTTTTGAGGTACTAGATCATTTTTGTATAGGCAGCCAAGATAGCGTCTGTTGTACCCCAAAATTTGCCCTCTCATTTCACCAACATTTTCTCAATCACAAGACTCTTGGAACTCAAGATCAAGCTAGGGTTTGCTCTACTCAAGGCACCTCCTTGCACTGTTGACCTAAATTAGGGTTTGAGTTTGCACAGGGATGTTTTGACCTACAATACCCAAGGTGACTTTCATACTTCATGTTGGACTCACAAGTTTGTCCATACCAAGTTTCAAGCCTTGATTCAAATTTTTGCCCAGTCAATTGGACAGTTAACCTAGAAATCAACTGTATTGGGAAAACGTCAACTGTGGCCAATTGACAGTCAAACCTCATGAATTTTGACCCATATCAACATTATGAACTCATATGAACCATTTGATCAAGTTTGGGTCACCATTCCACAAGAAATTTGATCAGATCACCAAAAGGGCAAAATGGTCATTTTTAGGGTTTTGACTGCACAAAGGCAATTTTTTACTGTTTGACCTAGCCAATGGCAAACCAAGCTCACATATGGACTCAAGGACTCAATGACATTGTCTTGACCTATTCAACAAGTTCAAAAGATCTCAAATTCATAGGATTGACAGATGAATTTTTCAGTCAACTGATCAAATTTGACTGAACACTGAAAAGTCAAACTTTGACTTTTTAGTCAAAATCAAGTGCCAAGAGTTATTTTTCATCAAGACATCTCAAATTATGAAACGTGTTCATCAAGAAACCCAAAAATGTAAATTAGGGTTTAAAAAGGAAAATTTTCATAACTTAGAAATTTTCTAAGTTATGAAATTTTCTTATTTTTTCCTAACTTTGTCCCATTTTTTCACCAAGATGCAAATGGATTCAAAGAAAACTTGCAACATGAACGTTGTAGTCCATCACAAAGTATACAACTTTGATTCACAAAGTTTTCCCAAAAGAATCTTGTAGCTCAAGTTATTATTTTTTGAACAAGGGTACCTAAAACTTTTAACTTAGAGAAACATTGCCCTAATCTAGGCAGGATTTTGACCCATCTTCTTGGCCACTTTTCACATAGTTCCACTTGGAGTTTCAAGTTGAATTTCGAAGATGGATTATAGTACATGTTCCAAGCTTTCCAAATTGTCCAAGAACTCCTCAAACACCCTTGTGGTTAGAGAGAATCGAATGCTTGAAGTTGGCAAAAACTCACTTTTGTCCATGGCCAATGTATGTTCATACAAACCTGCATTTTCAAATCAGCATGTTTGGTGCTAGCTTGCAGGCCTCAAAACCAACTTGTACTCCATAATTTAATGCCTAACCATTGAGTTAAGGTATTATCTTGTTCATATGGACATTACATGCAAAATTAAGCCCTAAATGGTAAAAGGCATATTGTCATTTTTGCAAAAGTTACTTTATGTCAAAACACCAATCATTGAGCCTTGGACAAAATCTGAGACTGCAAACCAAATCCATGAATTAGAGGGGCCAAGGGTGTTGTGTGCAGGTTGATAGGAGGGCCTGTACAGGGCTATAACATCACTTCCATTCTTTTGCTTCAAGTAGAAGAAACTTGCAAAATACAAGACACAACACACATCTGAAAAAACCAGCTTACACAAAGACTGTAGACAAGTTCCATACCTCCCAACAAGCCTGAAACACGACCCCTTCATCACTCAAACCTCCTCATACTCAAAACCTCCATTTTTCTGCAAAATAGAGTCAGTTCTGCATTTTGCAAGCCATAACCCAATTCCATCATGCGTTTTGTCCAAAGATAGTTCCAACACCTTCCAATCAACTCACCTTAACTATCCCAGACCCCCATTGCAAGCTATAACACCTCTAAAACACTTTGCCATTTTTGCTTCAAAGCTCTGCAGGTTGAGTTCTACAGCACGATTCAAGTTGTTTCAAAACAAGCCAAGCATTGGAAAAGCTTCCTTGGACCTCAGGCAAGCTCAAAAGAAGCTCAAACACCATTGAAGGTTGCTACATTGTACAACTCGAAGTCAACTGAAACAGGTATTTCATGGACTTCTATCTCTCTATCTAGGAATGGTTAGGCTTAGGTTTGTGAATGAAATATGTTGTACTCATAGCCCTGAAGCCATACATATGCTTAGTTTTCATTTACATTAATCGTGCTAGGAGAATTTCACTCATGAACTTTCTGAAAAAACTAGGTTAGAAATTAGGGCCAGAGAAATTCTCTCTGGTCTTTGAGAGTTAATCCAAGTTTTTTATATGGTTGGATTCTTTGTTTAATTCTCTATAATGTTCATGTTATGAGTTTTGTCAAAGAATTAGGAGATAGCCATTGATGTACAGAGGCGCGTGTTTTTGTGAACAAGAGGAAGAAGAAGAAGTCTGACTGGGCTGGGCCTGGTTGTTTTCACTTCTAACACCCCACTTTTCAGTTTACACCCCCCGGCCCATTTATTTATATTTTCATCATTTCGACATTTTTATTTTTTATTCTGACTTTATTATTTTTTGTCTAAATATAAAAAATACCAAAAAATTATTTTCTATATTTTTCATATTTATTTGATATTTATTTTTATTTTACTAAGTATAAAAATGTAAATAAACTATTTTCTTTTTAATAAAACTCAAAAATAACACAAAAAAATAATATTTATTTTCATTTATTATTTCTATTTATATTTGAGAACATTTTCTTGAAAATACCCTTTTTTTTGTAAATAACTAATTTTTATCTTTGTATATTTAATATGTATATATATATATATATATATATACCCTTAATATATATATACCCTTAATATATATATATATATATATATATATATATATATATATATATATATATATATATATATATATATATATATATATATATATATATATATATATATATATATATATATATATATATATATATATATATATATATATATATATATATATATATATATATATATATATATATATATATATATATATATATATATATATATATATATATATATATATATATATATATATATATATATATATATATATATATATATATATATATATATATATATATACTTATACACTTGTTTTATTAAATAATTAGGTCAAAAAACACAAAAATACTACATTATCATTTTTATTAATATTTTACACTAAAAAACATCTTTTTACAATATACTTTTATTTTTTGAATAATTTAATATATTATTGTATATAACTAATAAATATTACTATTTATCAAGAATTAGGGTTTTTGCCCTAAATAGAAAAATGATTAAAATTGACTTTTTCTTTATTTATTTTTACTTCACATTTAAAAATACTTTTTACATACATAAAAAATCATTTTTGCATTATGCATTTTATTTGATATTCAACTGTTGTACATTTAAATATTGCCTATACATTCAATATGGTTGTAATAACTTAGAATTTATTTTCTTGTCAAATACCCCCAATTCAAATTTGTACCCCCCTCCCTATATCATGTTGTAATAGTGTAGCATTTAAATTCTCGCACATTTAAAAGCTTCCAAATTATGCCATGTTTAGACTTAGGGTTTGTATGCAAAATAAAATCAACAACTAGCTTGATCTAATCCAAGATAAACATGCATGAAAAACAAACACAATGCACACTTGCACCCCTATGGTTTCATCCACTTGTTGCCTTCAAAAATGGGCCATGGTTGCATGTCAAGTACTTTGGCAAAACAAAAACAAAATAATAGATCATAGTCCCTCGATGACGCTATCTGAGTTGCCTAAACAAAATGATCAAGTCCCTCAAGAAAATTGCCAAAGATAATTGACACCATTGCTATTATGGTCTATACGATGACCCGCGCCTGTCCCGTTAACATCCTAACACAAGGTTGTTCACCAAATACAATGGTGAAACAACACTGTTAAAAGGGTTAAAACATAAGAAAGATCTTTGAGTAAAATAGGGTAGACAAACTCTTAGTTACTTGATCAAACTTGCCAAAAACATCCTTGCTATTTTCAAAACACACCTCACAACACAATTTCAAAACCCTACTTTTGAAAACTTTTCAAAAGACAAAACCACCTTTGTATACATTCAAACAAGAATCATTACAAAGGTTGCCACAACGATGGCCTCTTTCCAAAACCTCTTTCAAAATCACACACAAAGCACCATTTCAAACCATTGAAGAGCACCATAAAACCATTGAAGAGCAAAGCAAGTGATCTAAGCAAGTAACTAAGAGTCCATGGATAACCATGGATAGAAAGGGTGCTAATACCTTCCCTTTCTATAATCTACTCCCCGAACCCAAGGAAACATCTCAAAGGTCTTTCCTGTGCTTTTTGACCTTTCCTTAGGATAAAATAAAAAGTCGGTGGCGACTCTTGCTAAACCGAAACATTTGCGAACACAAACGCAAAATCCCAAGTCAATTCTCCCACCGTATCACAGAACTGGCGACTCTGCTGGGGATAATTCTAAAAGTGGAGTAACCTTAGGGTTTAGATCACCTTTATATGCTTACCTTGTTTGCTTTGATTGCTTTACATTTGGTTCTATTGTTTGGGTTTGAATCCACCACCCGGATTTTTGGGAAACATTCATAGGTAAATAGCAATCCGTTGTGGAAACTGTGTGGGGTATACCGACACGGTTGAAGCAATAGCTATATTAGTGCAACATATTTGTGAGTACCGGTAGCCTTTGAGTCAATCAAAGAGAATACAGGGCCGGTGAATGATGTCATGAAGCACTAATGAACTCTTAGAACCTTACTTGACCATCTTGGCCTTTATTAGGGGTAGTGAGATAACCGGCTTTGGTACAGTCCGAAGTTGGTAGATACTCGATACTACACTCATTGGGGTTGTTTTCTTGGAATATTTTGGTCGCTAGTTAAGTGGATAAACCAAAACAATGAACATAGAAAGCAATCCAATGATATTGAGTTCCTTAGAACCCGGTTACTATTTATAGGACAGGTTTTGAGCCAACTAAACTCAAGAGGGTACTTACCTATGAAACCTCATGCAAGCCTGAAACTAGGGTTTTGTATGACTTGCTTGTACATGTGCTTGTGCATACATCATGAACATCATAAAGCATCATATGCATCCACTAACCATTTCAAGGGTTTGGATCTTCATCTTTGTTCTTGTTTTGTAGGTCATGGAATCTCTTCGCAGGAAAATAATTTAAATCAACCTTGTGAGAACCCCTCCTCAACTCAAGGAGCTTACTTCCAGGATTCCAGAGAATTATCTCTTCAGTGAAAGACATGGTAGACTCCTCAACTTGGTCAACACCAACATTGAAGAAGACATGGTGAAAGTTCTCTTCCAGTTCTTTGACCCCCTACACCACTGTTTCACATTCCCTGATTACCAGTTGGTGCCTACTTTAGAGGAATTTTCTCAACTCCTGAGAATTCCTATTCTTCATCAACTACCCTACAACGGTACGGAAAAAGAACCAAAGCCTGAAGATGTTGCTCAAGCATTACACTTGCAACCCTCTGACATCAAGGGGCATTGGGAAACCAGAAGCGGTGTCAAGGGATTCTTGGCAAAGTTTTTGTTTGAGAAGGCACAAGAATGCTGGAATTCTCTTGATCTACAAGCCTTTGAAGAGATTGTGGCACTCCTTATTTATGGGTTGGTCTTGTTCCCAAACCCTGACCAACTTATAGATGTGAATGCTGTCAAGATTTTCATATCCATGAATCTATACCTACATTGCTTGGGGATATCCTACACTCATTTTACACACGAACAATGAGGAAAAGAGGTGTTCTCATGTGTTGTACTCCTCTCCTAGCAAGGTGGTTTATTTCTCACCTTCCACAATCAGTTTTAAAGAATGAGCAGGGTTTAAGGTGGTCACAATGATTGATGACCCTCACACATTCTGACGTACATTGGTGTTCTCGGTCCAGAGAAAATGTCATCATCATTGATCGTTGTGGGGAGTTTTCTAATGTCCAACTACTTGGAATTAGGGGAGGCATCACCTACAACCCTTGTATAGCTTTGAGACAATTTGGATATGCTCGGAGGGATGGCCCTCATGACATGCTGATTCCGGACCTAGTTTTTGACTTCGACAACGATGCGCAAGGACTTCGGCAAAGGTTCATCAGAACTTGGAGGATGCCTAACAAGGTAGATAGTAAGACCCTGGGGCACAAGAATTCTATCCCCCTTGAGCCTTATCTCAGGTGGGTACGAACCCGCTCCCAGAATCTTATGATGCCATATCCTCACATTCTCCCCTTGATCAAAGAGCCTGTAACGGAAGGAGAGGTTCCATACACCATCCTACATCCTGACATGCCAACATCATGGGAGGAAATGCAAAAGAGTTGGATCCAACTCAAGGAAGAACGGGACACTTTTGAAGCCAGCTTCTATGCCAGCGAGAAGAAGGTTTTGGAGCTCACCCTTCGACTTCACGAGGAGGAAACCCTCAACACTTACATCGCACCAAAGAGGATACGCAGTGTCTTTTTACATTAAGAATTTTGTAATATTTCGCCCATGGGGCATTTATGTACTAACAAATTTCTTCTTAATATGACGTGCGTTCTTTTTGTTTGCAACAAATTTGAGTTTTTGAACCCTTGAATGCATTACATGAATAGCATACCATTCATCATATGCATAAACAGGTCTTCACGCCAGGTTTCCTTATCTTTCTGCTGTTTATTTCAGCAAGATGGATTTGGAGCAAACGGTAAAGGATCTGCAGGCACAAAATTCACAATTCCAACAACTCCTCATGACCTTGGCAAAGGGTCAGGAGGACCTCAAAGTTTTGTTGGAGAAGAATAAAGAGAAAAATAAAAAGAGACCCGGGGTAGCCACTTTGGGAAGAAGATTTGAGCATCAGGCCAGAAGAGTTCTTGAGTTCCCCTCAACGTCTGACGAAGGGGCCGGTAAAGGGAAAGGGGTTGCTGTACCTTCCGAATCCGAGGTTGAAGAGGAGGAAGAGGAAGAAGACGAAGACTACTCTGAACAATAGTATCCACCAGCGGATGACAAATATAAGAACCTTGAAGATAGACTGGCAGCTATGGAGTTGCAGAGGGTGCCCGGATTGGATTTTGAAGAACTAGGGATGGTGGTTGGGATCGTTATCCCTCCCAAATTCAAGGTGCCAACATTTGCCAAGTACGATGGTCTGTCTTGCCCTAAGATTCACCTGAGGTCGTATGTCAAAAAAATCCAACCCCATTCATCCGATAAAGACCTATGGGTACACTTTTTCCAAGACAGCTTGTCTGGCACGCAGTTAGATTGGTTTTATCAGCTCGAGAGATCAGAGGTTCACAATTGGGAAGACTTGGCAGCTGCTTTTTACCGTCAGTATCAATACAATGCTGATTTGGCGCCCACTCGTACTCAGTTACAAAGTATGGGGATGGCTTCCAATGAAGGGTTTAAAGAGTACGCTCAAAAGTGGTGTGATCTGGCTGGAAGGGTGCAGCCGCCGTTATCAGATAAAGAGTTAGTTGATATGTTTCTGGGGACCCTGTCTGGCCCCTTCTTCAACCATCTAATCGGGAGCTCTTCTGCTTGCTGAACTGATTTTGACCGGCAAAAGGGTTGAGGCCGGTATTAAAAGTGGAAAGATTCAAAAGGATGCTTCTGCATCCATAGCTGTTAAGAAACCTTTCCTAGCCAAGAAAGAAGCATTTGCTGTGTATTCTCAGAAGGGAGCGGGAAGAACTGAGCATCGGCCGACTGTAGGGGCTGTGATGATTCAAAATTCGTCAAATGATCAACCTCGTAACAATCAGTCGAGACCTAATCAACAACGGGTGGAAAGGCCACAACGGTAGTTCACCCGCATCAACATGACGCCCGCTCAGGTACTTCCCCATTTATTGAATCTGAATCTGACCAGTTTGAAGGAGGCGCCAAAGAACCCTAACACTTCCTCTCCATACTACCACTCAAATGCCAAGTGTGCCTACCATTCCGACAGTGCTGGGCACGATACCAATAATTGTTGGGCAATTAAGAACAAAATCCAGGACTTAGTTGACGCCAAAGAGGTTGAATTTGATGCTCCTGAGAAGCCCAATGTTATATCTGCTCCGATGCCCAAGCACGGCCACAATGTGCATGCTGTTTTGGAAAACCTCCATGTTACTGATGTTGCCGATCTGTTGACTCCATTGTTAGTGATTAAAGAAAATTTGTTGCGAGCCGGGATCTTTCCTGTTTGTGCTAAAGACTGTTATTTTTGTTTGAACATTCAAGGTTATTGTCCAATGTTGAAGTCAGGTATCCAACGCCTGATGGATACTCAAGAGATACTTTTCCAGAAAACCCCTGTTGACACTTTCAATCCTATTACTCCTGATACTTGTGATACTTCAACCAACGATATTGCTATCATAACCATTTTCGATAATCCTCCCAAGGCTTGCAAAAGGCCTGTCAGGATTACACCCAACTTTGAATGTGTACCTTTAAAGATCACCATGCTGGGACCTGTCCCGTACAAATCCAGAAAAACGATACTGTGGAACTATGGGGGAGAAATCTTCTACCACGGCATCAAACAAATCAAAACAGTCCAAGAGATTTCTGAGGAAGATCCTGATATAGGGAAAATTGCGGGTACAAGCAAGATAACCCACAGTGGCCGGATCTTTTCTCCGGAGATTGCTCCCCCTCGAGCAGTTTTCGGACCCTTAAAAGCTTCTGCACCTGTTGGACCCTCTGTGCAAGGCCCAGTGATTGAAGATTTGGATACCCCTAAAGTAAGACCATCTGCTGAAACTACCGACAAGGGTAAGGGGATACTGGAAGTGCCTGTCAGGACGAAGGCCCATGTTGTGGTTATCCCCGAAACCACTCAGAAAGAAATGGATGAAATCTTGAAAATGATCAGAAAAAGTGACTACGACGTTGTGGAACAGTTAGGGCAGACCCCTTCTAAAATTTCAATGTTGGATCTTCTGCTCTGTTCTGAGGCCCACGCTATGGCCCTGATCAAATTCTTGAAGGCGGCACATGTTCCCCAAGAGACTTCGGCTGACCAGTTTCAGGAATGTGTGGCCAGTCTTACTGCTGATAATGGCCTTGGCTTTTCCGATACCGACTTAACTCCCAAAGGAAGGAAACACAATGATGTGTTACATGTTTCAGTTGAATGCCGAGGAACCACTCTCTCCCATGTTTTAGTTGATTCTGGTTCTTCCTTGAACGTGCTGCCAAAGAAAGCCTTAGACCGCTTGGACTGCGAAGGACTGACTCTCAAGCCTAGTAACATCATTGTTAGGGCTTTTGATGGTTCCAAGAGAATGGTTCAAGGAGAGGTTGATATTCCTATCAAAGTAGGCACAGAAGTCTTCAACTCAACCTTTTACATGATGGATATCCGACTGTCATATTCATGTTTGCTAGGAAGACCGTGGATCCATTATGTCGGGGCAGTTACCTCCTCTTTGCACCAGATGCTGAAATATCCTGTTAAGGGTAAAATTATAACGGTGCACGGCGAGGAAGAGTACATGATAAGCCACCTCAACTCCTTCCGTTATGTGGAGTTGGATGGCGAGTTCATCGAAACGCCTTTCCAGTATTTTGAGGAAGTTTCTCCCGAGGTAGCAGTTGCGAAGACAATGGTTGAGGTGCCTATTACTCCCAAGCACGTATCTAGGATGGCATCTCTCCAGGACGCAGAGGCGGTGATCAAAGAAGGGAAGAGTACAACATGGGGGAAATTTCCTGATTTTCCCCATAAGACGGACAAATTTGGACTAGGGTTTACAGCTGCAGGAAAAAAGGCTATGCGTCGTTCCAAGACTGGAGGGCCACCCGTAAGGATCACTCATCACGGAATTAATGTTGTAGAAGATGAAGATGAAGAGAGCCACTTTGAAGATTGGATCTTTCCGACCGTCGAAGGGGGTTTGAGCAATTGGGAAGCAAAGGATTTTGTTCCTATCACATTTATCAACCAGTAATTTTATCTTTGAACAATTTCCTATTTTTATGGTCTGTAATAACTAAAACAATTCGGACACTATTTTCACCTCATGCCTTTCCCGGAGCATGTAGGTCCATTTTTAAGGGTTTAATTTAATTCATAATCATATGCCATGTTTTAATGAATCATTGGACGTTTTTCATCTATAAACTGTTGTGTTCATTTCCTTTCCTTTTGCATTTTTGTTTGTTTAAGGATGGTTATCCCTTACACACACCCACACTCACAAATGCAGGTACCCATCCACTCCGGATTCCATGGGTGACTATTCTGTTTTAGCCTTCGATAACTCTGAAGATTTGGTCAATCAGGCCGAGTACGAAGTTGACGAAGATTGTGAAGTACCGGGAGAGTTAGCCAGACTTTTGCAACAAGAAGAGAGGGCTATTCTGCCTCATGAAGAGTTGCTAGAAACCATCAACTTGGGGACAGAGGAAGATAGGAAAGAAGTAAAAATGGGTGCCAACCTGGAACCAAGTGTCAAAGAGCGCTTAGTGAAGTTGTTGAACGAATATGTTGAAATCTTCGCCTGGTCTTATGAAGACATGCTAGAGTTAGACACAGATATTGTGGTTCACCGTCTCCCTACAAGAGAGGATTGTCCACCGATCAAGCAAAAGGTTCGCCGAATGAGGCCTGACACGTCTGAGAAGATTAAGGCTGAAGTAATGAAGCAATTCAACGCTGGCTTTCTGGTTGTTACTACCTATCCACAATGGGTTGCTAACATCGTGCCCGTACCTAAGAAGGACGGCAAATTCAGAATGTATGTAGACTATCGGGATTTGAACAGGGCTAGCCCTAAAGACGATTTTCCGCTGCCACATATCAATATCTTGGTTGACAACACAACTCAACACAAGGTTTTTTCCTTCATGGATGGATTCTCGGGCTACAACCAGATTAAAATGGCCCCCGAGGACATGGAGAAAACTACCTTTGTCACGCAATGGGGTACCTTCTGCTACAAAGTGATGCCGTTTGGACTGAAGAACGCAGGGGCAACCTATCAACGTGCCATGGTAGCTTTGTTTCATGATATGATACATCACGAGATCGAAGTTTATGTAGACGACATGATAGCTCGATCACAGACAGAAGAAGAACACCTTGAACATTTACAAAAGCTGTTTTCCAGGTTGAAGGAGTATAAGCTCAGACTGAACCCAAGCAAGTGCACTTTTGGGGTTAGGTCTGGTAAACTTTTGGGATTTATTGTCAGCAACAAAGGCATTGAGGTTGATCCAGCTAAAGTGAAGGCTATACAAGAGATGCCTGCCCCCCGTACTGAAAAGGAGGTTAGAGGATTCTTGGGACGCTTGAACTACGTTGCCAGGTTCATATCTCACCTGACATCTACCTGTGAGCCAATCTTCAAGCTGTTGAAGAAAGATCAGGTGGTTGAATGGAACGATGATTGTCAAGTTTCTTTTGATAAGATCAAGGAGTATTTGCTGGAACCTCCTATTCTGATGCCACCCGTCGAAGGAAGACCGTTAATTATGTATCTGACTGTTTTGGATAACTCAATGGGGTGTGTACTGGTCCAACATGACGAGTCTGGCCGAAAAGAGCATGCCATTTATTACCTTAGCAAAAAGTTTACCGACTGTGAGACTCCCTACTCACTGCTCGAGAAAACTTGATGTGCTTTGGTATGGGCTGCTCGCCGGCTAAGACAGTATATGTTGACTCACACCACTTTGCTGATTTCCAAAATGGATCTGATCAAGTATATCTTCAAGAAGCCTGCTTTATCTGGAAGAATCGCTAGATGGAAAATGATCCTGACTGAGTATGATATCCAGCATACTACCTAAAAAGCTATAAAAGGGAGTGTACTAGCTGACCATCTAGCTCATCAAGCCTGCAAAGATTACCAATCTATGAGATTCGACTTCCCTGACGAGGACATCATGACATTGGACAACATTGAAAGTAACGGACCGTATGACGGACCTGGACAAGGATCCTGATGGACTTGTACTTTGATGGTGCTTCAAATGCACTTGGCAACAGTATCGGTGCGGTACTCATTTCTCCGGAAGGTTGCCACACACCCTTCACTGCCCGACTTTATTTCAGCTGTACCAACAACATGACCGAATATGAAGCTTGCATCTTTGGTCTCAAAGCTGCTATAGACTTGGGGATCAAATCTTTGGTCGTATTTGGGGACTCGTCTTTGGTTATCAGTCAAGTCAAAGAAGAGTGGGACACTAAACATCCTAATCTTATCCCATACAAAGAACATGTCTTGGCAATGTTGCCTCACTTCGAGCAGATTACCTTCGAGCATTTCCCGCGAGAAGAAAATCAGTTAGCCGATGCTCTGGCTACAATGTATTCCATGTTTAAACTCAACTAGGATAACGAGGCTCCCCAAATCACCATCGAGCGAATGCACGAACCGGTGCACTGTCATGAGATTAATACCGAAGAAGTAGTGGAACAACCCTGGTTTCATGAAATCAAAAGGTATCTCCAGACCAGAGAATATCCTAAAGGAGCTTCCGTTAATGACAAAAAGTTCTTAAGGAGATTTGCTGCCAAGTTCTTCCTAAACAATGGCATCCTTTATAAGCGCAGTCATGATTGTGTTCTACTTCATTGTGTGGACAAGATTGAAGCAGAGTTGATCATGACCGATATACATAGTGGCATGTTTGGAACCCACTTGAGCGGACATACAATGGCTAAGAAGATTCTAAGGGCAGGCTACTACTGGTCTACCATGGAAGCTGATTGTCATCAACATTCTCGTACCTGCCAAAAATGCCAAGTCTACGCCGACAAAGTACATATTCCTCTTGTTCCTCTCAATGTTCTGACAGCTCCTTGGCCATTCGCCATGTGGGGCATTGACATGATTGGAGCGATCAAGCCCACGGCATCCAATGGACATCGCTTCATCTTGGTGGCTATTGATTACTTCACCAAATGGGTCGAGGCAGCTTCATATGCCTCAGTTACAAAGAATGTGGTTGCCCGTTTCATCAAGCAGAATCTCATATGCCAGTATGGTATCCACGATAGGATCATCACAGACAACGGTACAAATTTGAACAATACTATGATCACCGCTCTATGCAAACAGTTCAAGATTTATCATCACAATTCATCTCCCTACCAGCCGAAGATGAACGATGTTGTTGAAGCCGCGAACAAAAATATTAAGAAGATCATTCAAAAGATGACAATCACCTACAAGGACTGGCATGAGATGTTATCGTTTGCTCTGCATGGATATCGTACCACAGCACGTACTTCAACAGGGGCAACTCCATTTTCTTTGGTATATGGCATGGAAGTCGTTCTGCCTATGGAAGTTCAGATTCCTTCCTTAAGGATTATAAAGGATGCCGGCTTGAGTGAAGACGATTGGATTTAGACCCGGCTTGATCAACTTAACTTGATCGACGAGAAGCGACTTACTGCTGTTTGTCATGGTCAGACATATCAAAAGCGGATGATCAAGGCTTTCAACAAAAAGGTTAGACGTCAGGTATATCAAGTCGGAGATCTTGTAATCAAGCGAATCATCTTACCGCAAAGTGACCCCAGGGGAAAGTGGACTCCTACTTACGAAGGACCATTTGTAATCAAGAGCATCTTTTCCGGTGGGGCAATGATTCTGACCACCATGGACGGCGATGACTTGCCGCACCCTGCGAACGCAGACATAGTCAAAAGATACTACGCATAAAACGACCCGACAAGTTGAAAACCCGAAAGGGCGGTTCAGGCAAAAATTAGGGATAAAACAAAAAAATTTGTACACCCGGCAAGTTGAAAACCCGAAAGGGAGAATTGGGCAAAAAAGGGTTTCCCGGTGGATCGAAAACCCGAAAGGGCGGTCCAGGCAGAAGTTAGGGAATTAAAGCGTATGACTATGTCTCGTCGGATCACTTTAAGAACAATCTCTTCACCAACAAGCTCCAAGCTTCTGATCAATCCAATCATCTACAGACGAAGCAACGAATGGACAGATACTCAGAGTTGGGAAGGCTATAACAGAATGGAAACCCCATGGAATTATTACACATAGCCATCTTTCCTTTTGTATAAATGTTTTCTTAATTTTACAGCAACATTCCCTTAATAGGATATCTGTTTCCGTTGTACGAAGATACTTACAAAAATTAATACAAATATACTTCCAAGTGTAGAAATTTGCTTGTCTTTCTTTTTCTGTTTTTACACTTATGTTTTATTTGAAAACGTCCAATGTTTTCTTGAATAGGCATATGCATTTGAATATGATCACTGCTTACAAATGAAACGAAATTGGGAAAGGATAATTACTGATAGGTTGAAGGTGTAGGAAGATGTCTTTATACCATTCAAGAAGAGATCCCCTGCATTACTTTGTTCAGATCCTCAAACCTCGGAGTAAATGTCCCCAGCAGAGGTAAGCTTCAAGATCCCCCGACAAAGCCAGTACATTCCAAACTGGATTTCCCAGCCGAGTTAAGTTTCAAAGTTCCTATCAGAGTTCAAGCTCCCGATTCCCAGCGGAGCCAGAATAATCTAAACCTCCTTCCCCAGCAAAGTCACACTTCCAACTAATCAAGTTCCCTCGATTTCCCCAACTTCCCCAGTAGATTGGCATACAATCCAAAACTCCTGATTTCACCGGCTGAGTAAACATTCTCCCCACAAGGTCATTTCCCAGCAGATTAAAGATTCTCAGACTCATTTCTCCAGCAGAAGTCTCCCAGGTTTTAATTCCCCAGTAGAGGTCGTCAGAGTTTTCCTTATCCCCTAGTCAAGTCATGAAGAATGCTCAGAAGTTGGTGAAGCTTTTGTTAAAATCCCCGCAAGTCACCAAGGATTTTCAATCCCCAGCAGTGGTCCTAGGATGTCTCATTCCCAGCAATCAAAGAGCTTTAATCCCCGAGCAGACAGCAAGGATTTCTCATCTGCAGTAATCAAAGATTTTTTTAGAATCCCCAGCTTCGGTCAAGGATTTATTTTCCCCGGCAGCAGTCAAAGATTTCATTATCTCCAACTATCAAGAATTCAGTTCCCTCAGCAAGACATCTACTCAGCTTACATGCATAACCATTACATTTATAAACATGGATTACAATTCATTGCATCATACATATCATGCAATATAACTTCGGGTTTTAGCTAACATTTTACCCTTTTCAGAAAAAAGATTAAAAGGCTATCATTAACAATTATTCGGATACAGTATAGATACACCCCAGACACGACGGTCATTCTATCACTCATTCAAGAACTTCAAGTCAAAATACAGTACGGATACACCCCAGACACGGCGGTCATTCTACTACTCATTCAGACTTCAGCAATCAGATACAGACTAGATACGCTCCAGACACGGCAGCCATTCTATCTCTCATCCCGATTCAACTATCAACTACAAGTTCAGATACGCTCCAAACACGGATGCCATTCTGGCCTTTACACCAGTAGTTTGATTCTCCCCAGTGCAGTCGCCACGGAAGTCATTCTGCCACTTATTCAGATCCCAGTTACCGTCTCAGATACACTCCATGCACGGAAGTCATTCAGCTAATCATACAGATCTCAACTTCAGATACAGTCCAGATACGCACCAGACACGGTTACCATTCTGTCACTCATTCAGAATTTATCCCCAGTACACAGTTGCTCCGTGTACAGATGTTTCTTTGTTACCCATTCAGAATACAGATACACTCCAGACACGGAAGTCATTCTGATATTCATACAAAGTCTCAAATACAGTTATAGCTCAGATACGCTCCAAACACGGACGCCATTCCTTTGCTCGTACAAACTCAGTCTCCAGATACAGTTCAAGTGCATTCTAGACACGGATACCACTTTGATACTCATTCTTCTGACCTACAACATTGTACTTCAATAAACATTCTTGGATGGCATCTTTAAGCCCATCTCCAGCAAGATTCTACCAACACCAAATGGCATCTTTAAGCCCATTCTCTCAACATTATTTTGACGAGTGCAAATTTACGGGCACTCTAGTGTCCAATCCTCTTTTACCTTCGAGTCGCGAAAGGCAAACTTGCCAATCTAACTCTTTAGGTTCAAGAAGATTGAACAGGGGCAACTGTTGTACCCCAAAATTTTCCCTCTCATTTCACCAACATTTTCTCAATCACAAGACTCTTGGAACTCAAGATCAAGCTAGGGTTTGCTCTACTCAAGTTACCTCTTTGCACTGTTGACCTAAATTAGGGTTTGAGTTTGCACAGGGATGTTTTGACCTATAATACCCAAGGTGACTTTCATACTTCATGTTGGACTTACGAGTTTGTCCATACCAAGTTTCAAGCCTTGATTCAAATTTTTGCCCGGTCAATTGGACAGTTGACCTAGAAATCAACTGTATTGGGAAAAAGTCAAATGTGGCCAATTGACAGTCAAACATCATGAATTTTGATCCACATCAACATTATGAACTCATATGAACCACTTGATCAAGTTTGGGTCACCATTCCACAAGAAATTTGATCAGATCACCAAAAGGGCAAAATGGTCATTTTTAGGGTTTTGACTGCACAAAGGCAATTTTTGACCGTTTGACCTAGACAATGGCGAACCAAGCTCACATATGGACTCAAGGACTCAATGAAATTGTCTTTACCTATTCAACAAGTTCAAAAGATCTCAAATGCATAGGATTGACAGATGAATTTTTCAGTCAACTGATTAAATTTGACTGTACACTGAAAAGTCAAACTTTGACTTTTTTGTCAAAATCAAGTGCCAAGAGTTATTTTTCAACAAGACATGTCAAATTATGAAACTTGTTCATCAACAAACTCAAAAATGCAAATTAGGGTTTGAAAAGGAAAATTTTCATAACTTAGAAATTTTCTAAGTTATGAAATTTTCTTTTTTTTTTCTAACTTTGTCCCATTTTTTCACAAAGATGCAAATGGATTCAAAGAAAACTTGCAACATGAAAGTTGTAGTCCATCATAAAGTATACAACTTTGATTCACAAAGTTTTCCCAAAAGAAGCTTGTAGCTCAAGTTATTATTTTTTAACAAGGGTACCTAAAACTTTTAACTTAGAGAAAATTTGCCCTAATCTAGGCAGGATTTTGACCCATCTTCTTGGCCACTTTTCACATAGTTCCACTTGGAGTTTCAAGTTGCATTTCAAAGATGGATTATAGTACATGTTCCAATATTTCCAAATTGTCCAAGAACTCCTCAAACACCCTTGTGGTTAGAGAGAATCGGATGCTTGAAGTTGGCAAAAACTCATTTTTGTCCATGGCCAATGTATGTTCATACAAACCTGCATTTTCAAATCAGCATGTTTTCTGCTAGCTTGCAGGCCTCAAAACCAACTTGTACTCCATAATTTAATGCCTAAATATTGAGTTAAGGTATTATCTTGTTCATATGGACATTACATGCAAAATTAAGCCTTAAATGGTAAAAGGCATATTGCCATTTTTGCAAAAGTTACTTTATGTCAAAACACCAAGCATTGAGCCTTGGACAAAATCTGAGACTGCAAACCAAATCCATGAATTAGAGGGGCCAAGGGTGTTGTGTGCAGGTTGATAGGAGGGCCTGTACAGGGCTATAACATCACTTCCATTATTTTGCTTCAAGTAGAAGAAACTTGCAAAATACAAGACACAACACACATCTGAAAAAACCAGCTTACACAAAGACTGTAGACAAGTTCCATACCTCCCAACAAGCCTGAAACACGGCCCCTTCATCACTCAAACCTCCTCATACTCAAAACCTCCATTTTTCTGCAAAGCAGAGTCAGTTCTGCATTTTGTAAGCCATAACTCAATTCCATCGTGCATTTTGTCCAAAGATAGTTCCAACACCTTCCAATCAACTCACCTAAACTATCTCAGGCCCCCATTGCAAGCTGTAACACCTCTAACACACTTTGCCATTTTTGCTTCAAAGCTCTGCAGGTTGAGTTCTACAGCACGATTCAAGCTGTTTCAAAACAAGCCAAGCATTGGAAAAGCTTCCTTGGACCTCAGGCAAGCTCAAAAGAAGCTCAAACACCATTAAAGGTTGCTACATTGTCCAGCTCGAAATCAACTGAAACAGGTATTTCATGGACTTCTATCTCTCTATCTAGGAATGGTTAGGCTTAGGTTTGTGAATGAAATATGTTGTACTCATAGCCCTGAAGCCATACATATGCTTAGTTTTCATTTACATTAATCGTGCTAGGAGAATTTCACTCATGAACTTTCTGAAAAAACTAGGTTAGAAATTAGGGCCAGAGAAATTCTCTCTGGTCTTTGAGAGTTAATCCAAGTTTTTTATATGGTTGGATTCGTTGTTTAATTCTATACAATGTTCATGTTATGAGTTTTGTCAAAAAATCAAAGAATCAGGAGATAGTCATTGATGTACAGAGGCACGTGTTTTTGTGAACAAGAGGAAGAAGAAGAAGTCTGACTGGGCTGGGCCTGGTTGTTTTCACTTCTAACACCCCACTTTTCAGTTTACACCCCCCCTGGCCCATTTATTTATATATTCATCATTTTGACATTTTTATTTTTTATTCTGACTTTATTATTTTTTGTCTAAATATAAAAAATACCAAAAAATTATTTTCTATATTTTTCATATTTATTTGACATTTATTTTTATTTTACTAAGTATAAAAATGTAAATAAACTATTTTCTTTTTAATAAAACTCAAAAATAACACACAAAAAATATATATTTATTTTCATTTATTATTTCTATTTATATTTGAGAACATTTTCTTGAAAATACCCATTTTTTTGTAAATAATTAATTTTTATCTTTGTATATTTAATATGTTTAATATATATATATATATATATATATATATATATATATATATATATATATATATATATATATATATATATATATATATATATATATATATATATATATATATATATATATATATATATATATATATATATATATATATATATATATATATATATATATATATATATATATATATATATATATATATATATATATATATATATATATATATATATATATATATATATATATATATATATATATATATATATATATATATATATATATATATATATATATACACTTGTTTTATTAAATAATTAGGTCAAAAAACACAAAAATACTACATTATCATTTTTATTAATATTTTACACTAAAAAACATCTTTTTACAATATACTTTTATTTTTTGAATAATTTAATATATTATTTTATATAACTAATAAATAGTACTATTTATCAAGAATTAGGGTTTTTGCCCTAAATAGAAAAATGATTAAAATTGACTTTTTCTTTATTTATTTTTACTTCACATTTAAAAATACTTTTTACATACATAAAAAATCATTTTTGCATAATGCATTTTATTTGATATTCAATTGTTGTACATTTAAATATTGTCTATACATTCAATATGGTTGTAATAACTTAGAATTTATTTTCTTGTCAAATACCCCCAATTCAAATTTGTACCCCCCCTCCCTATATCATGTTGTAATAGTGTAGCATTTAAATTCTCACACATTTAAAAGCTTCTAAATTATGACATGCTTAGACTTAGGGTTTGTATGCAAAATAAAATCAACAACTAGCTTGATCTAATCTAAGATAAACATGCATGAAAAACAAACACAATGCACACTTGCACCCCTAGGGTTTCATCCACTTGTTGCCTTCAAAAATGGGCCATGGTTGCATGTCAAGTACTTTGGCAAAACAAAAACAAAACAAAAGATCATAGTCCCTCGATGATGCTATCTGAGTTGCCTAAACAAAATGATCAAGTCCCTCAAGAAAATTGCCAAAGATACTTGACACCATTGCTATCATGGTCTATACGATAACCCGCGCATGTCCCGTTAACATCCTAACACAAGGTTGTTCACCAAATACAATGGTGAAACAACACTGTTAAAAGGGTTAAAACATAAGAAAGATCTTTGAGTAAAATAGGGTAGACAAACTCTTAGTTACTTGATCAAACTTGCCAAAAACATCCTTGCTATTTTCAAAACACACCTCACAACACAATTTCAAAACCCTACTTTCGAAAACTTTTCAAAAGACAAAAACACCTTTGTATACATTCAAACAAGAATCATTACAAAGGTTGCCACAATGATGCCCTCTTTCCAAAACCTCTTTCAAAATCACACACAAAGCACCATTTCAAACCATTGAAGAGCACCATTTCAAACAATTGAAATGCAAAGCAAGTGATCTAAGCAAGTAACTAAGAGCCCATGGATAACCATGGATAGAAAGGGTGCTAATACCTTCCCTTTCTATAATCTACTCCCCGAACCCAAGAAAACATCTCAAAGGTCTTTCCTGTGCTTTTTGACCTTTCCTTAGGATAAAATAAAAAGTCGGTGACGACTCTTGCTAAACCGAAACATTTGCAAACACAAACGCAAAATCCCAAGCCAGCTCTCCCACCGTATCACAACGTCATCGAGGGACTATGCTCTTTTTGTTTTGTTTTTGTTTTGGCAAGATACCTAACATGCATATCATGGCCATTTTAAGGCAACAAGTGGATGAAACCCTAGGGGTGCTTGTGTGCATTGTATTTTCATTTTTCATGCATTTTTGTCTTGTATTAGTCAAGCTATTTGTTTGATTTTTGGTTATCATACAAACCCTAGTTTTTACTATCATGCATATTAAAGCGATAAAATGCGTAAAAGTAAATCTAAGACTATTACAACATGATTATAGGGAGGGGGATACAAGTTTGAATAAGGGGATATTGCTCAAAAATAAACCCTAAAACTATTATTACAACCAAGTTGAAATATTGCACAAATAAATAAATGGACAAATATTTAAATATGCAAATAAATATAAATATGCAAAAATGTTTTTGTATTATTTTTATGTATGTAAAAAGAAATTATTTAATGTCTCAAAAATAAGAAAAATATTAATGATTATTTTTGGAAAGGGTGGAAACCCTAGTTTTTGTTTTAAGATAAAATATATATTATATTATTTATTTATGTACAAGAAAATAAATAAAATATATACAAAAGTGTTAAAAAATTAAAATGTGTGAGAAAATATTATTTAAGTGTATAAATAATAAAATTAAAAATATATGATATTTTTGTAATATTTACAAGTTTTTTTATTTAAGAAAATAAAAGTATCTTATTATAGTAATTATTTTTATGTCCAAAAAATAATAAAAATAATAAAATAAAATGTGAAAAATTAAGATAATTTTTTTGGTAATTTTTAATATTTAGAAAAATAAATAAAAAGTCAAAAATGTAAAAGAAATAAAAAAATATACAAAAATAATCAAATGGGCCAAGGGGGTGCAAAGAGCAAGCAGGGGGGTTTCAATAGTGAGAACAACCAAGCCCAACCCAAGGTTCCTGCATCCCTGTCCTTGAGACAGAAGCAAAACGCGCGCCATGGTTCAAACTGGTAACTCCTGCATTTATGCTTAAAAACAAAAACTTGCAACATGAAAGTTATAGCTCTTGATCACACGATTCTAACCATGTAAAAAACTTGATCTAACTCTCAAAGACCAGAGAGAATTTCATTGGCCCTAAATCTTGACCTAGTTTTTTCAGTAACTTCAACTATCAAATACTCCTAGCTCAGTTAACATAAATGAATTCTACGCATATGTACAGCTCAAGGACAATGAGGACTACATTTTTGCTTCACAAACCTAAGCCTAATGATTCCTAAATAAGGAGATAGAAGTTTGAAATTTACCTGTTTCAGTCAAGCTCTAGTATGGCAACGTAGCAACTTTTGGTGAGGCCTGAAGGACTTTTGAGCTTGCTTGATGTTCCCTTAACCTTCCCCAATGCTTGGCTTGCTTTGAAATGGCCTGAATATGCTTGTAGAACTCAACCTGCAAAGCTTCAAAGCAAAAATGGTGAAGTATGAAAATGGAGTTACAGTGGCTTGAGAATGGTTGGGATAGTTTAGGTATGTTGTATGGAGTATGTTGGAACTGGTTTCAAGCAAAACGCACGAGTGGATTTTGTTTTGGAAGTGAATCTGCAAAACTTGCCCTGTTTTTGCAAGAACTTGGTGTTTTGATGTTAGAGGGTGTTTAAAAGGCTTAGGGCTCGTGTATTAGGCTTGGTATAATGTGCTGAGATTGTTTGAAATATGCACAAAGTTTGGTTTTAACAGATACCAAAGTTATGGACCTTTTGCACAATTACTTGTTTTTGAAGTAAAAGGTGAAATGACAAAGCTTAAGGGTTGTACTTGCTAGCTCAAAGCCTGTCCATAGTTGGTACATCTTTCCTGATATTAGTGAACTTTGTTTGTAGCAAAAGGCTTAGTGTATGTCTCAAGATAAACAATTTGACATAAAGCATGCTTTATGTAAATGGCATTGTTATCTTTTTGCCAAAAATGGATTAATCCTTTCTATAATGCTTCATAGATCAGAACAAAGCCTTAATCCAATATGTTTGCATTTAATTTATGAGTTTATAAAGGATTAGAACCTGTAAACCAAGTACAAGTAAGGTTTGGACAGATTTTGCAACTTGTAGCATGGTGTAAAATGCCTTGGACAAAAGTGATGATTTGCCAATTTCAAACTTTCGATTCTCCCTAACCATGAATGATCTTGGAGAGTTATTGGACATTTTGGAAAGCTTGTAACATTATATACAATCCATATTTGAAATTCATTTTGATATTCCACTTGGAACTATGTGAAAATTTGCCATGAAGATAGGTCAAAATCCTGCCTAAACTAGGGCAAAATTTCACTAAGTTAAAAGTTTCATGGACCCTTGTTCACAAAATCATAACTTGAGATCCAAGAATCTTTTGGGAGAACTTTGTGAATCAAAGTTGTAGATTTTGTGGAGGACTAAAACTTTCATGTTGGAAGTTTTGTTTGAACCCAATTGCATCATGGTGAAAAAGTTGGGCAAAGTTGGGGGAAAATAAGAAATTTTCATAACTTAGAAATTTTCTAAGTTATGAAAATTTTCCATTTTAAACCCTAATTTCCAAAATTAGGTTTCTTGGTGAACAAGTTTCATGTTTTGACGCAGCTTGATGAAAGATGACCCTTGGCACTTGATTTTGACCAAAAAGTCAAAGTTTGACTTTTTAGTGTACAGATGATTTTTGATCAGTTGACTGGAAAATTCATCTATCAATCCAATGTATTTGAGATCTTTTGAACCTTGTGATTAGGTCAAGATGATGCCATTGAGTCCTTGAAACTATGCTTGAACCCGATTTGCCATTGGCTAGGTAAAAAATCAGAAATTGCCCTTCTGCAGTCAAAACCCTAAAAATGACCATTTTGCCCTTTTGACGATCTGATCAAATTTCTTGAGGAGTTGTGGTCCAAACTTGATCAAATGGTTCATATGAGTCTATAATGTTGTTATGGATCAAAAATTATGAGGTTTGACTGTAAATTGGCCACAGTTGACTTTTTTCCCAATACAATTGATTTCTAGGTCAACTGTCCAATTGACTGGGCAAAAATTTGATTCAAAGCTTGAAACATGGTATGGGAAATATTATAAGTCTAGCATGAAGCATTAAAGTTATATTAAGCATTGAAATTCCAAAAATCTTTGTGCAAACTCAAACCCTAATTTCAGGTCAACAGTGCAAGGAGATGTCTTGAGCAGAGCAAACCTTAATCATGTCTGGAGTCCAAAGAGTCTTGTGAGGGGAAATCTTTATAAAATGAGAGGGCAAATTTTGGGGTACAACAGCTGCCCCTGTTAAATCTTCTTGAACCTGAAGAGTTAGATTGGCGAGTTTGCCGTTCGTGACTCGAAGGTAAAAGATGATTGGACACTAGAGTGCCCGTAAATTTGCACTCGTCAAAATGTAGTTGAGGGAATGGGCTTAAAGATGCCATTTAGAGATGTGATAGAATCTTGTTGGAGATGGGCTTAAAGATTCTATCTAAGAATGTTTGTTGAACTGCAGGAGAATGAACATCAGGATGGTATCCGTATCTGGAACGTATCTGAGTTGTATCTGAAGATTGAGTCTGTATGAGCAATGGAATGGCGTCCGTGTCTGGAGCGTATCTGATATGTAATTGTATTTGATTCTTGAATTAATAACAGAATGACTTCCGTGTCTGGAGTGTATATGTATTGTATCTGAATCTGAAATCTGAATAAGCGACAGAATGACATCCGTGTTTGGAGCATCTCTGGGCTGAGGAAAAGGTCTGAATGAGTGACAGAATGGCTACCGTGTATGGAGCGTATCTGGACTGTATCTGAAGTTGAGATTTGTATGAGTAGCAGAATGACTTCCGTGTCTGGAGTGTATCCGTACTGTAATTGGGATCTGAAGAAGTGACAGAATGACTTTCATGTCTGGAGTGTATCTGGACTTGAAATTGATAGTCAAATCTGAATGAGAAGTAGAATGGCTTCCGTGTCTGGAGTGTATCTAATCTGTATCTGATTGTTGAAGTCTGAATGAGTGATAGAATGACCTCCGTATCTGGGGCGTATCCATACTGTATCTGAATAAGAGATCTGAATGAGTAATAGAATGACTTCCGTGTCTAGACTGTATCTAGACTGTATCTTGACTTGGAATTCTGAATGAGTAATAGAATGACATCCGTGTCTGGGGTGTATCCATACTGTATCTGAATAAGAGATCTGAATGAGTAACAGAATGACTTCCATGTCTTGGAGTGTATCCGTACTTTATCTAAAATCTTTGAATATTTGTTAAAGATAGCTTTTAATCTTATCCTGAAAAGGGTAAAATGTTAGCTAAAACACAAGGTTATGTTTCATGAAATGTATGATGCAATAAATGTGTCTTATCAATGTTTATAATATATGAATGTAATGTATGTGCATGTAAGCTGATTAGCCGTCTTGCTGAGGAGAATAAATCCTTGATAGCTGGAGATAATGAAATCTTTGACTGTTGTCGGGGAAAATAAATCCTTGACCGATGCTGGAGATTCAAAATCTTTGATTGCTGAGGATGAGAAATCCTTGGACCACTGTTGGGGATAGAAAATCATTGGAAACTCGCGGGGATTATCAAAAACTTTGACAACTTCTTTGGGGATGTGAGAATCCTTCATGACTTCCTGGGGATAGGAACCCTTCAAGTCTGCTTGATAAAACTGCTTGGGGAATCAAGAGATCTTTGATGACTATGGCTGGAGATTACACCAATGGGAATCCTTACTCGGTTGGGGAATAAGGAAACTCTGATGAATCTCTACTGGGGATTAGATGACAGAAATACCTTGATCTGCTGGAGAATAAGGAAGGCTTTGATGGCTTCTGTGGAGAATTAAGAATGAGAAACTTCGATCTCCTGGGGAAATTGAAACCTTGGGGGATTCACTGGAGAAGTGAGAATGAGAATCTTCGATCTGCAGGGGATTAAAAATTCTGACAAATTCATGCTGGGGAGTAATGAAAACTCCGACAACTTCACTGGGGAATCAGGAATGAGAATATTCAATCTGCTAGGGGAATTTGAATCCTTGGGGACTTCAAATTGTGGAGTTAAGAATGAGAACCTTCATTCTGTTGGGGAGTAAAAACTCTATGGGGAATAACTATACTGTTGGGGAGTAGTTATCCTGCTGGAAAGTAAGTTCAAGACTCTCTAGGGAAAAAGCTTATTCTTGTTTGGAAAAAGTTCAGGAGTTTGGGTTGTATGTCAATCTACTGGGGAATTATCCGGAGGTTGGGGATAAAAGTTAACTGTTATCTGGTTGATTCTCAGATTTTAAGATAACTTACTGGGGAATCTGGGGAAAACTGAATGGTTTCCGCTGTAGATTGGTAGTTGGAAATTTGACTCCGTTGGGGAAGAGGGAAAACTCTGGCTGAGGGTCTGTAGTTCAAAGTTTTTGCTCTGCTGGGGATTGGGAGTTGGAATTTTAACTCTGATGGTGAATTAAGGGTTTGAAATATAACTCCACCGGGGATTGGGAGTTTGAAGTTTAACTCTGGCGGGGATTTTGAAATTTAATTCCGCTGGGGATATGTATTTCAATGGTTTTAGCTCCGCTGGGGACCTAGATGATGTACTGCAGGGGATTTCTCTTTGGAATAGCCTAAAGACGTTTTCCTATCCTTTCAACCTGTTAGTAATTATTCTTTTACATTTCGTTTATTTGTAAATGGTGATTATATTCAAATGCATATGCTCATTTAATAAATCATTGGACGTTTTCAAATAAATCACAAGTGTAAAAAAGGAAGAAAAAGGCAAATAGTTTTCTGCACTTTGAAGTATCTTTGTATTAACTTTGTGTAAGTATTTTGTACAAAGCAGACAGACATCCTAGTAAGAGAATATTGTCATAAAAATGAGAAAAATTTATACAAAGAAAGATGGCTATGTGTAAAAATTCCATGGGGTTCCCATTCTGCTATAGCCTTCGTAACTCTGAATATCTTGTCCATTCGTTGCTTCGTCTGAAGATGATTGAATTGATCAGAAGCCCGGGGCTTGCCTGTGAAGAGATTATCCTTAAAGTGATCCGACGAGACATAGTCATATGCTTTAATTCCCTAACTTTTTCCTGGACCTCCCTTTCGGGTTTTCAATCCACCGGGAAACCCTTTTTTGCCCAAGCCTCCCTTTCAGGTTTTCGACTTGCCGGGTGTACAGATTTTTTTATTTATCCCTAATTTTTGCCTGAACCGCCCTTTTGGGTTTTCGGTTCACCGGGATGCCCATTTTTGCCCAAGTCGCCCTTTCGGGTTTTCAACTTGTTGGGTCGTTTATGTGTAGTATCTTTTGACTATGTCTGCATTCGCAGGGTGCGACAGGTCGTCGCCGTCCATGGTGGTTAAGATCATTACCCCACCAGAAAATATGTTTTTGATCACAAATGGTCCTTTGTAAGTAGGAGTCCATTTTCCCCTGGGATCACTTTGCGGCAAGATGATCCGCTTGATTACAAGGTCCCCGACTTGATATACATGGCGCCTGACTTTCTTGTTGAATGCCTTGATCATCCGTTTTTGATATGCCTGACCATGGCAAACAGTAGTAAGTCGCTTTTCGTCAATCAAGTTAAGTTGATCAAACCGGGTCTAAATCCAATCGTCTTCACTTAAACCAGCATCTTTCATGATTCTCAAGGAGGGAATCTGAACCTCGATAGGTAAAACAGCTTCCATGTCGTATACCAAAGAATAGGGTGCTGCCCCAGTTGATGTCCGTGCCATGGTACGGTACCCGTGCAGAGAAAATGGTAACATCTCATGCCAGTCCTTATAGGTGACTGTCATCTTTTGTATGATCTTCTTGATATTTTTATTCGCAGCTTCGACAGCACCGTTCATCTTCGGTCGATAGGGAGATGAATTGTGATGTTGAATCTGGAACTGCTCGCACAGGGCGGTGATCATAGTGTTGTTCAGGTTTGTACCATTGTCAGTGATAATCCTTTCGGGGATACCGTACCGACAAATAAGGTTATGCTTGATGAAGCGGGCAACAATATTCTTTGTGACGGATGCGAAGGAAGCTGCTTCAACCCACTTGGTGAAGTAGTCAATGGCCACCAGGATGAAACGGTGTCCATTGGATGTTGTAGGCTTGATTTCTCCAATCATGTTGATTCCCCACATAGCGAATGGCCAAGGAGCTGTTAAGACATTGAGAGGAACTGGAGGTATGTGTACCTTGTCCGCATAGATTTGACATTTGTGACAAGTACGGGAATGTTGATGGCAGTCAGCTTCCATGGTATACCAGTAGTAGCCTGCCCGTAGAATCTTCTTAGCCATCGTATGTCTGCTAAAGTGAGTGCCAAAGGTACCATTGTGCAGTTCAGCCATGATCTGCTCGGCTTCAACCTTGTTCACACAACGGAGCAGGATGCAATCATGATTGCGCTTGTATAGGATACCATTGCTCAAGAAGAACTTGGCTGAGAACCTCCTCAGAAACTTTTTGTCGTTGACTGAAGCTCCTTCAGGATATTTTTATGCTTCGAGATACCTTTTGACGTCATGAAACCATGGTCGGTCCACTACTTCTTCGGTATTAATCTCGTGACAATGTGCAGGTTCGTCCATCCGTTCAATGGTGATTTGAGGAGCCTCATTATCCCAGTTAAGTTTAAACATGGATGACATTGTAGCTAGAGCATCTGCTAGATGATTCTCTTCTCGCGGGAAGTGCTCGAAGGTGATCTGCTTGAAATGTGGTAACAATGTTAGGACATGTTCTTTTTAAGGGATGAGGTTTGGATGTTTAGTATCCCACTCTCCTTTGATCTGACTGATGACCAAAGCGGAGTCCCCAAATACAATCAAAGATTTGATTCCCAAGTCAATTGCAGCCTTGAGACCAAAGATACAAGCTTCATACTCGGCCATGTTGTTGGTGCAGCTGAAGCAGAGTCTGGCGGTGAAAGGTGTATGGTAACCCTCTAGAGAGACAAGTGTTGCGCTGATACCGTATCCAAGTGCATTGGATGCACCATCAAAGTACAGAGTCCATCGGGATCCTTGTTCAGGTCCGTCATATAGTCTGAAATCTTCAATGTTGTCCAAAGTCATAATGTCCTCGTCGGGGAAGTCGAACCTTATGGATTGGTAATCTTCGACAGCTTGATGGGCCAGATGATCGGCTAGCACACTCCCCTTTATAGCTTTTTGGGTCGTGTACTATATATCGTATTCCGTTAGGATCATCTACCATCTAGCGATTCTTCCAGATAGAGCAGGCTTTTTTAAAGATGTACTTGATCTGATCCATCTTAGAGATCAGCAAAGTGGTATGAGTCAACATGTACTGCCTTATTCGATGAGCAGCCCATACCAACGCGCAACAAGTTTTCTCGAGCAGTGAGTATCGGGTCTCACAGTCGGTAAACTTTTTGCTAAGTTAATTAATGGCATGCTCTTTTCGGCCAGACTCGTCATGTTGGCTCAGTACGCACCCCATTGAATTCTCTAGGACGGTCAGATACATGATTAGCGGCCTTTCTTCGACAGGTCGCATCAAGATAGGAGGTTCTAGCAAATACTCCTTGATTTTATCGAAAGCAACTTGACAATCATCATTCCATTTAACCACCTAGTCTTTATTCAACAGCTTGAAGATTGGTTCACAAGTAGATGTTAGGTGAGAGATGAACCTTGCAATGTAGTTTAGGCGTCCCAAGAAACCTCTGACCTCCTTCTCAGTGCGGGGGGCAGGCATTTCTTGTATAGCTTTGACTTTGGCAGGATCAACCTCGATGCCTTTGTTGCTGACTATGAAACCCAAGAGTTTACCGGACCTGTCTCCGAATGTGCACTTGCTAGGGTTTAGTCTGAGCTTGTACTCCTTCAACCTGACAAACAGCTTTTGCAGATGGTCGAGGTGTTCTTCTTCAGTTTGCGAACGGGCTATCATGTCATCTACGTAGACCTCTATCTCATGATGTATCATATCATGAAACAAATCCACCATGGTGCATCGATAGGTTGCCCCGGCATTCTTCACTCCGAATGGCATCACTTTATAACAGAACGTACCCCACTGTGTAACAAAAGTAGTTTTCTCCATGTCCTTAGGAGCCATTTTGATCTGGTTATAGCCTGAGAATCCATCCATGAAAGAAAATACCTTGTGCTGAGTTGTATTGTCAACCAAGATGTCAATGTGCGGTAGTGGAAAGTCATCTTTAGGGCTGGCCCTGTTTAAGTCTCTGTAATCCATGCACATTCTCACTTTGTCGTCCTTCTTAGGCACGGGCACAATGTTAGCAACCCATTGTGGATAGGAAGTAATAGCAAGAAATCTAGCATTGAATTGCTTCATTACTTCAGCTTTGATCTTTTCAGACATGTCGGGCCTCATGCGGTGAACTTTTTGTTTAACTGGTGGACAGTTTTCTCTTGTAGGTAGACGGTGTACCAAAATATCGGTATCAAGTCCCGACATGTCTTTGTAGGACCAGGCGAAGATCTCAACATATTCATTCAACAGCTGAATTAAGCGCTCCTTGGCACTTGGCTCTAGGTTGGCACCCACTCTAACCTCTTTTCTGTCTTCCTCTATACCCAAGTTGATTGTCTCTAACAACTCCTCGTGAGGTAGAATATCCCTTTCTTCCTGTTGTAACAGTCTAGCCAATTCTCCAGGCACTTCACAGTCTTCATCACCTTCGTACTCGGCATGGTAGACCAGATCTTCAGAGTCACTGAAGGCCATAGCAGAATTGTTACCCATGGAATCCGGAATGGATGGGTATCTGCATTGGTGAGTGTGGGTGTGTATAAGGGATAGCCACCTTTAAACAAATAAAATGTAAAAAGAAAGAAAATGAACACAAAAGTTTGTATGTGAAAACGTCCATGATTCATTAAAATGGCATATGAAGATGAAAAATCAAACCCTTACAAATGGACCTATGTGCCTCGGGTAAGGCACAAGGTTAAAAGTGTACGAATTGTTTAAGAATTATTACAAACCAACAGAAATGTTCGAAAGATAAATTACTGATTGATGAAAGTAATGGGAATAAAGTCCTTTGCCTCCCAATTGCATAGTCCTCTGTCTACAGTAGGGAAAATCCAGTCTTCCAGATTGCTCTCCTCTTCACTATCCTCCAAAGCATTGACTCCATGATGGGTGATCTTCACTGGTGGCCCTCCAGCCCGGGAGCGGCGCACAGCCTTTTGAGCAGAAGCAGTGAAACCCAAGCCGAATTTATCAGATTTAAAGGGAAAGTCTGGAATTTTCCCCCAGATTGTGCTTCCTCCTTCTTCAATCACAGCCTTTGCATCTTTGAGTGACGACATCTGAGGTGGAGGTCGGGTAATCATGGGTACAGAAGGCATTGTCTTGGCTGCCGCAATCTCCTGAGCTACCTCTTCAAAATGCTGAAAGGGGGTTTCGATGAATTCACCATCCAATTCCACGTAGCAGAAAGAATTTAGATGGCTTATCATGTATTCCTCTTCACCGTGAACTGTCACAATTTTTCCATGGACAGGGTACTTGAGCTTCTGATGCAGAGTTGAAGTGACGGCTCCAGCATGATGAATCCAGGGTCTTCCCAACAAGCAAGAATAGGAGGGAAAGATGTCCATGACATAGAATATGGAGTTGAAGGTTTTAGTTCCCACTTTAATCGGGATGTCCACCTCCCCGTGGACCATCCTTTTAGAACCATCAAAGGCTCTGACAATGATGTTGTTGGGCTTCAAAGTTAAACCTTCACAATCTAGCCTATCCAATGCTTTCTTTGGTAAGACATTCAGCGATGAACCAGTGTCTACCAGAACGTGTGCCAGAGTAGTCCCTCTGCATTCTACCGAGACATGCAAAGCATCATTATGTTTTCTCCCTTTGATTGTTAGATCAGCATCGAAGAATACTAGACCATTGTCTGCTGTTATGCTAGCTACACATTCCTAGAACTGGTCCGCGGAGGTTTCCTGTGGCACGTGGGCCGTCTTCAAGAATCTGATTAAAGCTTTGGCATGAGCTTTTGAACAAAGCAGCATGGCCAGCATAGAGATTTTTGAGGGGGTTTACCCCAGTTGCTCCACAACATTATAATCGCTTTTCTTGATTATTTTCAAAATCTCTTCCATTTCTTTTTGAGAGGTTTCCGGGATGATCAACGACTGAGCCTTCATCCTGACAGGCTCTTCTTGGATCCCTTACCCTCTATCATCAACAGCAACAGAGGGGACAACCACAGGAGTTACAACTTCTTCAATAACTGGAGTTCTCGCAGATATGTTGACCGGCACAGGGGTAACCTTAGGAGCAACTGAGGGTCCGAAGATTGCCTTTGGAGGGGCAATCTCCGGAGAGAAAATTCTTCCACTGCGGGTGATTTTACTTGTTCCAGCAATGTTTCCAATGTCGGAAGTTTCTTCATCAGAAATCTCTTCAGTTGATTCAATTTATTTAACACCGTGGTAAAAGATCTCTCCCCCATAGTTCCACGATATTGATTTGTTGGACTTGTACGGGATAGGCCCCGGCATGGTTATCTTCAAAGGTACAATCTTCGGATCAGATGTAATCTTAACAGGTATTTTAGAGACCTTGGAAAGATTGGCGGATATGGTAATTATCGAAATATCATTGACAGGAGTCAGTATAACAGGAGTCTTTTCAAAAAGGATTTCTTGATTATCCATTAGGCGTTGAATGCCTAACTTCAACAACGGACAGTCGGTTGGTAAGGATGAACAAATGCAACAATTTTCTTCACATCCTGGGAAAATCCCAGCCTTCAGCAAATTCAACTTGATTATCGGTAGCGGAGTCATCAAATCATCGACAGTAGCAACAAAAAGATCCTCTTCAACAGCATGGACATTGTGACCATGTTTTGGCATTGGAGCAGAGATCACATTAGGCTTTTCAGGGGCGTCAAATTCAACCTCTTTAGCATCTATCGAATCCTGAATCTTATTTTTGAGGGCCCAATAATTGTTGGTGTCGTGCCCCGGGCTGTCTGAATGATAAGCACACTTGGCATTTGAATGGTAGTAAGGAGAAGATGTATTCGGATTCTTTCGTGCCTCTTTCAAACTGGCAAGGTTTAACATCAGGAGATGAGGGAGAACCTGAGCAGGTGTCATATTGATCCGGGTGAATTGTCGTGCAGGCCTTTCCACCCTTGCTTGGTTGGTTCTGGGTTGATTGCTTCTAGGCTGATCAGCTGCAGACTTCTGAATCATTACGGCCCCTACCGCTAGCCGGCGCTCAACTCTTCCTTGACTTCTTTGAGAGTAGACAGCTGATACCTCTTTCTTTGCTGGAAAAGTCTTTTTGATGGCAGCAGAAGCAGATGCATCCTTTTGAATTTTCCCGCTCTTTATTCCGGCTTCAACTCTCTCACCGGTCAGAATCAACTCGGTGAACCCCGCAGACGAACTTCCAATCAGGTGATTGAAAAAGGGGCCTGACAGTGTACCCAAGAACATATCTACCAGCTCCCTCTCAGATAGAGGTGGTTGCACTCGTCTCGCCAAGTCTCTCCATTTCTGGGCATACTCTTTGAAACCTTCATTTGATACCATGCCCATACTCTGTAATTGAGTACGGGTTGGTGCTAAATCCGCATTATATTGATACTGTCTGTAGAATGCAGCATCCAAATCCTCCCAATTGTGCACATCAGACCTCTCTAGCTGGTAGAACCAATCTAATTGCGTTCCCGAAAGACTGTCCTGGAAGAAATGAACCCACATGTCTTTATCAGAAGAATGCGGTTGAATTTTTCTGACGTAGGATCGTAGATGCATCTTTGGACAAGACAAACCATCCTATTTAGCAAAAAGAGGAACCTTGAATTTAGGGGGAATGACAATCCGAGCAACCAACCCTAGCTCTTCAAAGTCCAGCCCAGGCACTCTTTGTACCTCCATAGCTGCCAGATGCTTTTCCAGGTTCTTGTATTTGTCGTCTGTAGGAGGGTACTGCTGTTCAGAATAGTCTTCATCCTCTTCATCTTCTTCTTCCTCAGACTCAAATTGCATTGCAGTTCCTTTACCTTTTCCTACCCCTTCATCAGATGCTGAGGGGAAATCCAGGACCCTTCTAGCTTGACCTTCAAATCTTCTACCCATGGTAGCCACACCAACCCTCTTCTTTTTCTTTTTCTCTTTTTCCTTTTCCAGCAAGGTTTTTAGCTCCTCCTGACCCTTTACCAAGGTCATGAGTAGCTGTTGGAACTGTGAATTCTGCGCTTGTAAGTCTTTGATCGTCTTCTCTATATCCATCTTGCTGAAATAAACAGCAGAGAGATAAGGAAACCTGGTGTGAAGACATGTTTATGTATATGATGAATGATGTGTATTCATGTAATGCATTCAAGGATTCAGAAATTCAAATTTGTTTTAAACAAAAAGGAACACACGTCATATTAATAAGATAGAATTTGTTAGTACATAAATGCCCCATGGGCAAAATAATACAAAATTCTAATGTAAAAAGACGTTGCGCATCCTCTTTGGTGCAATGTAGGTGTTGAGAGTCTGCTCTTCGTGAAGTTGGTGAGTAAGTTCCAAAACCTTCTTCTCACTGGCGTAGAATTGGGCTTCAAAAGTACTGCGTTCTCCCTTGAGCTGTATCCAACTCCTTTGTAAATCTTCTAGTGATGTTGGCATGTCAGGATGTAGGAGGGTGTATGGAACTTCTCCTTCCATAACAGGCTCTTTGATCACAGGAAGAATGTAGGGGTAAGGCATCATAAGACTTTGGGCGCGGGTTCGTACCCACTTGAGGTAAGGCTCAAGGGGGGTGGAATTCTTGTGTCCCAAGGTCTTACTGTCCACTTTTTAGGCATTCTCCAAGCTCGGATAAACCTTTGACGAAGTCCTTAATCATCATTGTCGAAGTCGAAAACCAAGTCTGGAATCAGCATGTCATGTGGGCCATCCTTCCGGGCATACCCAAACTGTCTCAGAGCCAAGCAGGGGTTGTAGGTAATGCCTCCCCTAATGCCAAGTAGTGGAACATTAGGGAATTCCCCATAACGATCAATGATGATAACATTTTCTCTAGATCGAGAACACCAATGAACATCTGAATATGTAAGAGTCATCAATCGTTGTGACCACCTCAAACCCTGCTCATTATTCAAAACTGATTGGGGAAGATGAGAAATAAACCATCTTGCCAGAAGAGGAGTACAGCACATCAGAAAACCTCTTTTCCTCATTGTTCGAGTGTGAAATGAGTGGAGGATATCCCCAAGCAATGTAGGTACCGGGTTGCGAGCCATGAAAATTTTGACAGCATTCACATCTATAAGTTGGTCAGGGTTTGGGAACAAGACCAACCCATAGATGAGAAGAGCTACAATCTCCTCAAAATCTTGTAAGTCCAATGAATTCCAGCAGCTTTGGGCCTTCTCAAACAGAAACTTTGACAAGAAACCTTTGACACCACTTCTAGTTTCCCAATGGCCTATGATATCAGATGGTTGCAAGTGTAGGGCTTGAGCAACATCTTCAGGCTTTGGATCTCTTTATGTACCGTTGTAGGGTAGTTGATGGAGAATAGGAATCCTCCGGAGTTGAGAAAATTCCTCCAAAGTAGGCACAAGCTGGTAATCAGGAAATGTGAAGCAGTGGTGTAGGGGGTCAAAAACTGGAAGAGGACTTTCACAATGTCTTCCTCAGTGTTGGTGTTGACTAAGTTGAGAAGACGTCCATGCCTCTCGGTGAATGGAGAATTCTCAGGAATCCTTGAAGCTAACTCCTTGAGTTGAGGAGGAATTCTCATAAGGTTGACTTGGATTGTTTTCCTGCGAAGTGAATCCATTACCTACAAAATAGGAACAAAGATGAAGATCCAAATCCTTGAAATGGTTAGTGGATGCATATGATGCTTCATGATGTCCATGATGTTATGCACAAGTATATATGTACAAACAAATCACACAAGTTCCTAGTTTCAGGCTTGCATGGGGTTTCATAGGTAAGTACCCTCTTGAAGTTTAGTTGGCTCAACCTGTCCTATAAATAGTAACCGGGTTCTAAGGAGCTCAATATCACTGGATTATTTTCTGTGTTCACTGTTTCAGTTTAGCCACTTTACTGGCAACCGAAATATTCCAAAAAAACAACCCTCAATGAGTGTAGTATCGAGTATCTACCAACTTCAGACTGCACCAAAGCCGGTCATCTCACTACCCCTAAAAAGGCCAAGATGGTCAAGTAAAGGTTCTGAAAGTCCATTATTGCTTCATGACATCACTCATCGGCCCCTTATTCTCTTTGATTAACTCAAAGGCTACTGGTACCCACAAATATTTCGCACTAATATAGTTATTGCTTCAACCATGTCGGTATACCCCGCACAGTTTCCACAACGTATTGCTATTTACCTATGAATGTTTACCAAATTCAGGTAGAGGATTCAAACCCAAACAATAGAACCAAATGTAAAGAAATCAAGTCAAGCAAGATAAGCATGTAAAGGTGATCTAAAACCCTAAGGTAACCCCACTTTTATAATAATCCCCAGCAGAGTCTCCAGTTCTGTGATGCGGTGGGAGAACTGACTTGAGGTTTTGCGTTTGTGTTCGCAAATGTTTCAGTTTAGCAAGAGTCTCCCCCACTTTTTATTTTATCCAAAGGAAAGGTTAAAAAGCACAGGAAAGACCTTTGAGATTGTTTTTGGATTCGGGGGGTAGATTATGAAAAGGGAAGGTGCTAGCACCCTTTTCATCCATGGTTTTCCATGGGCTCTTAGTTACTTGTTTTAGATCACTTTCTATTGCTTTTCAATTGTTTGAAATGGTGCTTTTGTGTGTGGTTTTGAAAGTATTTTGAAAAGAGGCCTTTGTCTAGGCAACCTTTGTAATGATTCTTGTTTGAATATATACAAAGGTGTTTGTCTTTTGAAAAATGTTTCAATGTTTGAAAGTTTGTTTTGGGAAATGTTTTGAAATTGTGTTGTGATGTGTTTTTTTGAAAATAGCAAGGATGTTTGCAAGTTTGATCAAGTAACTAGGAGTTATCTACCCTACTCAAATATCTTTCCTACACATTTTTAACCCTTTGACATTGTTGTTTTACCATTGCATTTGGTAAACAACCTTGTGTTTGGATGTTAAACGGGACAGGCGTGGGTCATCGTATGACCATGATAGCAATTGTGCCAAGTATTTTAGCAAGTTTTTTTTTAGGGACTAGATCATTTTTGTATAGGCAACCAAGATAGCGTCATCGAGGGACTATGATCTTTTTGTTTTGTTTTTGTTTTACCAAGATACCTAACATGCATATCATGGCCATTTTAAGGCAACAAGTGGATGAAACCCTAGGGGTGCTTGTGTGCATTGTATTGTCATTTTTCATGCATTTTTGTCTTGTATTAGTCAAGTTATTTGTTTTATTTTTGGTTATCATACAAACCCTAATTTTTACTATCATGCATATTAAAGCGATAAAATGCGTAAAAGTAAATCTAAGACTATTACAACATGATTATGGGGAGGGAGATACAAGTTTGAATAAGGGGATATTGCTCAAAAATAAACCCTAAAACTATTATTACAACCAAGTTGAAATATTGCACAAATAAATAAATGGAAAAAAATTTAAATATGCAAATAAATATAAATATGCAAAAATGTTTTTGTATTATTTTTATGTGTGTAAAAATAAATTATTTAATGTCTCAAAAATAAGAAAAATACTAATGATTATTTTTGGAAAGGGTGGAAACCCTAGTTTTTGTTTTAAGAAAATATATATATTATATTATTTATTTATGTACAAGAAAATAAATAAAATATATACAAAAGTGTTAAAAAATTAAAATGTGTGAGAAAATATTAGTTAAGTGTATAAATAATAAAAATAAAAATATATGATATTTTTGTAATATTTACAAGTTTTTTATTTAAGAAAATAAAAGTATATTATTATAGTAATTATTTTTATGTCCAAAAAATAATAAAATAAAATGTGAAAAATTAAGAGAATATTTTTGGTAATTTTTAATATTTAGAAAAATAAATAAAAAGTCAGAAATGTAAAAGAAATAAAAAAATATACAAAAATAATCAAATGGGCCAAGGGGGTGCAATGAGCAAGCAGGGGGGTGTCAATAGTGAGAACAACCAAGCCCAACCCAAGGTTCCTTCATCCCTGTCCTTGAGACAGAAGCAAAACGCGCGCCATGGTTCAAACTGGTAACTCCTGCATTTGTGCTTAAAAACAAAAACTTACAACATGAAAGTTATAGTTCTTGATCACACGATTCTAACCATGTAAAAAAATTGATCTAACTCTCAAAGACCAGAGAGAATTTCATTGGCCCTAAATCTTGACCTAGTTTTTTCAGTAACTTCAACTATCAAATACTCCTAGCTCAGTTAACATAGATGAATTCTATGCATATGTACAGCTCAAGAATAATGAGGAATACATTTTTGCTTCATAAACCTAAGCCTAATGATTCTTAAATAAGGAGATGGAAGTTTGAAATTTACCTGTTCAGTCAAGCTCTAGTATGGCAATGTAGCAACTTTTGGTGAGGCCTGAAGGACTTTGAGCTTGCTTGATGTTCCGTTAACCTTCCCCAATGTTTGGCTTGCTTTGAAATGGCCTGAATATGCTTGTAGAACTCAACCTGCAAAGCTTCAAAGCAAAAATGGTGAAGTATGAAAATGGAGTTACAGTGGCTTGCGAATGGTTGGGATAGTTTAGGTATGTTGTATGGAGTGTGTTGGAACTGGTTTCAAGCAAAACGCACGAGTGGATTTTGTTTTGGAAGTGAACCTGCAGAACTTGCCCTGTTTTTGCAAGAACTTGGTGTTTTGATGTTAGAGGGTGTTTGAGGGGCTTGGGGATCGTGTATTAGGCTTGGTATAATGTGCTGATATTGTTTGAAATGTGCACAAAGTTTGGTTTTAACAGATACCAAAGTTATGGACCTTTTGCACAATTACTTGTTTTTGAAGTAAAAGGTGAAATGACAAAGCTTAAGGGTTGTACTTGCAAGCTCAAAGCTTGTCCATAGTTGGTACATCTTTCCTGATATTAGTGAACTTTGTTTGTAGCAAAAGGCTTGGTGTATGGCTCAAGATAAACAATTTGACATAAAGCATACTTTATGTAAATGGCATTGTTATCTTTTTGCCAAAAATGGATTAATCCTTTGTATAATGCTTCATAGATCAGAACAAAGCCTTAATCCAATGTGTTTGCATTTAATTTATGAGTGTAGAAAGTATTAGAACCTGTAAACCAAGTACAAGCAAGGTTTGGACAGATTTTGCAACTTGTAGCATGGTGTAAAATGCCTTGGACAAAAGTGATGATTTGCTAATTTCAAACTTTCGATTCTCCCTAACCATGAATGATCTTGGAGATTTCTTGAACATTTTGGAAATCTTGTAACATTATCTACAATCCATATTTGAAATGAAATTTGAGATTCCACTTAGAACTATGTGAAAAATTGCCATGAAGATAGGTCAAAATCCTGCCTAAACTAGGGCAAAATTTCACTAAGTTAAAAGTTTCATGGACCCTTGTTCACAAAATCATTACTTGAGATCCAAGAATATTTTTGGAGAACTTTGTGAATCAAAGTTGTAGATTTTGTGGAGGACTACAACTTTCATGTTGGAAGTTTTGTTTCAACCCAATTGCATCATGGTGAAAAAGTTGGGCAAAGTAGGGAAAAAATAAGAAATTTTCATAACTTAGAAAATTTCTAAGTTATGAAAATTTTCCATTTTAAACCCTAATTTCCAAAATTAGGTTTCTTGGTGAAAAAGTTTCATGTTTTGACACATCTTGATGAAAAATGACCCTTGGCACTTGATTTTGACCAAAAAGTCAAAGTTTGACTTTTTAGTGTACAGTTGATTTTTGATCAGTTGACTAGAAAATTCATATGTCAATCCAATGCATTTGAGATATTTTGAACCTTGTGATTAGGTCAAGATGATTCCATTGAGTCCTTGAAACTATGCTTGAACCCAATTTTCCATTGGCTAGGTAAAAAATCAGAAATTGCCCTTCTGTAGTCAAAACCCTAAAAATGACCATTTTGCCCTTTTGATGATCTGGTCAAATTTCTTGAGGAGTTGTGGTCCAAACTTGATCAAATGGTTCATATGAGTCTATAATGTTGATGTGGATAAAAAATTATGAGGTTTGACTATAAATTGGCCACAGTTGACTTTTTCCCCAATACAACTGATTTCTAGGTCAACTGTCCAATTGACTGGGCAAAAATTTGATTCAAAGCTTGAAACTTGGTATGGGAAATCTTATAAGTCCAACATGAAGCATGAAAATCATATTAAGCATTGAAAGTCCAAAAATCCTTGTGCAAACTCAAACCCTAATTTCAGTTCAACAGTGCAAGGAGATGTCTTGAGCAGAGCAAACCCTAATCTTGTCTGGAGTCCAAAGAGTCTTGTGAGGGGAAATCTTGATAAAATGAGAGGGAAAATTTTAGGGTACAGCAGTGGTATTTCTCTATACCGGATATGCAAAATGCCTATATGATAAAGGCCGACAAAGTGGTACCGACGAACTATTACCTACCTAACTATTCAGGGCATCTTCATTATGATATCAGATATGTTAGAGTACTTTCGAATACACAAATCGGTAAAAATTTCTGGAAAGCTTACCCCCATGCTTATTTTAATTTGGTTGCTTATCTAATTGTTTTACACTTGTGTTACATCTATACCAAAAGATTGGGCGGGTGTCGTTCATGTCGGTAAACAAAAACCTTTGACACATCAGGTTTAAACTTCAATCTTCTGCCAGTTATCATTCTTGATTTGGCATATATGACTTAGCTTAATTTTTGTAGATCATTCCTGACCACACACCCTCTGACGATGAACCCATTTATTTTTCACTCAAGAAGGCTTCTTCGGTGGGTGTATTTATATACTTCTTGTTTCTACGTTGTTTATGCCCTAAACTTGTATTAATATTTTCCTTGTTTGCCATAGTCAAAAACGCTCAGCAGATTTGGCTGCTTCCTCTGACAAATCCAAAAGGTCCAAGAAGGACAAAAAGCATACTTCTGAGAGGGCTAAGGTATATTATGTCGATTCAAAACTTCCATTATCAACTAACACAATTGCTTTGACTTATATCTTTTTCTGATACTTAGCCATCACCTGATGTTCAGCCCTCTCAACACTTCCACAAATCCAAAAGCCATAAGAGGAAAAAAGATTCCTCTACTGAAGGCGAGGTGGCGAAAAAGAAGAAGAAGACAAAGGTACCTGTATCCTAGGGTGTTGAAGCAAAGGTTGGCTTGAAACTTGTTGATGAAATAGAGGAGCCGGCTGATGTCTAAATTCCTCTTGTTACAAGAATGAGACGTAACATGGTCTTGGTCGAAAATCCTGAAGCCACCTTGGATTTAGGTGCTGACACCATTGTGGTCGACACAACTCTGGCTACTCCGACTCGTGCTCCTAGGGTTGATGAAGTTCAAAACCCAATGAGAGACACTACTGATGTTTCAGCTAAGGATGAGTCTATCGATCTTAATCTGTCGACACAAGTACTAGCTGGTTGTTTTCTAGTTTCTTTTGTTTTTTGTTTGTTGAATTTGTTTTGGCTAATACCTTTTCTTGCTTTCTTTAGGTTAATATCTCCGGTCAACAACAACGTGTACCTGACTATACCCCTTTGTTAGAAGCTTCTTACCATCACCATCATGAGAATCTTGACATTGTTGATGGTGAGTTTATCGACCTGACTATTCTGGCTACTCTTAGTGACTCTGACTCAGTCACTAGTCCTGCCAAACATAAGGGTTATAGTTCGACTAGTTCTGATTCTAGCCTTTCAGATTCCCTACAGGGTTTAGAAGCAAATAAAAATGTCATCGCCTCTCAAATTCTACCCCCTCTTGAAAGCATGCAAGGCGCGCCTCTCGTTTCTTCTGGGAGAGCAAAGGTCGACTCACCCACTAAACTAAAACACGTGAGAGTCAATCCTTCTGCTCTAAAAGCAATTGCTAGGTTGTGTCGCTTTGTGATTTCTCGCACTCTTTCTTCTGACTCCAACCCATCTCAATCACATAATGACAAGATAAGTCTTGAAGCAGTTAAAGCCAAAAATCTGATGACTAAAATTCGGACTCATGCTTTGAATCTTGGTCTGCCTCATCTGCTCCATTCTGATCCAACTCTTGGCCCGGAACTCTAAGACGCTCTTACTCAAATGAAAGAGCTCAATATGTCTGAATCATCTAGGTTGATGATAACGATATTTGAGAATTTTTTCATTCCTCTACGCCAAAGTGTTGAAAGTATTCAGGCAAATGAGGAAGTGGTTGAATCGAAGAAAGCCTTCGTGAAAGAGAATTTGGATATGGTGGTGCAAGTTACTGAAGAAATTAATGATTTGTTAGCAATGATTGAAAAGAAGAAACAGGAACTGGTTCCCAAACGAAACAGAGATGCTGAAATACATGACCATATTTCTGCTCTCAATAAGGAATTAGAATTGATTGCCAAGCAAGAGGAAGAGATTAATAATATGATTAATCCAACCCAAGAAAAAGCTGAGAAAATGGCTATGGACACCGTGGCTGTGAGTAACGCGATTTTTTCTGTCGAAACAGAGCTTGAAACACTTAAGACTCGGGCAAAAGATTTTGAATATCAGGCCACAAACCTCCATGGTGAATTGTGGTCATTCCAAGCCAAATTTAAGCATTTTTAATCATTGTACCAACAATCTTGTAATTTCTTTATGGCTTTAAGCCAAATTTTTAACGAAACCTTTCTTTGTTTGTTTTATATGTATCTTCCATGTTTTATGCGTGTTTTGAATTTGTTGGTCTCAATTAAATTTTACCAGCTTGTTGGTTCGACGAATACTTATTCCGTCGAGATTTTGATTTCTTGAAGAATGGGCTTATACTTTTTAAAGTAATTTCCATTTACCCTTAATATTCTTCGATCTGGGGCTAACTCCTCAAGCTCATAGGAATTATTTGAAAAAACTTGCATCACCTTAAAAGGTCCTTCCCAATTTAGGGACCATTTCCCTAAGACTCTATCATTTTTGTCCATAGGTAATATCACTTTCCATACTAGATCATCGACATCAAATACTTTATCCTTTACTTTTTTATTATAAGCTCTGGCAACTCTTTCTTTCTGTCTTATTAACAAATCACGGGTCAACATCCTTTCTTCATCTATGTCGACAAGCTCGTCTTCCATCATATTCCAGTAATCCTCATATGGTATTTCATGTTGTCTTTGGATTCTTATCTATTGAACATGTATCTCCACTGGTAACATTGCATCATGCCCATATGCAAGTTGAAACGGAGTAGTTCATGTTTCTTCCTTAGGAGAAGTTCTACACGTCCATAAGGCTTGATCCAGTGTTTTACGCCAATTCCTTGGCTTCTTTCCTACATGCTTCTTAATTAGGATAATTATCAATTTATTGGCAGCTTCGACTTGGCCATTTGCTTGAGCATAGTAAGGAGTAGAAGTTAACAATTTAATTCCAACTTCTTGCGTAAATTCTTTCATTTTTCGTCCAGTAAACACTGATCCTTGGTCGGTCGTAATTGTTTCTGGAATTCCAAACTGACATATGATGTGATTTTGTATAAAGTTAATAACAACTTCTTGGTCGACATTAGTTAAAGCTACTGCCTCGGCCCATTTTGTAAAGCAATCAATACCGGCTAAAATATATCTTTGCTATTTTAATGATGCTGGTTTTATTTCTCCAATCACATCCAAAGCCCGTCCTTTGAATGGCTAGGGTTTTATAACTGCATGTAATTCACTTGCGGGGACATGTTGTATGCCCCCATGCATTTGGCATTCTCGGCAACCTTTAGTAATTTCGATGCAATCTTTTAGCATTGAAGGCTAATAGACGCCTGAACGCACCAAAATCTAATTCATTTTGTGTCCTACTTGATGTGAACCACATGCTCCACTATGCACACTTGACACTGCCACGTATGCCTCACTTTCTCCAAGGCATCTTAACAAAACTCCTTCAGCAGTTTTCTTAAATAATTCGTTCTCTATCAAAACGTAACTGAGAGCGCGATACTTGATCCTACGATCTGTCGACCCCGTGGGGATGCGCAGATAGTCAACCAATGGCTTTCGCCAGTCATTCTCTTGTCCATTGTCAATGGTTAAAATTTGAAATTTTTCGGCATCTATAGCCCCTAACTTTACAATCGAAAAATCTGAAGGGGATAACAAAGTTGCTCGAACTTTCTCTCTTACTTGGGTAAGTTCTTCATTTTGATCTCTCTTGTATCCTGAGGCTTTTTGTGCTAGGTCATTAGCCTTTTCGTTCTCTCTTCGAGGTATGTGTCGAACACTTACTTGCTCAAACTGTTATAACAATCTGATGGTAATCACAAAATACATGATTAAATTTTCTTTAACACATTTGCACTCCTTTGATGCTTGTTTAATCACTAATTAAGAGTCTCCCATAATTTCGACGTTCCTTGCCCCTAAATATAGCAGTAGTTCAAGTCCTGTTATTAAAGACTCGTATTCTGCTTCATTATTTGTGCACATAACGTCGATTTTATACTTGACCTCTGCTGGAATTCCACTGGGAGAAATTATAATTCCTCCTATTCCAACTCTATTCTTACGGCTAGAACCATCAAAGTATAATTTCCATGGCACTAAATCTACATAATTTTAAGGTATACCAACCATTGAATGGTCGACCAAAAAATCTGCCACTACTTGTCCTTTCATTGTTTTTAAGGGCATGTAAGTCAGAGAATACTCTGTTAATGCTAAAGCCCATTTACCAATTCGACTATGTAAAATTGGTTTGGATAACATGTGCTTAATAATATCGAAATGAGAAGATACATACACATCAACAAGCTTTATATATTGATTTAGTTTAATACAATAGAAATACAAGCAAAGGCATAGTTTTCTATATCATTATACCTAGTCTCAGGATTATTTAGCATTCGACTAAGATAATACACAGGTCTCTCGACACCTTTTTCGTCCTGCTGGAATAACATACTACCTATAGTCGCATCTGAGGCTGCAATATATAACCTCATAGGCCTATGTCTAACAGGAGGTGCCAATATTGGAGGCTTCACTAAGTAGTCTTTAATTTTGTCGAAAGCCTCTTGATGCTCCTCTTTCCAAACGAAATCTTCATTTTTTAGTCAAAGTAGTGGTGAAAATACTTTGGTTTTTCCACTTAAGTTGGATATGAACCTCCTTAGGAAATTTATCTTGCCCAACAAAGACTGAAGTTCCTTTTTGGTCGACGGTGGTTTGATGCCCATGATGGCTTTGGTCTTACTTTGATTTACTTATATGCCTTTTTTATGCACCACAAAACCAAGAAAATCACCTGCCTGCACACAAAAAGCACATTTTAATGGATTCATTTTTAATCCATGTTTTCTCATCCTTTCGAAAGACTTTCGAAGGTGTTGCAGATGAGTTGGTTTAGTGTTCAAATTTATTGCAATATCATAAATGTAAACTTGCATGAAATATTCAATAAAATCATGGAACATAGAATTCATTACCCTTTGATATGTCGCTCCAACATTTTTTAAACCGAATGGCATGACAACCCACTCATAGGTTCCAATTGCCCCAGGGAAGCGAAACACCATCTTCGACACATCTTCGCATGCAATAAGAATTTGTTTATAACCATAATAACCATCAAGCATACTTAGATATTCAAAACCAGCAGCCGAGTCGACCACCATTTCTGCCACAGGCATAACATACTCATCTTTTGGGGTGGCAGCATTTAAATCTCTAAAATCTATGCACACCCTTAATTTTTCATTTTTCTTAATTACTGACACTATGTTTGCCAACCAGTCGACATACCTTGCAGTTCTTATGAATCTGCTTTTGAGGAGTCTTTCTACCTCCTCTTTGATTTTTGACATTATGGCTGGAGCGAAACGTTTGGGAGTATGGTTTACTGGTTTCTTTCCAGCTTTTATTGGTGATTTTAGTTCTATCAAGTCCCTACTTAAACCTGACATTTCATTATAGTCCCAAGCAAAACAACCTTTAAATTCTTTTAATAAAGATATTACCTCGGATTTTAACTTTGGGTCGATGTTGGAGCTGATATAAGTAGGTCTTTTATCCCCCTTTTCGCCAAGATCTATTTCTTCTAAAGGGTCTTGTGGCTGTATCTTTTCTGGTTCCATTGGATCCTTTTCGAAGCCTAAGGGTTCTTCGTCATATATGCATTCCAGACGCTGCTTATCAATGTTTTCTTCGACCGTCTCTATTATATTTGGTGGATTTGGCTTAATAGCCAAAGTAGCTCCTTCATCTAGAACTTGTGTTTTATTGGCTTCGATAGCCATATTTTCTTCAGCTTCCAGTACCGAATTTATTTTAATTTCGGCAATATATGCCGAAATCCTGTTTAGAGCATCTAGCTCATACATCATCACTAATGTCTCCCCGGCCTATTGGTCGGTTGGTACAATATGAATCCTCGAGAGGTTCCACATCCCACATAAAACCATGGGTTTCGTGTAACTTCAATGAAACAAATGCTTCATCAAGGTTGGAATATATATCTTCAGCAGGTTGACATGGGGAAATATTAGCTAATTTCCTGTCTAACTGCTTCTTTCTGACATTGTTCACGTCTGCCATAAAATACCCTTGACCAACTTCAATATTCTCGACTATGCCATCTTCCCTCCAGATCACCAAACGTTGGTGCATAGAGGATGGCACGGCCCCTACTCCGTGTAGCCATTCTCTCCCTACTAAGAGGTTGTAACTCGGCTTACCTTGAATTACCATGAAAATAGTCGGCCTAGTAACTGAGCCGACAGTAATGTCCACTTGGATCACACCCATGGTGTTTCTAGTTCTTCCTTTGTAGTTTGATAAGACCACTTTATAAGATCTAACATCGGTGTCATATTTACCGATTTTCTGCAATATGTGGTGTGGCATAATGTTCACCGTAGCACAACAGTCTACCAACACCTTGTTGATAGCCACCCCTTCGACCTTTGTCCTTATTAAAAGATACTTCAAATGGCTCCTCATGGCCATATTTGGTATTTCAAAGAAAGCATCTTGGTTCTCAATGGAACCATTGTTCATGACAAAGTAACATGTTGGCTTGTGTAAAGCCATCTCCTCAGCATCTATGTCTGCTGAATCTTGTACTTCAGTCAATCAATCATATTCTGCTGGCAGAATTGATACTACATTGACTAAGATATTCAAACTCTCTTCAGAGTCGGAATTGAAATCGTCAGTGGCTTCTTCAGAACATCTGGCAGCTGGTCGATTCACGAATTCTTTGATTCATTCTTTCGCAGAGGAGTAGACTTTCACCTTGTACTACCTCTGATTTCCACCTTTGTTTGCAGCAATATGGCTAGCAGCTGTTTTCCTCTCAGCCTGATTTCGATACTGGAAGCGTCTCCATTGGGTTTGAGTCATGGGATTCTTCCCCGTGTAGTTTTCAGAAATGTGGCTTTTCTTCTCTGACTTGAACTCTTGTCGGTAGTCAATAGCCGACTTCCCTTTGTTTGGTGCCCCATCAATTGGTGCACCCTTTCTCCCTTTGGGTTTAATCCAGGTACTGTTAGGAGCTTTTGGTGAGGGATATAACTCATAGGTTTAGCATGAGAGTTTCCCATAGCTCTCCTTGGTTCCCTTGGTGTAGGGAACCTTTGATTGTATGGCTTGCCTATGTTCTTTTCTAACTGTAGTTTCTGGAAATTTTCAGCAGCTATTTTTTTAGTCAAAGTGCCACATTTAGGATACAAGCAAGCTTGTGAACCTTTACTCTTACAGCGATAAAGGAAATCTAGAAAGTCTTTCTAAGGCCTTGGGTACACATCTGCTAGGCCGACATCAGGACTTTCTCCAGTGCCCTCTTTGACCATATTATCATTGGGGAATTCAGTAATCTCTACCATGTTGATGTCAAATGGGTCGAGAAACAAAGCTTCCTCTTGCCTAAGAGGATCAGTATCAATCTTCATCTTTCTTGCAGCAAATTTCAGCCTACCCTCTTGCAGCGACTTTTGTACGAGATCCCTGAAAAGGTAACATTGAGAGGTTGTACGACCAAGATAATTATGAAATTTACAAAAACCTATTTTCTGTCGTTGTTCTAATGGTGGTAATTTAGCACCTGGGGGTACTAAAATTTGACCATCTTTAACCAGTAAGTCAAAAATTTCTTCACACTTAGTGACATCAAACGTATAAGTTTTTGCTAGAAATTTTGGATTATTTTCGACTGTATTATTTCCTTTAGTAGGAAATAATGATTTACACTCATAGGCTGGCCCTGGCTTCATTTCAGCCAAGTCGACCTTTGCCTCTGTTGGTGAGGTATAGTCGGCCTCACAAATGGGATTTGTGTCATCATAATCTATGAAGGCTACTTTTTGTTTTCTAGTTTTAGCCTTAGTGTGTCTGACCTTTTCTAGTCGCAGACGCTCTAGATGTCGAACTCTATCAGCTAACTGTGACATATTTTTCACAAAGGTTGGATCTATTTTCTTCCTAATGGAATAATCTAAACCTCCAGCAGCCATTTGAACAAGCTCATGTTCCGGAACTTGAGTAAAGCATCTTTCTTTTAATGATCTAAATCTGTTTAGATAATCATCAATGGTTTCAGCAAACCTTATTTTAATGTTTGATATTTCTACCAAACTAATTTTTGAATGACCCTCATAAAACTGCTCATGGAAAAGTTTCTCCAACTTCGTCCATGAGTCAATCGAATTTGGGGGTAAAGTGGTAAACCACATGAAAGCTGCCTTAGTAAGGGAAGAAATAAAGTGCTTTACCCTTAAGTTTTCATTATTCGACATATCCACATATTCAGTTAAATATCTAGCAATATGTTCCACTGTCGACTCTCCAGATTCTCCCCTAAATTTCGTATACTTATGGATTTTCCATCCTCTGGGGTTTTCAGTCTGTAAAATATATTCAGACAAAGGGGAGGAATACGTTGGCCTCTGAAGTGCAGTATTTATACCATTTCTAGCCATAATTCTTTCGACAATGGTGGTTAAATTATTTTCTACGGCTAAATCCTCTTGTCGAATTTGATCAATAATTTGATCAGCCTCTTGATATCGATGTACTAATACCCTATGTGGATCGACAATCAAATTCCTTGGAGGAACTAGCATTTTCCCCTGATGGACCGTTTCGTCCTGTATTGCCCCCATGTCTATTTGACCAGGGGTATCTAGTCGAACAAGTGGTGCTTGTCGAATAGGCGCTGGAGGAGCACCTAAAAAATTACACTAACGTGTTAATTGGGAAATTACTTGTCGATTTGTTTCAGCGGACTGCCTATTAGTCTCAGCTGACTCTTGTACTATATGATTAAATACATTACTCATCTGGTTAGTTAACATATTAACCAACTCGTGGTTGTTATCGTCCATTTGTTGCCTTAATACTGCTACTGAAGTATTAGTAAGAGGCGGTACTATAGGTTGAGAAGGCTCTACCCTATTTTGGTTGCCTCTATTATTTCCTCCTGACGCAGATCCTTGTAAAGGAGAGTTCAAATTTTGAACATTATCTGACACCACTGCTGTATTCGACGTTGACTGGTATCCTGGCATCATGGAATACGACATTCCATAAGCCGGATCTAAATTATCAAAACGAGGCACATTAGGTATGGTAGTCGTAGTCATTACTGGTCTTGGGCTTCCTGGTGGAGCCTGAGACATTTGTACGGAAACTGCAGTAGTCGACCCTACTGGAGGAAAAGGTGCTACTTGAGAAACTACTATATCGGTAGTGATTAAAGTTCGTGACAATATTTCGTCTACATTTGGATTATCAAGAATTGTCATTCTTGATATCTGCTTCCTAGATAATGGTTTATTATACTCTTTGGTTAACTTCCCATTTCTAAGTTGCATCCACTTATAAATACTTGAGACAAATTCTTAGCACTGTGTCCCACCAGGTGTGCCAATTTGTTTACTGTGGAAAATGGTAAACAACCGTTGGTCCTCCCAGAGTCCTAAACTGAGGGTAACTTGCGAGATCGACCAGTTAATCTCAAGACACGTGCTAAGAGCTTTACTATCACACTCATTTCATATAAATATTAGTCAAGGGATATGGTTTTCTTTTGACTGGGGGAACAGGTGTAATGGTTTTCCACACTATGATTTGATCGACTGACTGGTGACTCGTGATCGACAGAAGATATTCATACGAAAGTGAGACTTACTAAACTAACTGACTGGTGACTCGTGACCAACAGATAGTGTCTAATTATTCATGTGAAATAGAAGATAATGTATAGACCTTGCTCTATAGTAAATAGAAAACATAAAGTACTCAAAAGATATAATTGAAAGATAAAGGATTTGCATTGAAATAAAAATGGTGATTCACGTACATAAAGCACTCTTCACTCTTGATTTCCTAATCCTCGGAATGACAGAGTTTGACAAGTGATTTGAGAGTACAAGTGAATAGACCACAAACTATACTAAATCTGCTTATTTATAGTGTTTACAATATAACTACCTAGATAAAATCTACGGCTAATATTAATATCTTGAGGTAACTGCTTCACTAGATGTTGCCACCTATTTGGCACTCAGACACGTCATGGATTGCTGGTAACTGCTCATGATTTTGAAGTTCCATCTATTTGGCGCTTAAATACATCGTGGATTACTCGTAACCGCCCATGATTCCTCTAAACCTCTTGAACGTAAACCGCTTCTGCCTTGCTTCGATACTTTCTTTCTGGCAAAGAATAACCATACTTCCTCTAAATCCAAGAAACCCTTTTTTGTCGACTAAAACCATTTTCGACCAAATCCTTGTATTTCACTCTTTGTTTGACTAAACCAATTTTGACCTCTTGACATATGTTCTTTTATTTCTTTCTAGTCGACGTAGTTCAGTTTCGACAGTTTCAATGTGACTCCTTTTAAGCATTAACTCTAACTTAATAAAACCAACTTTTCAAACACTGGCTCCCGTTTCCCAGAAAACCCTTACTTTGGAGGATGACTCTTAGCTTATGAGAATATCTTCATTTACTACACGTACTTGAATACCTTAAGATTTTCCAAGGTAACAATATGTCAAAAAGTGTCAAAAAGCACTAAATTCAAAATATAGGCGCACAAAACACCAGAACGGAATTAACTCAAAATCGCATGGTTAGCTACAAACGCACTAATGGCCCTAAAAAAGTGGTTCATTCCAAGCGGAGGTATTACTTCCAAACCCCGGGAAGCAACTCCATAATCGTATAAACCGAGCGAAATTTCGATCCGTAAGCGGTAAAACTTGGCATAAATGTCGTCCAAATGTCAAAACCAAATGCCTTGAGCATTAACCATTGACAACATGTAACCTTATGCTCAAAATCATGTCCAAAAGATAGAATTTAACCAAATATCAAGTGTTGATTTAATTTCTGAATTCAACTCTTTTATATTGAAAATGAAAGCTTATCCACAAAAATGAATTGGAAATTATATCAACACATGATTACTCCGCAAAAACTCCACGACAATTCTATAATTGACATGTGAACTTATAATTCGGTATTTAGGATTTTCAACAACTTTTACCGAATTGAAAACAAAATTCACATCAGTTATGCAATTATTCAACCTATGTCTCTTTTCAACATTTCAAAAAAAAATCAAGAATTCACATGAATTATGTATATTCAACAATTAAAGAATTAAATTCACATAACAACTCAACTCATGAAAATATACTCAAAAAATCAATGTTATCATGGCTTAAGCATTTCATCAAACACATAATCTATAAACAAATATTCGACTCAAAAGTGATCTTAATTCACATAACCAACATCAATTCAAAGGATATCTATCATATGCCACACTTTGACATCATCACAAGAACAAATGCTATCTCCAAAATTCAATTCTAATCAAATTTCACCTCTTAAGAATTTTATCGAACACCTAAACTACAACAACATATCTCAACCAAACTTCAAAATTCCAACTCTAGTTTATGTCCAATTCTCAGTTCACAATCAATATTCAACACTTTAATTCAAAACTACAATTAAAACTTCAATTAAATTCAAGATTCAATCAAAGTAATTAGTAATTAAGAATGAGTGAATTACCAAATATAGAGAAGAGGAGGTTGAAGAAGAGAAAGCGTCATCAAAATCGGGACGGGAGAAGGAAGAGGGAAGGAGATTTGTGATTTTTGACTTTTTTATTCTTGATAAATTTTTAAAGATTGATGAAGATTGTTGATGTTCTTGAGCAAAATCGAAAGAAGAGTGTGTTTGATCTTTGAGAGAATAGAGAGAGATTTGTGAGGAGTTTTTGGAAGTGAGAGAATTTATAAGAGAAAAATATGATTTTTTGAATATATTCTCCCTCCAATTAGGCCTTGGATTTGAATTTGGGTAGGACTTTGTTTTGTTAGTGTCAGTAAATTTAATGCACAACGCGAGAACAAAATGCCATGTCATTACCGGTGCGGAATCACGACTCGATCTCAATATCAAAATCGAAGATTGGGAAATTTGTGACGTGATTCTGAAAGAACAAACTCAACTGGATAAACAACGAGAAAGTTATGAATTTTCGAAGACGCACTGACACTGAGCAGAGTTAGCTAATGCAAATTTTTCTTAGTTAATTTCACCGTTCAGTTTTGAAAGAACTCCACGAATGAAAATCCTCTTATCAAAATCCGAACTCGGGGTCTAAAGAAAATTTGCAGCTGACATCTTTTGTGAAATTTTGCCAAAAGAACCGTCTCGATATGATAAAAATCGAAGAAGTTACAATTTTTACAATATCAGAAAACGGTGAATTAAAACTCCAGTTCAGCACAATAAATTTCTCTAGTAATCCATAATTCTGAGGACTTTCCTCGAAGAATCAGATTTTGACCCGAACATATGAATCGAAGATAAAATCAAGACGATTTTTCGCCTAAAGGACGGCTCAAAAATATCGATCCAGACGAAAGTTATGAATTTTTGAACGTCCGCAAAATAACGGTTCAGCACAATATTTTCACTATTTTATCACTGTTTAGCTTCAAAGTACTTGCACATTCGGAGATCTTCCTCAAAGAATCGGCTTTCAAGCCGAACATGAAAGTTGGAGGAAATAACAAGCCAATTCAAATTCTCCAAGAGGAACTCAAAGATGATACTCCAGCCAGATGTTATGAATTTTTAAGCATCTGAAAACAAGAGAAACAGTAAATCCATTGTATACCGCAATCCAAGTATTTTGTGCTTTAGAAAACCTTCCTCACAAAATTAGCCTTTAACATGAACAGATGAAATGAAGAAGACCTCAAGACGGTGTTGGCTGAAGATTTTGATGATACAGTTCAAAGTGAAGCAATATGGATGTTTCGTTGGAATAAAGCAAAATGTTACAGTTTGGAATGGTAGAAGCGGTTCTTCGAACGGACATGTCAAGGCTCGGAGCTTCGAGTGACAGTTGTGAAGATATATTTAAAAGAAGCCTCGAAGTGGTATCGAGACTGTGTCTGTGAAATGAATTTGAAGCTAAGATTGCCAAAGCATTTGAAATTCGAACGCGAGCGGGATGTTGGAATTCAAATATATATGCGCTGGAGCGTTCGAAGACGCGTGGAAGCTAGAGAGGAGCAGTGCTCTGCATGTTCTGAACGTGGCAGAATCTTATAGGAAAGACCGTTATGGTCGAAGTAGTATAAATAGAAGTCTTAGTATTAGGATTTCGTGTGTCATATCTATTGTACAAAATTCAGTAAACATTAAAAATACCACATGGCTAGGGAAACGAATGCTCGAACAATGTACGTATGATAACACCAAACATTTATAATTCAGTAAAACTCTTTACCTTTTCCAGTTTACCTTCCATTTTCATGTCAATGTAATTCAAATACCTTTACATTCAAAGTTATTTACTGATTTCTTGCATTTAAACGTTTTCTTCTATTCGAATCCTTTACATTTCAGAAACTCTTTTACATTTCATGCTTTTATATTCATGCTTTTTACATTAAAGTCTTTACATTTAAAGTCATTTACTGATTTCTTGCATTTAAACGTTTTCTTCTATTCGAATCCTTTACATTTCAGAAACTCTTTTACATCTCATGCTTTTATATTCATGCTTTTTACATTAAAGTCTTTACATTCAAAGTTATTTACTTATTTCTGCATTTAAACATTTCTTTGCAATCGAATCTTTATTCATACAATTCAGTGTCGTATTTCTTTACTTGATCATGTCATTAGACTCTTTTAACATGGTAATCGAAGTGAGTTGAACGTCTATAAAACATTCTAAATACAAATCCTAACTATGAATATCAGTTTTACAATTAGAGTTATCCAAACGACCAATACCCCATAGGATCAATCTAGTCGATCCTGCAAGTTACCAAAGAGATTAAATAACAGTCGTTAAGATTATTTGATAGTTTGGAGGACTAGCGGTTGTTTACCAGAAATCACTGTAAATAGACGGTTATAACGACTGAATAATCAACCCGAAACCATGTTCTGAACCTGAGTTGTGAATTTTTGAGCCTGAAATGCACCGTACTAAATTTATGTCTGCCCGGTCTCAAATCAACCGAAACGCCTGACTTTCTGCACAATTCAGAGCGTGTTAAAACACATAAGAGCTTGACATGATGAAAACTTGCTTGGTTGTTGATTGGATAGCTTGGGAAACATGCAGAACATATTAAAAATATGAAAATCCTGATTTCTACTTCGCAATACTCCTTAACGGAACAATCAATTTTCACAACTCTTTCTTGCAAAGAAATGCCTCGATTCCATGAATATAAAGCCAATGACATGTATGTATGCATATAGTAATGAAGTATAAACCAATTAGATTAAAATGTAGAAGGCGAATTTTGGATTACAACAGTGTATTGACATCCTAAAAAGATAATTATTGAGATAGAAAAAAAATATAAATGAGATATTTTTTATGAAACAGAGGGAGTAATTCATTCTTTATTAAACGTAAAAACTAAAACAATTCTTTTCTTTCTAAATAAAACTTTCTTAAAAGAACTTCCAAAATAATTTATAGAGGATCTAACTTATCAACTCCAGAGTTGTTTCTGGCATCCCCAAAATAGAAAAGACTATAATAATTTTGTTTAAAGTTTTCACCAAATTTTTTGAAATCTCTCTGACAAAATCGAAAATTTCAAGCACATATTGGGAATTTTTCAAAAAAAAAAATTTACCAGCAATTTTAAAATTTTTGGGAGACTCAACCAACAATTTTAAAATTTTTGAAAGATTTTATCAACAATTTTGAAATTTTCGGGAGATGTTATCACAAATTTTGAAATTTCTGAAAAGTTTTGAAATTTGTGAGAAATTTTACCAGCAATTTTAAAATTCTGAGATATTTTAACAATAATTTTGAAATTTCAACTTATCAAAAGTTTCAAATGAACTACTGAAAATTTTATACATATAAAATTTTTTCAATATTATATCGAAAATTTAGTTCGGATATTTTATCTTTTTTTTTTTGACAAAAAACATTTTTGATATTAAGAAATTACGGAGATGTCAAGTACAATTTTTGAGATGATAATTAAATCCTTTTATTTATAATATATAATAAATGAGTTACATATATATCTTGTAGTAAAATACAATTTTTTTAAGTAAATTTAATAATATTAGTGATCGATAAATAAATTAAAAATTAACATTAATTACACATACATAATTTATTATGAGTGATAAAAAAATTAACTTCTATTAAATCAATTCAATTGATAATTTTACATTAAAGTCTTTACATTCAAAGTTATTTACTTATTTCTGCATTTAAACATTTCTTTGCAATCGAATCTTTATTCATATAATTCAGTGTCGTATTTCTTTACTTGATCATGTCATTAGACTCTTTTAACATGGTAATCGAAGTGAGTTGAACGTCTATAAAACATTCTAAATATAAATCCTAACTATGAATATCAGTTTTACAATTAGAGTTATCCAAACGACCAATACCCCATAGGATCAATCTAGTCGATCCTGCAAGTTACCAGAGAGATTAAATAACAGTCATTAAGATTATTTGATAGTTTGGAGGACTAGCGGTTGTTTACCAGAAATCACTATAAACAAATTGGCACACCCGGTGGGACCATCATTGGTCGTTACGAAATTTAAAACAAAGTAAAGATTGTTAGGATATAATCATTGTAAAAGTTCTTTCTGAGTGATAAGTTCGTTGTTATATGAACCTTAGAAGTGGTAGAATAACCAATAGCAACCAACCCTTACCCAGAAGAAAACGTAATAACAAGATGTCTAATCCAAACAATCAACAAGGGGAACAAAGTGCCCCACATGGAACAGGCACTAATATGTCTGCTTCGACGGGAACGTCTAATGCGATCCCTTCGAGCGCACAGTCTGTCGCATCCTCTACCAGTAGTGTAGCCACGAATGGAACAAGTGGCATGTCGACTAACAGTTCGATCCTAGGAAATACAGGAACCACTGGTTATCCTGGGGGATTCGTCCCACCATCAGGGACACAAACCCATTTCGCCACCCCACTAACTAGACCACCCGGTTTCGATGGTAACAGACACAAAAATTCCTCTTATGGGATGCCAACGTCTTTTATGGCGGGTCTGCACACTTCGACATCGAATACGTCACCACAAGTAGGGTCTGGATCTGGGGCTAATCAATTTATGACAAATAACCAAGGGTCAGTAGGTTATAGTGCATTGCCTATCTTAACCACAGAAAATCAGATGGCTTTTAGGCAATTAATGGATGATAGTAACCACAATATGATAGGAGTGTTAGCACAAACTATGCAAGAAATCTTTGCCCCAATAGTACAAAATGTAACTGTGACAAACAGAGAGAACGCGGATAACATGAGTCGAATAGCAGATTTTTTCGCTCCGCCAGAAAGGCGTAGGCAGAATCAGGTGGGGGTTTGAGCAAACATACCTATCATAGAATAAATTGCTGATGACCCACCCTATAGACCAGCCAGAGAGGGGGTTAACTTGGGGGCAAGGGCACAAAGGTTAGAAGCCCCAATGATTCAAGGCCCATAAAGGGAAATTATAGAACCAGGGGCAAGGATCGAAAGGTTAGAGGTCCCAGAGTTTCAAGAAGAACAACCTAGAGGAGTTGTCATGGTGGGTCGAAATCAAGATGCTGATGCAGTCGTTCATAGAATTCGAAACGATAACATCTTGGCAGAAAATAATTTAACCACCATGATAGAGAGGATCATGGCCCAAAATAGCCTCAATACAGGAATTAGAAGGCCAAATTATGCCTCTCTTATATTAGATTACATAATGCATACTGATTTACCAAGGGGATGTAAGGTCCCTAAGTTTACAAAGTTTGCTGGAGATACCAATGAATCAACAGTCGAACACATAGCCAGGTATCTAACCGAAGCAGGAGATATAGCAAATAATGAAGACCTTAGGATCAAATATTTCCCAAGTTCCCTAACTAAGAACGCTTTCACATGGTTCACCACTTTGCCTCCTGGGTCCATAGATACTTGGGCTCTGTTGGAGAGATTATTCCATGAACAGTTCTACATGGGACAATCTAAAATAAGTCTGAAGGAACTAGCCAGTGTCAAGAGGAAGTTTACTGAACCCATAGATGATTATCTGAATAGGTTCAGACTCTTGAAATCTAGATGCTTCACAGTAGTTCCTGAACATGAGTTAGTCGAAATGGCTGCTGGCGGCCTGGATTACTCTATTCGAAAGAAATTAGACACACAATACTTGAGGGACATGGCTCAATTAGCCGATAGGGTTCGACAAGTCGAAAGGCTAAAGGCCAAAAAGGCCCGAGTTTTTAAAAATAACAAGAAAGAAAGGGTCTCCTATGTTGGAGCTGAGGAAGCAGAAGATTATCCTGAATTCAAAGAGGTCGAAATTGATCTCGCTGAATTGAAACAGGCTCCACCTTACTCTTGTAAATTATTAGTTCCCACAAAGGGGAAAGAAATTGTTGAAAATGAGAAAAGTGACAAATTCCCAAAGAAGGTGTATACTTTCGATGTAACAAAGTGTGACGAGATTTTTGATTTGCTTGTCAAAGATGGCCAACTCATTGTGCCATCGAATATCAAAGTACCTCCTTTAGATCAAAGAAAGAAGAGAGGATTTTGTAAATATCATAGTTTCCTAGGCCACAAAACCTCACAGTGTTTTCTTTTCAGGGATCTGATTCAAAATGCAATTAAGGATGGCAAATTGAAATTCGATGACAAACCAAAAATGAAAGTAGATGAAGACCCTTTGGATGTTGTAGACACCAATTACTCCAAGCCTGCATGCATTGGAGAAATCAATATGGTGGAAGAAGATCAAGATGACACTCCATTAGTAGAAAAAAGCACTGAGAATAAAAATTGGGTGTTAGTCGAAGTCAACAAGGGGGTCACTAAGGACCTCCACAAGCAACTAGAGGCTTCGATCGAAGCAGTACCTTTGGCTGTTTCGAAAGAGATCCAGGCTACTGAAGGCCAGGAGAACCAAAAGCAAGAATTGACACAGGTTACTGAAGGCCTAAGGCTAAAACTGGAGAAAGTCCAGATCACAAAGCCACCCTCCCCTCAGAAAGAAATATGGGATACTTTGGGAGAGCCCAGTGGAAAGTTTGACTACTTGGTGAAGTATTCTGCCCCAGAAAGTTCAAAAATCCAAATCGAAGATGTCAAACCTACAGGATGAGGAGATGATGACATAAAGGGGGAGGATGTAGATGTCAACATGGTGGATATGGAGAGACCTCGTTCTGAAATGGAGGAGATGGAGAGATACTTAGAAAAAGAGAAATACAAAATGGAGGATAATTATGCTAGGGATGCCAGTCTTAAAGACTACCTCATGTTGTGCCACAAAGGAGATGCCGAAATGATACTATGCCCTAGATGCAGCATCATCTGCAACCAGAGAATTGCTGCAAACTTCGAGAGGAAACAAAGGGCACGAACTGGCATCAACTTGCGCCAGGATAACCAGTTATTCAGGTGTTACCCTAAAGCTGGAGAAAGTTTGTTGGAGTTTTTGGTTCGCTGTTACAAAGGGGCAACCAAATGCCTAGTATGCCCAAGGTGTTCTGCAGTGTACGATCAAAGTATGGCCAGAGCCTTCGAAACAATCCCTTTCGCCCCATGCTGGAACCACCAAGAGACTGGTCAGATGGGCCAACGTTTCGATAGCAAATACACTCAAAGAAGACCTGATAGTCCTCATCCCAAAGGCGCACGAAGGGTAACGTTCAAAATTCCTGCTGAAATACCAACAGACAAATGGCTGCAAGTCAGAACTAACAAGGGCAAAGACAAATGGAGAAATAATGAACGAAACGCACGCCACGCCATGACATATAGAAGGCAGTTCAACATGGCGAAGAGGGAAGAAGTGAGGTTAGAAAACTACAAAGGAAGAAACCCTATGTCAAGATCACAATGGCGAAGGCAACATAGAATTCGAAAGGCTGAAAGGGAAGCTGTGGCAGATAAAGGAGCAACTTCGATCAAAAACCAAGGAGAATCAAGCACCAACAAACCTACACAAAATAATCAACCTAAGGACAAACCCCCAGTTAGTAGGAGACTCTTCTCTGAAACACAACCAAATGAATCGAAGGAGTACACACCAGGTCCAGAAGAAGACGAGGATATGCTAACTGACAACTTCAAATCAGAGGGGGAGTCTTCACTCAATATCAATTGCAACGTGGTATCTGTACTACCCTGTGAGTTTGGACAGGAAACTGAAATCGAAGAGTCAGAGGAGGAGGATACAATAGATCTGATGAAGCATAGGCCAGTGTGTTACTACATAATGGATAACGGAGTTGTCGAGGAGCAGAATGCTTTCTTCGAGCACCCAGAGCCAGCTATGAAAAATCATCTGAAGCCATTATTCATTCGGGCAAAGGTTGGTGCCCATGGCGTAAATAAGGTCTTGGTGGATGGGGGCGCTGCAGTTAACTTAATACCTCATTTCATGCTGAAAAAGTTAGAAATACGCGAGGGTGACATCAAACCACACAACATGGTCCTATCCAACTATGAAGGGAAAATAGGTCAAACATTGGGGGTAGTTCAACTGGACTTGACGGTAGGATCGAGCTGCAGGCCCACCATGTTCATGGTGATCGAAGCCAAAGCCAACTACAACTTGTTGTTGGGAAGAGAGTGGATATATGGCGTAGGAGCAGTTCCTTCGTCAATGCATCAGAGGTTGGTTTTATGGAGAGAAGATGGGATTGTGGAGAACATCGAAGCGGACCAGAGTTACTTCATGACAGCAGTCAACTTAGTTGACAAGAGGCATTATGACAAACACTTGGCCAAGATTTCTCCTTGTGTTCCTAACGACGAAATCAACGAAACCAGGAACGCACACTATTATATGACCCTTCACCATGATGGCATGTATTGGGATAGAAGAATAGTCAGTGAAGATGAAGGAGTCGAAAGTACTACACAAAGACGGCCAGCAGGCTGGGAGTTCGACAACCTTGCTCATGATTGAGTCCTCCTTCTTCGAAAGGATTTCGGCCTATATGGCTGAGAACGAATGGAAAGCGGCCTTAGAGGCTGAAATAGATAAATTGGCTGTAGAAGTGAACGAAATAAATGGGGATGATTCGAAAGGCTCACCCTTTGAAGAACACAAAATAGATCAAAGGCTAGATGCCATCTATGATAAAGAACCCTTAGGCTTCGAGAAGGACCCCATAGACTCAGGTGCCAAAATGTTGGCGCAGGATCCGCTCGAAGAAGTGAATCTGGGGGATAAGAACACGAAAAGAATAACCTACATAAGCGCAAAACTTAATCCAGGCCTCAAGCAGGAAGTGATCGAAGTCCTCAAAAGAAACAAAGATTGCTTCGCATGGGACTATGATGAAATGCCTGGTTTAAAGAGGGAGTTAGTGGAACACAGACTTCCAATCAAGGATGGCAAGAAGCCCATCAAGCAAACTCCTAGAAGATTCGCACCAGCGGTTCTCACAAAGATCAAAGCTGAGATCGAAAGGTTGCTGCGCTGCAGATTCATCAGAACCACAAGGTATGTCGAATGGTTAGCAAATATAGTGCATGTTATTAAGAAAAATGGCTCTCTGAGAATTTGCATAGATTTTAGGGATTTAAATACTGCAACCTCTAAAGATGAGTACTCCATGCCTGTGGCAGAAATGTTAGTAGACTCTGCTGCAGGATTCGAATATTTAAGTATGTTAGATGGATACTCTGGGTACAATCAGATTTTTATTGCTGAAGAAGATGTTGCCAAGACAGCATTTCGTTGCCCAGGAGCCTTAGGCACCTACGAATGGGTAGTGATGCCTTTTGGTTTAAAAAATGCTGGGGCAACTTATCAAAGGGCAATGAATTCGATCTTCCATGATTTCATTAAAACCTTTATGCAGGTGTATATTGATGATATAGTCATCAAGTCTATATCTGAAGAAACCCATTTACATCATTTGAGCCAATCATTCGAACGAATGAGAAAACATGGCTTAAAAATGAACCCCCTTAAGTGTGCATTTTTTGTGCAGGCTGGAGATTTCCTTGGCTTTGTGGTTCATAAAAAAGGAATCGAGATCAACCAAAATAAGACCAAAGCCATAATGGAGACGAAAGAACCTACATCAAAAAGGGAGCTGCAATCTTTGCTAGGGAAGATTAACTTTCTCAGAAGGTTCATTTCGAATCTAAGTGGAAGAACCCAAGCTTTCTCTCCGTTGCTTCATTTGAAGCAAGGCCAAGCCTTCGAGTGGAACGAAGCCCATCAGGAGGCATTTGACAAGATAAAAAGATATCTCTCTCATCCTCCCATCTTGTCTCCACCTTCATGGGGAAAGCCCATGAGATTGTACATATCTGCCTCTGAAGTTAGTATAGGTAGTATGTTAGCACAAGAGGATAACAATGGCATCGAAAGAGCCATATACTATTTAAGTAGGGTATTGAATGATGCAGAGACTAGATATAGCAATATAGAAAAGCTATGTCTCTGTTTGTACTTTTCTTGTATGAAACTTAAGTATTATATAAAGCCTGTTGATGTTTATGTTTCATCTCATTTCGATGTTATCAAACACATGCTTTCGAAACCAATAATGCATAGCAGAGTTGGTAAATGGGCTTTAGCCTTAACAAAATATTCTTTGACTTTCATGCCTTTAAGAGCTGTGAAAGGTCAAGTAATTTCTGATTTCATTGTGGACCATTCACTGGTCGAAAATACTGTCATGGGTTACGTTGAAATGCAACCTTGGAAATTATACTTTGATGGTTCGACCCATAGGGATGGTAGTGGTGTTGGAGTTCTTATAATTTCTCCTGAAGGAATTCCAACAAAATTCAAGTATAAGTTAGATGGTCCTCGTTGTTCGAACAACGAAGCTGAGTACGAAGCGCTTATTGTTGGACTTGAAGCTTTGTTGGAATTGGGGGCAACTAGAGTCGAAATTAAAGGAGACTCAGAGTTAGTGGTCAAGCAAATAACAAAGGAGTACAAATGCATAAAGAAAAATCTGATGACATACTTCGTCATAGTTAATAGGCTACTTAGAAAATTCGAATACATGGATATTCAACATATACCAAGAATAGAAAACCAAGAAGCAAATGACTTAGCACAGTTGGCTTCAGGTTATAAAGTTTCTACCAAAAACTTTGAGGATTTGGTCGAATTAAGAGGTAGGGTTATGGCTACTAGATTCATACCATCAGATCTAGAGAATATAAAATTAGGTCATGCTGATAAACAGAGATTCGAAGTACTAGCCATAGACACCTTATCAGATGCAGATTGGCGAAGTCCACTTGTGAGTTATTTAACGAATCCAACTTTGAATGTTGATAGGAAGATAAAATATAGAGCATTATCATATGTCCTCATGGGAAATGAATTGTTCAAAAAGACCCAGGAAGGCGTATTACTGAAATGCCTAGGAGAAAGTGAGGCATACTTAGCATTGTCAGAAGTCCACAATGGGGCATGTGGGGCACATCAAGCAGGTCATAAAATGAAATGGTTGCTATTTCGATATGGCATGTATTGGCCCAGCATGCTCAAAGATTGTATAGACTTTGCTAAAGGGTGTGAAGAATGCCAGAAACATGCAGGTATTCAACATGCTCCTGCAAGTGAGTTACATTCGATCATTAAACCATGGCCCTTTAGAGGATGGGCATTAGATTTAATAGGAGAAATTAATCCTGCTTCGTCTAAAGGACAGAAATATATCTTGGTAGGAATAGATTATTTTACCAAGTGGATAGAAGCAATACCATTAATAGCTGCTGATCAAGAGGCTATTATTGAGTTCATACAGAAACAAATTATCTATAGGTTCGGATTGCCAGAGAGCATAACCACAGACCAAGGTTCTGTGTTTACTGGTAGGAAGATGCAAGAATTTGCTCAAGAGATGGGGTTTAGATTACTAACATCAACACCATATTATGCTCAAGCGAATGGTCAGGTCGAAGCAGCCAATAAAGTGATAATAGGGTTAATTAAGAAACATGTTGGTAAAAAGCCAAGGAACTGGCACAAGACTTTGGACCAAATACTATGGGCCTGTAGAACATCTCCTAAAGAAGCTACTAACACCATGCCTTTCCAACTAACATTTGGTCATGATGCAGTTCTACCAGTAGAAATTCATCTACAATCAGTTTGAATTCAAAGACAAAACGAGATCCCATCTGCATTATATTGGGAGATGATGATGAATGAGTTAGTTGAGTTAGATGAAGTTAGATTGCATGCATTGGAAATCCTAATGAGACAAAAGGAAAGGGTAGCCAGGGCATATAACAAAAGGGTGAAAGGAAAAGCATTCACTATTAATGACTTAGTCTGGAAAGTCATATTGCCCATGGACAAGAAAAATAAAACATTAGGTAAATGGTCACCTCATTGGGAAGGACCTTTTCGAATAGTAAAGATATTTTCAAACAATGCATATGAAATCGAAGAGTTAGCTGATGATAAGCGAATCCTAAAGGTTAATGGGAAATATTTAAAGAAATATAAGCCACGCCCGCAGGAGATTTGAATAATAACAACATAATCGAAACATCATAAAGGAATGCCAAGATGGTAATATAGATTGCCAAAATGGCGTTGTTTGGATATTACAGACCAAAATTCAACCAAGTTTCAAAACTAATTAAATAAACAGAGATTTAAAAATAGGCATTGTTCCTCAATCTATTAAAAGTACTCCGAAAGGACTCAAGCCTTTGTTGAGTAAAGCGCCTTGCTCCTTCCATGGTAGCTACTTCTCCCTTAAGTTGCTCTGCTGTTTCCATTTCTGCAAGTCCTTTGTTGAGGAGCTCTTCGAACTGATTGCCAGCAATATTGGTTTCATATGCCAATTGTTGTTGTTGAGCCTCCTTAACCTTTTGTTGGAGCTCTTGAATTTGCTTTTCCCAGAGAAGAATAGACTGAGCTCGAGCTTCATAGTCAGTTTTGGCTTGCTTTATATGCATGGCTTGGTCTTCAGCTTCTTTAGAGATCTTCGAAGCATGCTCGTAAGCAGCGTTCATGGCAGTTTGTTTCTCCTGGACCTTTTTAGTAGCAAATTCATCTTGAAGAAGACACCCAGTCACGTTATCTAACAAAGCTTGAAGATCGAATAATATGGTGCTGACTGGCAAAGAGAAGGTGGCGAGGTTAACTTGCGTAAGTAGCTCCTTCATGGTATAGCAAGTTGTACTATCCTTCTTGAGCACTTCGAACAAGTCCACATCAAGGATTGTTCTCCTAATTCTGTTAAGGAGTACAACTCTATCATCTGAGGGCAATGGATTGTTAGTCGAACTAGTACCAGCCCTAGCAAGAGGAATGTCCCTTTGAGCTAGTTTAGCCTTCATATACCCGATTGGGTCATTTCGTCTTAGGAGAGCTAGCTCCTCTTCAGTCATTTGAGATTGAGACGATTGAGGAAGTTCCATACGCAAGGGAGTCACATCCATCTCAACTTCCATAGACTCATTGGTCTGGTCACCATCACCTTCACTTTTTTCTTGCTCATTGCCTTCTTCATTATCAACCAGATCCACCACTTCGATATCATTGTTCTCACTGTTATTGACATCTGACTCTGTTCCATCAGTCGAACCATTCTGGGCATCTTCTTCCTCGGATCCTTTCTCTGCAGATTCTTCGTTCTCTTGATCAGAATCAGCCTTCTCCTCTTCAGCATGAATGTCCTTTGGGTTCTCTTGAAGGGTTTCGAGAGGAGAATTTAGAAGAGAAGTTTCTGGTAATATCTCTGTAGATTCATGAAGCGGTGCTTCATTCGTTTCTTTCAAAGGAGGAGAAGTGCTTTGGTCATCTTGTTGCTCTGAAGCCCCAGTCGGAACCGCCATGTTGGAGGATCCTTTGTTTTGCACCAGGTTACTGGAGTCCCCATGAGGAGAAGAGTTGATGGGAGCAGCAGTCTTTGATGGAGAAGTCGAAGTAATAGGAGTTGGGTTCGAAATGTCCTACAGAGACAAAGAATATTAAGAGCATGCACCAAGGTAATGAATAACTGTTTTTGTTAAAGATTCGAGTTAAATTTACCTGTGGATTCTCATAGGAAAGGTTACTATCTATATGTTCCAACATTACGTTGGAGGTCGAAGGTGGATTTTTGGATTTAGTTGAGGGAGAAGCATCTCTGGAATTGAGTCCAGAAATGCCAGTTGGTTCAGCGCCTTTGGAAGCTTCTTTCTTCTGCTTCTTCTTTGAAGCGGTTGGTGAATTCCCTCCAGCATTGGGATTCTTCCCAGTAGTGCTTGTTTTCCTTTTCTTTGGAGTGGTTGGTGGGAGTTTGTTAGTCTGAAAAGATTTAAACATGAGTTAGATCTAAATCATGAATTTCAGTTTATTCGAAACATCAGGGCTAATTGATTACCTGCGGAGTTGGAACAGTTGTTATTGTTGGTGTTGTTGGTGTTGTAGTAGTTGTTGTTGGTATGGCTAAGGTCACATCATCAGTGGTTTCGACAGATTGTTGGGAGGTACTTCCTTCTTTAGACTTCGAAGCAATGGACTTTATCCTGATGGCTGAAAATCGAAACAATTAAGGTAAAAGTTAAAAATGAAGAAAGTAAGAAACATTTGGGATTTCCCCAAGCATTCGCACCTGCGCCTTGATTAGATATAATCGACATGGCAGAAAGGTCATAGCGAAGATGTCCTGGGAAATCATGGAGCCAATGACGAGCCCATGTCACAGTCTTAGATGGATTTGGTTTCTTTTGAAGGTATTTGAACATTTCTTTGCAAGTGAACCACCAAGGGTATGGAGGAAACCAAGCCAGAGCCAGTTCTGAGGTAGGCAATCTAGGGAATTTAGATGGATGCATTTCGAGTGCCAACCTATACCTATCCTCAGGTGACAACCCTGAAGGAAGTTTGAGCTTAGAAATTTTTTCTTTAAATTTTTCCTTCAAGGTCTCAGCCGCTTGATGCACAGTGGTTTCCAAGTGTGTGGGATCATAATTAGTTTCGAAATAATTTTGAAAAGCCCTAATCTCTTGAGCGTGAGCGAACATACCTTTCTTGGAGTGTACCTGCACATCGAACGCATCAGTTAGTTTCTGTTGAATGGAGAGGGTATCAAACATATAAGATTGGTAGAACTTAGTCCACCATTCCAGAAAACCCTTCGATGTGAAGTGTGTGGGTTCAAAGGGTAGTAGTTCAAATTGAGCGAAGTCTTGATATTGTTCCTGTTGCAGTTTGGCTTCCCTTGCTTTAAAGGTTCGACCAGAAGTGATGGCACTCTCTGTTTGGAACAGAGGTTCAGGGATTAGTTGGCACAGGCCAAATTGTTTGGAAACAAAGTTAGGTTGATAGGCAAAGAGGAAGATTTGATTCTTAGAAGGAGTGATTCGTGAGGAAATTAATCTAGGAAGCAGAAAGGCTTTCCAAATATCTTAATTTTCTTTGCTTTTAACTGCTTCTGAAAGAGACATGGTGAACCATGATGGTCCATGAGTTCTTGAAGCAAAGGGTGCCATGGTCTCTTCAAATTTGTGTCTTTTGGAAAAAATCATGATGTAGTTTGAGAAAATGACCTTGAAGTCATCTTTATCATCATTCGGGGTGAGTTTTCGCAGCCTTGTACCTTCAATAATTCTATCCGCTATCTCCGGATCTTGTTCAACAACGGTGTCAGCAGTTGATAATGAGGGTTCAAACATGGCATTAAGCCATAATTGGAGTAACCAGAAGGGGCCAGCTAGAAGGATGTTTTTGGGAGTATGGGATTTCAAACTCGAAACGGCTGATCTTAAGCTTTCGTAAAGATCAACAAGTAACAGTTCTCTCAAACATACCCTCCTATTCTCATGTAAGTCTCTAGCTAGAGGGATGAACCTGCTTGCTACCTGTAAGTACCTGCTACAGAATACGTATCTTGATAACCATAAAGTGAGAAAAGCAATATGTTCCACATCTGACACATTATCTCCTTCAGTGTGGTAATGGCTAATGAATTTGGAAAAACTGGCTAATTTGACTTCGAAGTCAATAATGCTGAAGTGTTCTTCATTATCAGGGATGTAGGTTTCTCCTACTAGTGACAAACCAGTGATGGCTGCTATATCGAAAAATGTGGGTGTTATCATTCCCCCAGGGAGATGAAAGGTGTTGTAGGTGTTGTCCCAGAAATATAAGGATGCAAATAACAATGGATGATTATAGGTGAAGCCTGGTTTCGATAACTTAATCAGATTATAGATTCCTAATTCCTCCCATTGCTGGGATTTCTTGGCTTCTACTTTGGTAAGCCAGTTTTGGTAAGCTATGTCAGAGGTAGGGCAGGATCGGAATGGTTTAAACTTGCTCTTCACATAGTCTAACACAAAGGGATCTTTTGGGGGAGCGGTTGGAGTTTCTATGGTTGTCGAATCAGAAGACTCGCCTATCTTAGGGATATCCATCTTATTAAACAAGGGCTTAAAGTTGTAACAGACAGGGAAGATTTTTCTAGTATCTTTCAAGATTTCAAAAAATGTAAGAGGACCCATTAGAGCAAACCTCTTTCCAGCAGCGTTAGTTGGAATCAATACCTGAGAGGCGTAGAGCGTTTCCTTTTCCTTGGAGATCATTTGAGGGATAAGCACAGATTGACCTTGATAAGTACCAACCTTGCTTTCCATAATTGTTCTTGTGTTCTTGTTTTTCTTCTTGGAAGTTTTCTTCAGTTGGGATGATGTTGTTGAAGACATTATTGAAGATTGTTGGAAGTTTTAGGGTTTTAGTAAGAGGAGAGGAAGAAAAAGTTTCAGAATGTGGAAAAAGAATAAAAGACTAAGTTGATTAGTTTTTATAGTGTGGAAGCTTAAACATCCACTAAGTGAGACTAGGATACGTGGGAGTCGTGGGTTAGATTGAGGAGGAGGTGGCGTAAAGGCTGATATTGGTAATAAGCGTGATTAATAATAATCATTGTTTTATAACTGCACCATGCTGTGAAATACTGGTTCGAGGCGGTTAAGAAATCCAAGAGGCGTCGTGATTGACGTGATTGGGGTCATACACAATAAATGTTATGATTACTCAAAGGTCACATCAAAATCTTGCAAATATATTTAAAATAAGTGTTTCTCAAAGGATCGAAATACATATTTTAAAGGGGCATTTTGTTGGCTGAAGATTTTGATGATACAGTTCAAAGTGAAGCAATATGGATGTTTCGTTGGAATAAAGCAAAATGTTACAGTTCGGAATGGTAGAAGCGGTTCTTCGAACGGACATGTCAAGGCTCGGAGCTTCGAGTGACAGTTGTGAAGATATATTTAAAAGAAGCCTCGAAGTGGTATCGAGAATGTGTCTGTGAAATGAATTCGAAGCGAAGATTGCCAAAGCATTTGAAATTCGAACGCGAGCGGGATGTTGGAATTCAAATATATATGCGCTGGAGCGTTCGAAGACGCGTGGAAGCTAGAGAGGAGCAGTGCTCTGCATGTTCTGAACGTGGCAGAATCTTATAGGCAAGACCGTTATGGTCGAAGTAGTATAAACAGAAGTCTTAGTATTAGGATTTCGTGTGTCATATCTATTGTGCAAAATTCAGTAAACATTCAAAATACCACATGGCTAGGGAAACGAATGCTCGAACAATGTACGTATGATAACACCAAACATTTATAATTCAGTAAAACTCTTTACCTTTTCCAGTTTACCTTCCATTTTCATGTCAATGTCATTCAAATACCTTTACATTCAAAGTTATTTACTGATTTCTTGCATTTAAACGTTTTCTTCTATTCGAATCCTTTACATTTCAGAAACTCTTTTACATTTCATGCTTTTATATTCATGCTTTTTACATTAAAGTCTTTACATTTAAAGTCATTTACTGATTTCTTGCATTTAAACGTTTTCTTCTATTCGAATCCTTTACATTTCAGAAACTCTTTTACATCTCATGCTTTTATATTCATGCTTTTTACATTAAAGTCTTTACATTCAAAGTTATTTACTTATTTCTGCATTTAAACATTTCTTTGCAATCGAATCTTTATTCATACAATTCAGTGTCGTATTTCTTTACTTGATCATGTCATTAGACTCTTTTAACATGGTAATCGAAGTGAGTTGAACGTCTATAAAACATTCTAAATACAAATCCTAACTATGAATATCAGTTTTACAATTAGAGTTATCCAAACGACCAATACCCCATAGGATCAATCTAGTCGATCCTGCAAGTTACCAAAGAGATTAAATAACAGTCGTTAAGATTATTTGATAGTTTGGAGGACTAGCGGTTGTTTACCAGAAATCACTGTAAATAGACGGTTATAACGACTGAATAATCAACCCGAAACCATGTTCTGAACCTGAGTTGTGAATTTTTGAGCCTGAAATGCACCGTACTAAATTTATGTCTGCCCGGTCTCAAATCAACCGAAACGCCTGACTTTCTGCACAATTCAGAGCGTGTTAAAACACATAAGAGCTTGACATGATGAAAACTTGCTTGGTTGTTGATTGGATAGCTTGGGAAACATGCAGAACATATTAAAAATATGAAAATCCTGATTTCTACTTCGCAATACTCCTTAACGGAACAATCAATTTTCACAACTCTTTCTTGCAAAGAAATGCCTCGATTCCATGAATATAAAGCCAATGACATGTATGTATGCATATAGTAATGAAGTATAAACCAATTAGATTAAAATGTAGAAGGCGAATTTTGGATTACAACAGTGTATTGACATCCTAAAAAGATAATTATTGAGATAGAAAAAAAATATAAATGAGATATTTTTTATGAAACAGAGGGAGTAATTCATTCTTTATTAAACGTAAAAACTAAAACAATTCTTTTCTTTCTAAATAAAACTTTCTTAAAAGAACTTCCAAAATAATTTATAGAGGATCTAACTTATCAACTCCAGAGTTGTTTCTGGCATCCCCAAAATAGAAAAGACTATAATAATTTTGTTTAAAGTTTTCACCAAATTTTTTGAAATCTCTCTGACAAAATCGAAAATTTCAAGCACATATTGGGAATTTTTCAAAAAAAAAAATTTACCAGCAATTTTAAATTTTTTGGGAGACTCAACCAACAATTTTAAAATTTTTGGAAGATTTTATCAACAATTTTGAAATTTTCGGGAGATGTTATCACAAATTTTGAAATTTCTGAAAAGTTTTGAAATTTGTGAGAAATTTTACCAGCAATTTTAAAATTCTGAGATATTTTAACAATAATTTTGAAATTTCAAGTTATCAAAAGTTTCAAATGAACTACTGAAAATTTTATACATATAAAAATTTTCCAATATTATATCGAAAATTTAGTTCGGATATTTTATCATTTTTTTTTTTGACAAAAAACATTTTTGATATTAAGAAATTACGGAGATGTCAAGTATAATTTTTGAGATGATAATTAAATCCTTTTATTTATAATATATAATAAATGAGTTACATATATATCTTGTAGTAAAATACAATTTTTTAAGTAAATTGAATAATATTAGTGATCGATAAATAAATTAAAAATTAACATTAATTACACATACATAATTTATTATGAGTGATAAAAATATTAACTTCTATTAAATCAATTCAATTGATAATTTTACAAAAACATATATATATATATATATATATATATATATATATATATATATATATATATATATATATATATATATATATATATATATATATATATATATATATATATATATATATATATATATATATATATATATATATATATATATATCCCCAACATTTTATTTTTTTAATTTTATAGATGAATGACAACCACTAAATTATTTAAACAAAATAAAAACAATCTATCCATTTTGATACTTGTAACAAGATTATTTGACTTTGTTTTCTTGTTTGTTTTCGAAAGTGACATTAGTACAGCTGTACTTACCTCACAAGGCAGACACCCAAAAGAAAAGTGAGAAATTCAATTCAATATAACCTAAAAAAAATACAAGCTATTAAAACACCACAAAACCTATAATAACATTGTTTCAAGAAGACAAAAACATAGACATGGAAGGTGAAATTGAGAAATTCATTAAGGTATGGCTTACATCTACAATATGTCTATGTTATTGTTACTACATATCTTCCAAAATCCCAAAAGGCTTTTTAAGGTTTCTCTCTATCTCCCCAATTCTCTACCTCTTCATCACCCTTCCTCTAAATCTCTATTCCTTTCACCTTGGTGGCCCCACAATCTTCTTCCTTGTATGGCTTTCAACTTTCAAACTCATTCTTTTCTCCTTCAATCAACCTCCTCTTTTCCCTCTCCCAAACACAATCTTCCATTTCATTTCCATTGCATCACTCCCCATTAACCCAACAAACCCAACAACTACTACTTTTCCACCTAAAAAACCGAATTTACCCCTTGTTTTTTTCAAAGTAGTTATATTGGTAGTAATCATATGTTGCTATGAATATAGAGAACACATGCACCCTCATTTGATCTTAATCCTCTATTGCTGCCACATGTACCTCGGTATAGAACTCGTCCTAGCACTTAGTGCTGCACCGGTTCGAACTGTTTTTGGGTTCGAAATCGAACCGCAATTCAACGAACCGTATTTATCAACCTCGCTTCAAGATTTCTGGGGGCGTAGGTGGAACCTCACGGTAACGCGTACGCTACGCCCTACCGTATACAATCCCGTTCGCTACGTCGTTTCATCTTATGTCGGTAATTCATGTGCGACTTCTATTGCCACACTGGCAACTTTTATTGTGTCGGGTTTAATGCACGAGGTTATTTATTATTATCTTGCACGTGCGCCTCCCACGTGGGAAGTCACGTGGTTTTTTGTGCTGCATGGTGTTTGTGTTTCTTTTGAGGTTGTGGTTAAGAAGATTATTCTCCGTCGTGGGTGGAGGTTGCACCGTGCCGTGTCGGGTTTGTTTACGGTGGCGTTTTTGGCTGTTACTGGTAATTGGTTGTTTTTTCCTCAGTTGCTTCGGAATGGTGTGGATAGGAAGGGTATTGAAGAGTACGAAGTTATCATGGATTTTGTGAAAGATAAGTTACGTGCAATTACATTTGTTTAGTTAATTAATTTTTAATTGTAGTCAACATTATATTTTAGAAACTTGCAATTATAGTTTTGTTTGATGGATGGAAATTGATTTGCTATGATAAATAAAAAAGTGATATTAATTAAGAGTAATTGTGAGGTGTTATACTCCTCATTAAATTCAAACGTTATTTAGGGATATACCCCTCACAAACTACAAATCAGAAAGAAAAAAAGTGTGGGAATGTCCGTCACAATATTTAAAGAGAGACTTTTGAATTTTGAAAATTTTACCTACTTTACACTTAGCGAGAGGTATAACATTACAAAAATACACTATAACAATTACGTGGGGTAACCCATCGCAAAATGTCACTATTATCCAAGTTGTTTAGAGATTCTTTTGTAATTTGCGAGCGGCAATCTCTAGCCAAATAAGAACGTTATTATTGTATGGTGCATTCTCTCGCAATTTGTTCTGTTGTATAGTCAAATCACTGCTTTGTGTACAGGCGTGCAGACTGCTTTAGGAAATGAAGCTTGCAGTTTGCGACGGGCAGCCCTTATCAATTATAACCGCTGGATTTGTCTTGGGTACCTCCTCGTCAATTTCTTGATGTATTTCCTCCATTTTATACGACACTCTCTTCCTCTCAAACACAAGTATTCTTCCTCTCTCTCAAGAAAACCATATCAGTACAAACCCTCTATCTTCAAATCTTCATCTAAAACTTCATCTTTTTAAGGTAAATTTTTTCTTTTATATTTATTTTTATGTCTAATTTATATTATTTTGGTTATATAACATATTTATTAATGAACTCAAACTTAAAGTGTTCATCTTCAAAGTACATCTAAAAAAATTATGTTCTATTTATTTATTGAAATGGGTTGTTATGATATAATTGTTTTGAAATAATTGTGAAATATTATTTATTAATAGTTTAAAAATAGTTAAAAGATAATATATTAATTTTTATAATATATTTATAAAAAAACAGAATAAATAACATAGTAAAAACTTGTATTTAAAAATATTTTTGTAAAGTATTATAATTTTAAAAAAATAGTATTATAAAACAGTTTTAAAATAGTAGTTAAAAAACAATTTAAATATATAATTTAAAAATAGTATATTTTTTAATACAATTTTTTAAAAATATTTAGTAAAAATGGTTTTATAAACCTACGACAAATACATTAAAATATATATATATTTAAAGAAAAAATAGAATGAAAATATCAATTATTTAAAATATAAAAAAATTAAAAACATTATAAATTATTACTTTTAAAAATTTATTAAAAACAATATTATTAAAAATAATATTATTAAAAAATATTATTTAAAACAGTTATATTAAATACAGTATTATTAAAAGCATTATATCCTAAAAAATATTATTTATTTTTAAAACAGATTTGTTAAAATATTATTATTTTAAAAAAATAGTGTAAAAAAACAATAAATCTTTTTAAAAAAAATTAAGTTTATTAATATATTATATTATTATTTTGAGAAAGTATGTTAATTTGGAACAAAGAAAGTATTTTTTAAAGTTATAATATGATAAAAATATTTATATACTCTTTTAGTATAATATATTTAGTATTAAAAATAAATTACTTATTATAAATAATAAATTTATGTTTAATATTAAAAATAAATTTATGCTTTAGTATATTTTATGTGTTAGTAAATATCATAATATTTATTTAGAAAATAATAAGGAAATATAGTTTTTAAGAAGAAAGAAAGTATTTTTTAAAAGATATAATATAGTAAATATATTTATATATTTTTTTTAAAAAAAAGAATAAGTCTAAAAGTATGGTTAAATAATTTTTAAGACAATAAGTAAATATGAAACTGTAGTTTTTTAGAGAAAAAGAATTTTTTAGAAGGTATAATATGGTAAATACTTATATACTCATCTAAAAAAAGATATCTCTAAAAAATATATTTTCAAGATTAAAAATATGTTTAATTAGAATAAATAGGTAGATATTGTTCGGGGGAGATTATTAGGAGCATTGATGTATAGTGTAGGAACAAACACTTTTGAGAGAGACGCATCATTCCACCTAAAATCTTAAGGTGATAGGTGAGTGGGTTCTCCCACTTATATATATATATATATATATATATATATATATATATATATATATATATATATATATATATATATATATATATATATATATATATATATATATATATATATATATATATATATATATATATATATATATATATATATATATATATATATATGCTTAAGTCTTCACATTCCTATCTAATATGAGACTATTTTCCCACTTACTCACATTTGCTATATTATTCCAACACTCCCCCCTCAAGTGTGAGTGCACAATGCTCCCCCACTTGTACCGTACCACTTCTTGGACGAATTTCGGTACAAGTTCCTTTCGGTCCCTTTCTCGAACCAAAGGCTCATGATACCATGTTGGGGGGAGATACTAGGAGCATTGATACATAGTGTAGGACTAGCCATCTTTGTGAGAGACACACCACTTATCTACCTAAAACTTTAAGGTGATAGGTGAGTGCGTTATCTCACTTATATATGCTTAAGTCTCTACATTCCTATCCAATGTGAGACTATTTCCTCACTTACTCACACTTGTTATCCAATTTGTTTGGTGAAATATATATTTAAAAAGTATGGTTAAATAATTTTCAAAAATATTATTAAAATTAAGTAGATATATTGTATGAATAAATGTTTAATTAGAGTAGATATATTGTATTGAATATTATGAAATCTATAACTAGTTTTATGATGTTATCGATAAAAATTTAAAAATTTATCGATAGATCAATCCTCATTTTATTTAATAAAATTAAACATGATCAATATTGTACATGTGCAATAAGAAATATTATCAATTCTATCGTAGTGGGATGTATGATAGAATATTTTCAGCAAAATGTGGGCTTAAACCGCATTTTAAAGAAGGAGTTGTCGGGTTTTTCGTATGCGTTTTATAAATATTTTTACAATTTGTCAAGGGATAAACTTCTAGGAAATGTCAACGTTTTCATTTTGCCAAAGGCTTAACCCATCGCAAATAGAAAAATATTTATATTTTGTCAGGGGTTTAACTCCAAATAAAAATTCTGACGCATTGCAGCAGCAGCTAACCACCTAGCATACGCCAACGTCTGCATGTTGCAGACTATAAAAATCAAATTACATTTTGCGAGGAGTTTAGTCTCTAAAAAAATACCGACGTGTAAAGTCATTCGCAAATAAATTTGCGACCTCCTATTTCGCTAGGGGATCGGTCCCCTCACAAATTTCGTACTTGTGAGGGATTTTTATCATTTGTGTAGGGATTTTTAAACCCCCTACAAATAACCTTTTTTTTTTGTAGAGCAAATACAATTATATGTTGCTATGAATATAGAGAACACGTACACCCTCATTATACATGTATTATAATATAAGTTTATATGTGGAGCAATTAAATCACACGGATATAGCTTTACATCAAGTTACACTAAGTTTTATTCAATATCACCAAATATGTACTATGTAAATTGTAATCTTCATGTCATTGTCTGTGATGTTAAAATCTTTGTATTCTTATTTATTGTATATATGTCCTTTCTTTGAATAAGAGAGTTGTGTTGGAATAGAATAAGAGAGTTGTGTTGGAATAATATAATAAGTGTGAATAAAGGAGAAAAAATAGTCTTATATTGAATAAAAATATGTAAATTTAAGTATATATAAGTCGGAAAATTCACTCATTTATCATTTTAAAAATTTAGATAGATAAGTGATGTATCTCTCGTAACTGTGTCTAGTTCTATATTATGTATTAATGTTCCTTTAATCTAGACTTAAAAAAAAATACATTTAAAGCTATAAATATTTGAAAATAAATAAATAATAATAATATTGAATTAATTATATTGATGTATTGTTAATAAACATATATTTTTTAATTTTTTCATTTTAATTAATACCGTTTAAATATAATTCTATTTTTTTTTTTGTTTCATTTTGATAGAATTTTTTTCATTGGTCCTTTGACACAAATGTATATCTCTTTGCAAGGTTTTGTTGGGAATCCTATCTGTTTGCAAAATCAATAATTCTATCATCTGCCACCAGAACTTCACGTGGCTCTTTCTTAGTGATTGTCACTGATTTTCTCTTATCTCTTTATAATATCCATATCAGGAGTGTTATAGTGTTGTTTGAGCACTTTTAAAGTAAAAAATTATATGAATGACAAAAAAAAATATGCGTTTCGGTTTGATTCAGTTGATTTTTAAAAATAAATTCGAATCAAACCAAATTAAATTAATGTGGTTTGAATTGATTCAGTTGATTCAATTTTTTATAAAAAATTATTAAGTCATACATACACATATAGAGAAAAATATAATTTTGTGTTTAATTGTTCATACATTACCATAAAAAAATTTATAATTGTCAAAATAAATATAATTTAATACATAAAATTACGTATTATAATTTTATCTAAATCTAAATAATGATATAGACAAGATTGCATTCTTAAATAAATATTATACAAAGAATACAATAAAATATATTTTGTAAAAATAATATTTATAAATGAATCATATTTTATTTTTTTATGATTTGTAAATTAAAATAAATATCATACAAAGTATGATAAAATATACACATAATACATGTTAATTTCTCTAAAAAATTAAAGAAATATATATTGATTAGTAAGATTTTATAACATAATGCAGTTTTGTTTGGTTTGGTTCGGTTTAAAAAATATAAACCGCAAATCAAACCAAACTACATGATTCCGTTAGGAAATGATCCAAACACATCTGAATCAAATACGATTTTTTGTGATTTCAATTTAATTCAGTTCGATTTTACAATTTTCTATTGGACCGATTTGATTTTGAACACCCATAATCCATACTCAACAACAACAACAAAATATCTTTATTTTTATTTTTGGTTTCTCTCGCTTCAATGTTTCAACATTTATTCTATACTCTAAAAACTTCAAGATATTCAACTCAGAAATCAATCAAGAAACTTATATTTCGTCAACAACCTTCTTCTCGATCTAGTAATTCTTCACATCATAATCAATTACACAAGAAGATCAAGTCGTCAACAACCTTCTTCTCGATCTAGTAATTCTTCACAACATAATCAATTACACAAGAAGATCAAGTTAGGTCTCATTTTACTATTATTGTCATATATCTATAATATATAAGTGTTGGGGGAGTCATATATCTATAATATAAGTGTTGGAGGGGCATTGATGCATAGTGTAGGAACAAACACCTTTGTGAGACACACACCACTTATCCACCTAAAACCTTAAGGTGATAGGTGAGTAGGTTCTTCCACTTATATATGCTTAAATCTCTAAGTTTCTATCTAATGTATGAACTATTTTCCCACTTACTCACACTTGATATATTATTCCAACAATAAGAATACAAATGTATCTGATAAAGTCTATTTTACCCTTTGCTTAAATAATTACACTTATTAATTTAAAGGTTAAATTGAGTCTAAATATTACTTTTTGTAATTAAATTCTATATTTGTTCTATTTTAATTACTACTTTAAATTGTTTATCCTTTATTACTCACCTTTTAGACTTCCATTTAAATAATTTTTTGAGATGAAACCAGATTTTATCTCTCTCTTACTTTTCACTTTTTTTAATTTAAAATTTTCTTCTCCCTCTTTATTACCTATATATGTTCTCTAATGCTTGTGATTTTAATTATCTCTATATGCTAATCTTTATTCCTTCTCAATCTTTTCATAATTTTTTTCTCTTTTCCATATTTATTTTTAACTTTTATTTTTACTTCTCTTTTCAAAAAACTTATTGACATGTATTCAAGAAGAAGAGTAAGTAAATTTGATTTTAATTTATTGTGTTCTTTTTATTTATTTTCAATTAATTAATTGTAACAATATTTTTTCAACTACATTTGTGACAAACTCCTCATTAAAGTATGTCAAATATTCACATTTTGTTCTTCAATAATTACTATTATAAATATTGTTCTTTTATATTTCAGAACGGTAATACTAGTGGCATAGTCTATTGGGCCTTTGGCTAATACTAGTGGGCCTGCTGTTCAGCCCACTACTTGAAAGGTGTACTCATGTAGGAGTAAGGGAGGTGCAAAGTAAAAGAAGTGAATTACTGTTAGAGTGGTGCTTTAAATAGGGAATGTTAGTTTTATTTGGATTTTAGAGGAAAGAGTATTTTCACGTTGTAAAAGAATGGAAAGCTACTGCTCTCTATAGGAGCGTGGCCTAGTGGCAGTTAAACTGAATCTTGTTATAAATCTTTTCTTTCAATCAAGCAGTTAAGCTAAATCTTGTTGTAATTTTTTTCTTTCAATCAAGCAATACAAATCTTGTTCTCAATAATTCTCTTGTTCTTTACTCTCTCCGCTCTATAATGATTGACCTATTTAAAATAAAATAGTGTCCTAAAATAAATGAATTTTTTACTAACATACACCATTTTTATCAACTAAATTCCAATATAGCATCTACTACATTCAATAATTCCAATCTACCCTCTTTTCAAACAAAATTTTGTTTTGCCACAACTCTTCCGCCAATACAATGGACAGAGCATTGCAATTTTTTTCCAATCCGCTGAAGCATTGGGCGGATGCTGTAAATATTAGAGGATCCGCCCATTGGATGGGCGGAAGAGTGCAACCGTGTTTTTTTTTCTAAATTAAATTGTTATAATTAAATAAAATACATTATAATTAAACAAAATACACTATAATTAAACAAAATATACTATAAATAAACAAATTTCACTAAATTACATAAATTAATTTTTTTTCATTTTAAATTATATAATTCCAAGACACATCTACTGTCGATTTTGACCGGGTCGTGTCAATCGTTGGTGAGTTCCACAAGCAGGTGCTCGTCTAGTACGTTGGCATGTTCTGCGATTTTCTTCTTCATTTTGTGGTTGAGTTGAAGGTCCCGCGTCACACCCGCCCATTAAAAATTCCTCAATCATGTCCTCATTGGTATAGTCTGTCTCGGCTGCACAATCATAACTTAATCTGGTTCCCTCCCAATTCCAATTTGATATGGGATTAGAAGACATTGAGCTATTTATTGAAGGTTGGTAACAATCTTGGGAGGTAAATTGTTGTGGCCGGGGTATATGCATTTGTTGTTGGGGTGTCTGATAGTTGGGATTATGTGGGGTTTGTAGTGTTAATGATGTTTGTGGTAGACTGATTGATGTTGACTGGGTAAGATGTGAGTATTGTTGTTGGGTGCCCCATTGGGTAGGGTTAGATGAAGGATATTGTTGTTGGGTGCCCTATTGGGTGGGGTTAGATGAAGGATATTGTTGTTGGGTGCCCCATTGGGTGGGGTTAGATGAAGGATATTGTTGTTGGGTTCCCCATTGGGTGGGGTTAGATGAAGGGTTTTGTTGATGGTATTGTTGGCTTGGGTAAAAGGTGGTTGTGTTGGGAAGAAAGGTTGTTGCGTAAAAGATGGTTGTGTTGGGAAGAAAGGTTCTTGGTTGCTCATGAATGGTTGTTGGGTGTAAGTGCTTGATGATGGTCTGGTGTGTTGGACGTTTGAAAATGTTGGCAAATTATGAGGGTCATATAAGAAGTTGTTTGGTGACAGATACAAATTTGTAACAGACTTATACCATTCCATGTATTCCTTACTCGGTTTACATTCTTCTGACATGACATCTCCTTGTAAGACTTTATCTTTGCGGTTATGCCATTGACGACGCTCCTGTTTGTAACAATCTTTCCAATTGCTATATGCCCATTGGTCGTTCACCATACTTTTGTGATACTCCTCCATGCACTGTGGAGCATCCGGTATGCCTTGTATAATGCCAAATTGGAGTTTTACCCGATCAGAATGATGCATTTCAATAGTAGTAAAACATATGATAAATGTTTTTGTACTCCACACGTGACTATCGGTCAGATCGGTATCATCAAGTCCTAGATAGGGACTCCATGTAAACTATTAAAAAAAATCAGTTATTAGTTTAACAAACTATATAAAATATGTAATACTTAAAATATGGTTAAGAATATTACATCAGCTTCTTCGAAATGATCGATGAAAGTCCGATATCCAGGTGCACAATGATGAGGAGTCTTTTCGTAATTCATCCCATAGGCAGACCATCTAAAAATATGTAATACTTAAATATTGTTCACATAGTAAATAAGTTTAAGACAAAGGAGTAGTTATAACTTACTTGGTTGCGTATGGAAAGTGAAAAGGATTACGATTCCTAGGCGCTAGATTCGGCATCCTGGACTATCCCCAAGCTTGTAGTAGTGTTGAACAACCAGCAAAATTATGAACATCTTTTTGGCGCATCTACAGAGGTTTCTGTATAGATGCGATAAAACTGCAGATCCCCAACTATATCTACCTATTTTATTAAAGTCATCTAGTAATGGTAAATACATTATATGTATTGTGTTACCATTAGTGTCAGGAAATAATAAACCAACGAATGACAATAAAATATAAAGTCTAGTTTTCTTATGAATTTGTTCTATAGTGGAATCTTCGTTCAAGTCAAATGCATCATATTTTTCCCGGAGCCAAGTAATTTTGACGAATTGTCCCTTTCTAGCTCTTTCGGGAAATTCTTCACCCAAGAGTTCTTGAGTTATGGAGTAGTCAACATTTGTTCTCCCATTCACTGCCACACCGTTTACACGTAAACCCATCAACATGTGGACATCTTCAAGGGTGACTGTGGATTCACCGGTAGGAAGATGGAATGTGTGTGTCTCCGGACGCCATCTTTCACATAAAGCGAGAATAAATTTCCTATCAACACCATATGATGTTATGTTGATAACGAGCCCAAAGCCCGCTTGCATCAGATATGGACGGATCATTTTGTCTACGGGCACATACGAGTGTGTACGAGGCCTAAATTTTTTCTCATTCTAAAAAATAAAATAGTTAATATTAGAAGATGGTTAATGTCAGAAGTATATTCTAAAAATTTAAAAAACTTTATAAGTAAATATATTCAATACTTACATATTAGAGTATGTTTGACAATGTTCCTCGATGCTCCTCTCCATAAGTTAACAGAGACATTATAGAAAATTGAGTTTGGTGTAGAATTATGATGAGAAAGAACAGATAAAGATTGAGTATGATGTAAATTATGAAAAAACGAATAGTATTTATAGAGAAAAAATGAAGGGTTTTATGCAAAATATTTAAAGGAAACAAGTAAATGGTTGGGAGTAATAACTTTGACATGCATGTTGTGTACGTAAACTGTGTTGCATGCACAACTTTACATAATCCGCATCCTCAATGGGCGGAACCATTGTCATTTTCTGACACGCCGCTGATACGTTGGGCGGATACGTTACTTTTTGGTCTGCCATCCTTGTAATTAATGGGCGGAAGCGTGTTATTTGACATGCCAGTGTCGCGGGAGCAATGGGAGGAGCCTATACCCACATCAATGCTTCCGCCTTCCTATTGGACGGAGCCCTTACACACATTAATGCCACCGCATCTGCAATGGGCGGATGGGTTGCTTTTGTCAGTTTGACCACTAAACAGTAAATATTCCTACGTTTATTTATTATAATATGTTTACTAAAGACAAAATATATTTCATTTAAATTCAGTTCTTCTTCCTACAATTTTTCATCAACCCAACCCATTTCAAAAACAAATTTTTCCTACAATTCAGCTCTTGTTCACTAACAAATCATCATGTCTCAAACACCTCAATATGTAGTGGATGCTCATTACAATGGAGAGATCCTTATGTCTGATGATATGGGCATTATATTCGAAAATACCGATATATGCCGGTTCAAATTAAGTAGAAATGCGAAGTTTGAATATTTGAGGGAGAGGATACAAACAAGGATGCAATCTGGAGCTGTCTTACAAATTATATATCGAAATGCTATTAATTTCGGTGTGAACCAGGTGAAATATGTTCCATTGAAAATCCGAGATGATGATGATGTGGAAATGATGTTTTACAATCATGAATTATCTTGGTTACATGTGATAGATTTATACATAAAATTTCAACTTTCTCAACAATCTCAAATCTCACAAGTGGCCAATCCCAATGAGGCTGAGCCCGTGTCCATAATTCCCGACAAAGTCGTTGTCGAAGATGACGAAGAAGAAGAGACTGAGTCACAAGCTGATGATTTGTTCACTACCTTATTCGAAGACGGTGGCCGTGACGAGGCAGATGCAATCAACGAAACTGAACAACATATTCCACTTGAGAATGTCTATTGTCCACCCGCCCATATGACCACTCTGGGAACAACTGGAGACAAATCATCATTTGAATGGCCCCAAAATCCTCGTCTTCCGCTGGAGGATGACATAACTGTTGGGAACCAGTTCAAAAACAAATCTGACTGTGTCTTTGCTATATCCAGGTATCATATGAAACATGTCGTTGATTTCAGGGTTACATGTTCTGACACGAAGAGATATAAAATTTGTTGTAAGCGTAGTGGTTGCAACTTTCGTCTAGTGGCATCCTATAGGAAAAGGAGAGACCTACGGGAGATAGGAATCATGGAGCCCCCATATAATTGTTCAACAACCATCTTTAATCAGGATCATAGATAACTAAGCTCTCGACTGATGAGTGAACAATTAATGCCTCTTGTTGAAAAAGATCCCTCTATCAAGGTGAGTGTATGTATTAACGAAATTGTTTCTTTTTTCAAATACACTCCATCTTACAAGAAGGCATGGATTGCTAGAAACAAAGCAATCGAACAAGTGTTTGGTAATTGGGAAAAGTCATACAATGAACTTCCAAATTACTTGTTGGCCCTTAAGAAGTTTGTTCCAGGCACTGTAGTAGAAATGCAAACACTACCGGTATATACAGATGACGGGACTTTTATTGCTGGGAAACAAATCTTCCATCGACTATTTTGGGCTTTCCAACCATGCATACGTGGCTTTGCATATTGCAAGCCTTTACTACAGATTGATGGTACCTGGTTATATGGAAGGTACAAAGGTACACTACTAATGGCTGTAGACGGAAACATCAATATTTTCCCAGTTGCCTTTTCCCTAGTGGAAGGTGAGACGGCGGATGGTTGGGGTTTCTTTCTAAAAAACTTGAGAATGCATGTAGCTCCTCAACCTGGCTTGTGTTTGATTTCTGACCGACATGCATCTATCGAAAGCGCTTATAACAATCCTGAAATGGTTGGAATAACACTACATCTGTCCATGTGTATTGTATCAGGCATATTGCGCAAAATTTTATGAAGGATATCAAGGACCTTATCCTCCGAAAAAAATAATCAACATGGGTAAGTACCTTTTATGCAAACATTACATTCTCGTTGATAGTATACCATTATATTAACCAATATTTTTTGTAACATGTAGGGTATGCGCTGAACCAACTAACATTTAAATATTATCGTAATCAAATTGGGATGGCTAATGGTGATGCTTTGAGGTGGATAGACAAAATTCCAGTTGAAAAATGGACGAGGGCATTTGACGAGGGTCGTCATTGGGGGCACATGACAACAAACCTTGTCAAGTCACTAAATTTCGTATTTAAAGGCACTCGTAATCTCCCCATCACAGCATTAGTAAGTGAAACATACTATAGGATGGGAACACTCTTTGCTGAAAGGGGTGCAAAGTGGAGTGCAGTTTTGAATTCTGGAAAAACATTTACAGAGCGGTGCGTGAAGGTGATGAAAGAAGAGACGTCAAAATTCGCCACGCATCAGGTAAGCATTTTTTACTATAATAATAACACTTTCAGTGTGAAGGAGACAATTAACCACGGTGAGGGGAAGCCATTGGGGTGTTACAAGGTCAACCTAATGGAAGGATGGTGTGACTGCAGAAAGTTTCAAGCATACCATGTTCCTTGTTCACATGTTATCGCTGCATGTTCCGTGGTGCGCCAAGATGCATTTCTTCTATTGTATGACGTTTACAAGGTGGCAAACTTATTTGGGGTTTACAGCACGAGCTTTCCAGTTCTACCATACGATGAGTATTGGCCCACTTATGAGGGAGATAAAATTTTCCATAATCCAGTTATGCGGAGGAACAAGAAAGGTCGTCCAGTGAACACCCGTATTACAATAGAAATGGATGCATATGATAAGTTGGAGAGAAAATGCACATTGTGTCGTCTTCCAGGTCACAACCGAACGCGATGCCCCAATGTAGGAACTATTAATAATTAGTTATTCATTTTGTTATCAATCTGTAAAGTTGTATGTATAATGAAGCCAAGAAATTATGTTTCATTTCACTAATACTTCTGCATTTAATATAAATAACAATTTGAAAAAATAACACATAAATTAAAATACTAAGACGAATAGTAGAACTTAGCAACAACATTAAACCTAAACAACATCAACATGTTCAAACAAAGACATAAGCATTTCTAGGATATTACAACCAGCAACACAATATCTTTTTGTTGAAGCATCATTGTGATCGGTGGAAATAGAACTGACTGTTTTTTAGCTGGTTCGCGAAATGCCGCGGTAAGCAAGAGTCTCCACCGTCTTTTATGTTCTCCAATATGGAAAGGACAAAAGCACAGCAAAATTCCTTTTTGAGATGTTTCTCGGTTCGGGAGGTAGATTTATAGAAAGGGAAGGTGTTAGCACCCTTTCTATCCGTGGTTATCCACGGGCTCTTAGGTACTTGCTCTTATGTTTTCAAAAATTGTTTGCTTTTCAAGTGTATGTGGGTTTGAAAAAGTTTCGTTTGAAAAATTTCTAGGTAACTCTTGTATCTGTCCTCAAGAGTGTATGAAATATTTGTTTGAAAACTTTTTGAAAGTGTAGGTGCGAAAAGATGTTTTTGTTTTTTTGAAAGTGTAGGAGAAATCTACCTACTCTAAGGAATTAGGTTGTGTACTTTAGACAGTACTATCCCAATATTGAGAAGTAGGTAGCACCGTTGTTGGATTTATTTGGGTCAATTCGATTATAAGGGACATGTGTGGCCACCAAAGCAATGGTAGGACACTTTAGTAGTAACCCTAATGTCCTAGATCCTTTTTATCCGAGGCAACCGTTTCGAGGCAACTGGATCTTAGACAGGAGGGTGACCTCTAAAACACCCTATACTTGACGACCACGTCGAGGTAACCAGTGAGGCGTACCCTAGGAGTGGCATGTGCATGTGTGTTATTTTTCAGTTAAGATTATCTTGTACATGTTATTTGTGAGCTACGCTTTGATTTTATTTTTCATACAAGTCTTGCAGGCATAATTAACAGTTAATGTTTGTGCGGGAAATAAAGTGTGGAAAGGTAAATCTACGCTATTACAAGGCGCGGGTCTATACATCGCCAAAAACATAAACCGTTTGGAAAATAAATGCAAGAAAAGTAAATAAAGCGATAAAATCCTAATTAACTATTACATCCTCGGAAACAGTTACATCAAATATAATCAAAATAATAATGAATTAAAAATATGCGCGCGAAAGAATTGAATCGGGACGTCCTTAGGGTTTTGACCCTTTTTGAGAAAAGAAAGAAGTAATTTGTCCTTTTTTGCATTTAATTAAATATTAAGCCTAATAACTAATTAATTAATTAATTACAAGAAAAAAGTATTTTTTATGTTTTTTATGTTTTGATGGAAAAAAAAATAAAAGAAATTAAAAGTCAAGAAAACCCTAATTCTAAGTTTATTTTATTTATTATGAAAAAAGATTAAAGTTAACCTAATTTAACTAAATTAATTAATTTACATTTATTTACAAAAATAATTATTAATAGTGAAAATAATAAATAATAAACATAAACAATATTTTAAGTTTCTGATTTTATTATGAAAAATAAATTATGAATTAATTAGATAATAGTAATAATAATTATTAAAATAAAATAAAAAGAAAGAAAATAAAAAAGAAATAGAAACCAGGGGGGTGTTGGACCCAAATGGAGGTGAATTTGGCAATTCTGGCCCAATAATGATCAAGCCCTTGTTGACTTCTGGAATCAGCTATGCGTATGGTTGACTGAGGATCATGATGTTCAGCATCTTTGGCCACTGGATGGGAATGTGATGACACATGGCGCCTGGGATGTGGGAGTCCATAGTGGGACGTTGTTGGACAGCCTGCATAGGAGCATGTTAGAAAAATATGAAATAATTATTTTGGGGGACTTGGGAATCGAACCCAGGTCCCAATGGTTCTTGGACAGCGCAGCAACCACTACACCATGTGCCTGTATTTAATATCATAATAGCTAGTGGATATAATATATGAAACATATCAATTATGCTGGAAAGACAAAGCGCACGTTATTTTTTGAATGGACCACTCCCATGCTTCCACCTCTTGTCTTCTTCGCTGAAACCTACAAAACAACAAACAGATAGCGGGGGGTTTTTAACCCCCACAAAGTAGCTTGAGGAATAATAGCGATTAGGCACATGGTTAATATAAATTCATCGCGAGGGTTCCATCTTGCTCGTCTTATTCAGACGGTTTCAACCATGGGCATTAGGGGTCCTGATTTTTCCTATATAACAAAGCCCCAAATCAAGAGCTTGGAAACCCTAGAATTCGTCAATGGTGGTTTCTGTTTCAGGGCGTCTCAATGCAATTAAACCACACCAATAGCTTCGTATGAGTCCTATTAACACAAAACAATCCACAAAAGATGTTAAATATGCATGAATAATGATATGTGTTTCTGGAAAAAAATGGTCAAACTGTGAAACCGTTCTTGCGTGTTCCTGGAGCTTTAAGGCTTAATTTTGATTGCAAAATGTTTCTCCCACCTCCAGCAATGTGTTTGAATCACTATAATGTTTTGAATTGCCCTGGAGTATGAAGATCAGTTTCAAGTTTTCTTTGAATTTTTTCAATATGGTAATGGCTCTTTGCAGCAGTTTTTCACGTTCACAGCATTAGGGTTGGCTTGCTTGCATATATGGGAATAGAATTAGGTCAGCAGCTGGGCCTTAATCCATGTATATGAGAGAATTAGGTTTACACTTTCCTCCATTGACAAACTTTCCATATTTGAATCAAATTTAAGATTTTGTGTACACATAAGCCCTAGCACGAATTGTTTGGTCAGCACATGATATATGAAAGCTGTATGAATCAAAAAGATACTATTCCATTGATTTTTAGATTTTATTTGAATTATTATGGATTTAAAATGAATTAAATCAATAAAAATTAAATAAAATAGAAAAATAAATGTTTGATCTTGAAATTAATCATGGGACACGTGTATGGCATGACAAGGCTGAATCAAGTGGAAGAAAGTGGGCCCTTTTGTTAAAAATTGAAGTTTTAAGGATAGTTGACTTTTGCAAATTCATAAAAATTTCCCAACTTCTCCAATGCATATCTTGCTCAATTTTGATCCTATGAACATGTTCTTGGACATTTTGGAAAGGTCTTGAAGTCCTATAACCAATGGCTTTAGTCCCATGTCATTTGGATTTACCAACCTCAAGTTATGGTCTTTGACTTAAAGTGCATTTTTGTTGACTTTTGAAATTGACCTATAATGTAGAAATTGATAACTTTTTGTGAGAGCATTTCTTAGATTTGGAATGTGAATATGAGTTGTAGGAAATGTCATCCCCTTCAAAATGAGCATTGGATGGGATTTTTCTGATGAACCATGAAAACGTTATGCCCTGGTCAAGTTACAGTTGACTTTTCAGCTGTCCAAAAATAGCAACTTTTGCATCCTTGATGATTTTTGAGCCATTCTTGTGGAATCATGATCAAGACTTGATCAAATGATGATTGTGGCTTCAAAATAATATGTTGACCAAAAATTCTAACTTTTGACTGTAAAATGACCATTTTGCCCCTGCAGTTGATTGTGAACCAAATAGAGCTTTTGACTGTGCAACTTGTCTCTGTGAGTCTTAAAACTTGACATGTAGATGCTTGACAATGCATATAGGCCTATGGGACTTGATTTAGCCATTGAAAACCTCAAATTCATTGAAGGAAACAAAACCCTAATTTTGACTGGTTTAGGAGGCATTTGGACTGTGCAACCCTTGAATAGCCTTGAACCATTTGAAGATGATTCTTGACAAACTTTGAAGAATATGGGAGGGAAAATTTTGGGGTACAACAGTTGCCCCTGTTCAATCTTCTTAAACCTGAGGATGTAGATTGGCTTGCGTGCCTTTCGTGATCCGAAGGTGGAAGATGATTGAACACTGGAGTGCCTAGAAATTTGCACTCACATAGTGGAGTATCAGCAGTGTGATGGCGGGAATGGGCTTATAGATGCCATTTGGAGAGATGATGGATAGGAGGATGGGCTTATAGATGCCATCTGGAGATGTGACAGAACCTTGTCGGGAATGGGCTTATGGATGCCATTTGGAGATTGTTGGTAGATAGTGGTGGAGATGGGCTTAAAGATGCCATCTGAAGGTGTCGATCGCGTAAGAGATTCCTTAGCGAGAACTTGCGTACCTGAGAAAGATAATTTCCTGGCCTGTTACAGGGGTTTATCTTCAAACTCTTCATGCAGATATGCCCTGGCTAGATACAGGTATCGAATCTACAATCCATCACTCACAGATATGCCCTGGCTAGATACAGGTATCGAATCTGGAACTTCAAACTCTTCATGCAGATATGCCCTGGCCGGATACAGGTATCGAATCTACAATCAATCACTCACAGATATGCACTGGCTAGATACAGGTATCGAATCTGGAATTAGTCGTTTACAGATATGCCCTGGCTGGATACAGGTATCGAATCTCTAAACTCTTCATGCAGATATGCCCTGGCTGGATACAGGTGTCGAATCCACAATCAATCGCTCACAGATATGCCCTGGCTAGATACAGGTATCGAATCTGGAACTAGTCGTCTACAGATATGCCCTGGCTGGATACAGGTATCGAATCTCTAAACTCTTCATGCAGACATGCCCTGGCTGGATACAGGTATCGAATCTACAATCAATCACTCACAGATATGCCCTGGCTAGATACAGGTATCGAATCTGGAATTAGTCGTTTACAAATATGCCCTGGCTGGATACAGGTATCGAATCTCTAAACTTTTCATGTAGATATGCCCTGGCCGGATACAGGTATCGAATCTACAATCAATCACTCACAGATATGCCATGGCTAGATACAGGTATAGAATCTGGAATTAGTCGTTTACAGATATGCCCTGGCTGGATACAGGTATCGAATCTCTAAACTCTTCATGCAGACATGCCCTGGCTGGATACAAGTATCGAATCTACAATCAATCACTCACAGATATGCCCTGGCTAGATACAGGTATCGAATCTGGAATTGGTCGTCTACAGATATGCCCTGGCTGGATACAGGTATCGAATCTCTAAACTCTTCATGTAGATATGCCCTGGCTAGATACAGGTATCGAATCCATAATCAATCACTCACAGATATGCCCTGGCTAGATACATGTATCGAATCCGGAATTAGTCGTTTACAGATATGCCCTGGCTGGATACAGGTATCGAATCTCTAAACTCTTCATGCAGACATGCCCTGGCTGGATACAGGTATCGAATCTACAATCAATCACTCACAGATATGCCATGGCTAGATACAGGTATCGAATCTGGAATTAGTCGTCTACAGATATGCCCTGGCTAGATACAGGTATCGAATCTCTAAACTCCTTATGCAGATATGCCTTGGCTGGATACAGGTGTCGAATCTACAAACTCTCGCTCACAGATATGCCCTGGCTAGATACAGGTATCAAATCTGGAACTGCGACAGCTGATGGTAATCGTCTTTTGGTTGACCTTTTCCTGAAAAGGCAAGACATTAGTTGTATGCAATGTCATGATGCATGATATCATGATGTTCCAAAATAAGTGAGATAGTGTCGTATGCACTTTATCATGCATGTAAGCAGGATGTATGAAATGTGGAATGTCTATGAATGTATTTTCGTCTAGGAAAGTAAATCCTTGACGAATGTCGGGAGTTTGTTAAATCCTGGGCTGATGTTGAAGAGTATAGTTCTTCGTTTCCGCTGGGGATGATGATTGCAAGAATAAACCGGTAGGAGAAGATGAATCCGTTGGGGAATAAACTTGTTAGAGAGATTACTCTGCGGGGAATGCTCTGTGGGGAAGAGATGCTTCGCTGAGATTTGATGATAACTCCGCTGGGGATTCCGTTGATGAGCTTTGTTGGGGAATTTGATGAACTCCGCTGGGGATAGGAAGAATTTCGCCGAGGACGATCTTTCCGTGGTAATTAGCTGAGGATAACCCAGTTAGACCCTGGTGAGGAATAACCTTTGAATAAAGTCGGGGAGATGCGTTCGTACTCTGCAGGGGATAAGCTTCCAGAATCTACTGGGGATAAGCTTCCAAAATCTACTGGGGAGATTGATTCAACTCTCCTGGGGAAACTTTCGGACTGTACTGGGGAAGTGGCTCCACTGGGGTGTCTGGTATTCCGCCGGGGAACAATCTTATATTAAGACTGCCGGGGATGCTTGCTTAGGAACATCTGTATACTCTGCTGGGGAATATTGAGATCGTCTGGGGATACCCAACTTCCTTAAGGCTGACAGTAGACTAACTCTGTTTGGGGGGAGTATCGCTGACTTGCTAGGGATATTGTGCCTTTTTGGGCTGACGGGAGACCAACTCTGCTTGGGGAGAGGGTATGGCTGAAACCTGTCTTACTCTGCGGGGAGTGGAGGTAACTTGGTTGCATTCTTCAGCCGAATCTACCTTGTACCTGGAGGACAGAGCAGCTTGTACAGCTCGGACAATTCTTATTGCCCCAGTTTCTATGGGAGAAGATACCTGTGGAGGTGCTTGATGACTGTCGATTGACAAATCTTCTTCTGGTAGGCAAGTGATGACAGGACATAGTCGTACGCTTTGATCCCTAACTTTTTCCTGGACCGCCCTTTCGGGTTTTCAGTCCACCGGGATACCCATTTTTGCCCAAGCCGCCTTTTCAGGTTTTCGACTTGCCGGGTGTACAGATTTTTTTATTTTCATCCCTTATTTTTGCCCGAACCCTTTAGGTTCACTGGGAAGCCCTTATTTTTGCCTAGGTCAGTCAACCTAGCGGGTCTTTGATTATGCGTAGTATTTTTTCGACTATGTCCATGTTCTCGGAGTGTAGGGACTTGTCACTGTCAGTAGTGTTGCGTCGCCATACTACCAGAAGATCTTCGTTTAATCGTGCCAGATTCGTTGTCGGAATTCATGTCCAATGCCCCAAGTGACTCAGGCTGAGGTTTGCCCCTGGCTATTGGGCATCTTGAGAGATTCTATGAATCTTGACTTAACTGCCCCAGATGATGGACAATGATCACGTCTGCCCCTTGTTTGGAAGTGCTTTTGTTCACTAGATATTCTTCGTGCGAATTTCTCTATTGTTCGAACAAAAAGTCATATGCCAACAATGTTATATTAAAAATACAAAGCTTATGTCTGTCTTGAAGTTTTGAAAATGCAGTTTTCAGTAAAACCAGTGATTTTTTTTTGTAAACGGTGATGTCAACTCGTTATTTTACCGTAAGCCTTAAGGAGTCAGGATACCTTTTGTAACAGTATGCTTTCGAACTAACCCATGCTTCAGCTAGGACTTTTAAGGGTTATAACGTGGCCTGGTTCACGGTTTAAGAAAGAAAGGATAAAGGCTCAAAGTTTATTTGTACCCACCCGCTCTTCGTGATGTTCTTCAGTCCTAAACTCAGGTGATCGTGCGTTAGACCTTGTTGAGTCTTTGCTCTGATATTCCGGTGATGGTTCGGATATTGAAAGTTTATTTTGAATAGGCAGTCATTTCTTTTTTTGCTGAGGGTTTGTAAGACCTCTTTCTTTTCGATTCTATTATCCCTGTCTTTTTGCCTGAACTGTTTCTTTTGTGATTACAGTCAGCGGGATGCCCCAGTTTTGTAAGTCTCCTTCATAGGTTTTGACTTTAATGGGCTTTTATTTTGAGAGATAATGATTGCCTATCCTTACGATTATACGGAACCATCACCGTCTTTTGTTTTGTAAGGACTTTTTCGTTGTGCACTTGGATCAATTGAGAGAACTACCCTGCCCCAGGTTATGATTAAGGGTTTTAATTTTTTTTGTGAAAATAAAAAAAACTCCTACTTCTTTGGCTCGAAGGGGTAGACGAGGGATTATCTTCCTTATAACTCCAGTGTTTAGGAATTGAAACAATGCCTGTACCTCATTAGCGGGGTCTGTTCAAAAGCATACTGTAAATATCATGGTATCATTTTCGTCATCCTCCCTCAAGAGGCTTATAATTGTTTTATCGAGAGTTGAACATCACAAAAAATGAAAGCAGTTATAGTGAAATACGAATGGATTGATTCACAAAACAGACATATGCGATGCATTAATGAAATAAAAAGTTTGCTATGACAATAAGTATTTGAATAAGCAAAGAAAAATACAACTTGAACATTCGAATGAACAAAGATTCTTCTCGTCTCAGGACTTGTCACTTCAAATGGTGAACCTTAGAGGGATGGTAGAAAAACTCGGCCTGACCATCTTGGGTGAATTCCACTTCTCCTTCATCAATCTGGTCCTGGATCTTGTTCTGCAGAGTCCAACAGTCGTTGGTGTCGTGTCCAGGACTGTCAGAATGGTAGGCACATCTCACACTCGGGTTATACGTGGAAGAGGAAGTGTTGGGATTCTTAGGAGGGTCCCTTAATGTGATCAGGTTCAATCTCAATAGGCGTTGTAAGGCTTGAAACAACGACATGTTGAGCTGGGTGAATTGCCTCTTAGGCTTGTCTGGCTTTCTCTGATCAACCCGTTGTTCTTGGCGAGGTCGTTGTTGGACCTGTGAAGTAGTAGCAGCTTGGAGAGGTCTATTCATTGAACCAAACCTTTGACTTCTTGGAGGCTGATTACCGGTTTGGTCTCCAACCCTGACTACTTGCTTCATACTGTCTTGTTGAAGCTGGTTGATCACAGTTCTCAACTCTTCTTGCTCCCGAGCTAAGCCTTGGATAAGGTCCATTTGCCCCAGCATCTGGGTTCTCATAGTATCTACCTCAGCTTGCAAGCGTTTCAGCCGTTCGTCCTTATCGGCTTCAGGACTGTTCCTGACCAAAGTCCCCATGAGAAGTGTTCTCAGCTCTTCCTGCCCCTTGGATAGATTTAGGAGTACGGAAATCCTGGTTGTCTTGTTGGGAAGCCATTGCTGAAATAAACAGCGGAGAAGGTAAGTGACCTGTAACAAGGGTACCTGTTATGCAATGATGTGTATGTATGCATGCAATGTTTTCAAGGACCTCGCGGGGTAAATAGAGAAAATTGTTAGAATTTGAATTTCGTAGCTTGATTGAAGGAAACTTCGTGTTGTTGAGAGTCCTTCTTCAAGAGTCAAAGCTCACCATATCGAGTGGGTCATAGCCCCTGACTCAAGTCATCAACCTGGCTAGAGGAAAATAAATCCCCTTTGCCCCTTGCTAAACATTTTGGTTCATCATGACCTGCATCACAAGCCCTTGAAATCCTTGAAGTGGGTTAGTCCTTAAGCAGGATGTATGCAATGGTATGATGGTATGATGTTATGCTATGCGTGGAGTGATGTAAGTAAACCCTATTATGAGCCCAGATTAAGGACTGTAAACAAACCCTGCGAGAAACTCATGTGTTAGGTAACAAGAATGTGCAAGTAGTCCAAGTTTAAAGGCACACGAGTCACACAAGACAGCCCTTAGAGTTTAGGCCAGCATGAAGTTTAGGTACTACCCTCTTGAAGTTGGTGGGCTCAAACCTGTCCTATCAAAAGTAACCGGGTTCTAAGGAGCTCAATATCATTGGGTTGTTTTCTATGTTCATTGTTTTGGTTTAGCCACTGAACTGGCGACCAAAATATTCCAAGAAAACAACCCTCAATGAGTGTAGTATCGAGTATCTACCAACTTCGGACTGCACCAAAGTCGGTCATCTCACTACCCCTAAAGAGGCCAGGATGGTCAAGTAAGGTTCCTAAGGTCAGTTGATGCTTCATGACACCACGCGGCGGCCCCGTACTCTCCTTGACTTGACTCAAGGGTTACCGGTACTCACCAAAGTGCCACATCAACGTAGCAACTGCTTCAACCGTGTCGGTATACCCTGCACAGTTCCCTCACAGTTTGTTGCTACTTCTAAAAGGTATCCCCCAGATCCGGGTTAGGATCTATGAAACTCCAAGACAAACCCACAATATTAAAGCAAACAAAACAAGTAATTGAAAACATAAGAGTGGTCTAATCCTAAGGTACACCTCACTTATAATTTCCCCAGCAGAGTCGCCAGTTCTGTGATCGGTGGAAATAGAACTGACTGTTTTTTAGCTGGTTCGCGAAATGTCGCGGTAAGCAAGAGTCGCCACCGTCTTTTATGTTCTCCAATATGGAAAGGATAAAAGCACAACAAAATTCCTTTTTGAGATGTTTCTCAGTTCGGGAGGTAGATTTATAGAAAGGGAAGGTGTTATCACCCTTTCTATCCGTGGTTATCCACGGGCTCTTGGGTACTTGCTCTTATGTTTTCAAAAATTGTTTGCTTTTCAAGTGTATGTGGGTTTGAAAAAGTTTCGTTTGAAAAATTTCTAGGTAACTCTTGTATCTGTCCTCAAGAGTGTATGAAATATTTGTTTGAAAACTTTTTGAAAGTGTAGGTGCGAAAAGATGTTTTTGTTTTTTTGAAAGAGCAAGTACCCAGGAGAAATCTACCTACTCTAAGGAATTAGGCTGTGTAAGAGTCCTTTAGACAGTACTATCCCACTATTGAGAAGTAGGTAGCACCGTCGTTGGAGTTATTCGGGTCAATTCGATTATAAGGGACATGTGTGGCCACTAAAGCAATGGTAGGACACTTTAGTAGTAACCCTAATGTCCTAGATCCTTTTTATCCGAGGCAACCGTTTCGAGGCAACTGGATCTTAGACAGGAGGGCGACCTCTAAAACACCCTATACTTGACGACCACGTCGAGGTAACCAGTGAGGCGTACCCTAGGAGTGGCATGTGCATGTGTGTTGTTTTTCAGTTAAGATTATCTTGTACATGTTATTTGTGAGCTACGCTTTGATTTTATTTTTCATACAAGTCTTGCAGGCATAATTAACAGTTAATGTTTGTGCGGGAAATAAAGTGCGGAAAGGTAAATCTACGCTATTACAAGGCGCGGGTCTATACATCGCCAAAAACATAACCCGTTTGGAAAATAAATGCGAGAAAAGTAAATAAAGCGATAAAATCCTAATTAACTATTACATCCTCGGAAACAGTTACATCAAATATAATCAAAATAATAATGAATTAAAAATATGCGCGCGAAAGAATTGAATCGGGACGTTCTTAGGGTTTTGACCCTTTTTGAGAAAAGAAAGAAGTAATTTGTCCTTTTTTGCATTTAATTAAATATTAAGCCTAATAACTAACTAATTAATTCATTACAAGAAAAAAGTATTTTTTATGTTTTTTATGTTTTGATGAAAAATAAAAATAAAAGAAATTCAAAGTCAAGAAAACCCTAATTCTAAGTTTATTTTATTTATTATGAAAAAGATTAAAGTTAACCTAATTTAACTAAATTAATTAATTTACATTTATTTACAAAAATAATTATTAATAATGAAAATAATAAATAATAAACATAAACAATATTTTAAGTTTCTGATTTTATTATGAAAAATAAATTATGAATTAATTAGATAATAGTAATAATAATTATTAAAAGAAAATAAAAAGAAAGAAAATAAAAAAGAAATAGAAACCAGGGGGGGTGTTGGACCCAAATGGAGGTGAATTTGGCAATTCTGGCCCAATAATGATCAAGCCCTTGTTGACTTCTGGAATCAGCTATGCGTATGGTTGACTGAGGATCATGATGTTCAACATCTTTGGCCACTGGATGGGAATGTGATGACACGTGGCGCCTGGGATGTGGGAGTCCATAGTGGGACGTTGTTGGACAGCCTGCATAGGAGCATGTTAGAAAAATATGAAACAATTATTTTGGGGGACCTGGGAATCGAACCCAGGTCCCAATGGTTCTTGGACAGCGCATCAACCACTACACCATGTGCCTGTATTTGATATCATAATAGCTAGTGGATATAATATATGAAACATATCAATTATGCTGGAAAGAGAAAGCGCACGTTATTTTTTGAATGGATCACTCCCATGCTTCCACGTCTTGTCTTCTTCGCTGAAACCTGCAAAACAACAAACAGATAGCAGGGGTTTTTAACCCCCACAAAGTATCTTGAGGAATAATAGCGATTAGGCACATGGTTAATATAAATTCATCGCGAGGGTTCCATCTTGCTCGTCTTGTTCAGACGGTTTCAACCATGGGCATTAGGGGTCCTGATTTTTCCTATATAACAAAGCCCCAAATCAAGAGCTTGGAAACCCTAGAATTCATCAATGGTGGTTTCTGTTTCAGGGCGTCTCAATGCAATTAAACCACACCAATAGCTTCGTATGAGTCCTATTAACACAAAACAATCCACAAAAGATGTTAAATGTGCATGAATAATGATATGTGTTTCTGGAAAAAAATGGTCAAACCGTGAAACCGTTCTTGCGTGTTCCTGGAGCTTTAAGGCTTAATTTTGATTGCAAAACGTTTCTCCCACCTCCAGCAATGTGTTTGAATCACTATAATGCTTTGAATTGCCCTGGAGTATGAAGATCAGTTTCAAGTTTTCTTTGAATTTTTTCAATATGGTAATGGCTCTTTGCAGCAGTTTTTCACGTTCACAGCATTAGGGTTGGCTTGCTTGCATATATGGGAATAGAATTAGGTCAGCAGCTGGGCCTTAATCCATGTATATGAGAGAATTAGGTTTACACTTTCCTCCATTGACAAACTTTCCATATTTGAATCAAATCTAAGATTTTGTGTACACATAAGACCTAGAACGAATTGTTTGGTCAGCACATGATATATGAAAGCTGTATGAATCAAAAAGATACTATTCCATTGATTTTTAGATTTTATTTGAATTATTATGGATTTAAAATGAATTAAATCAATAAAAATTAAATAAAATAGAAAAATAAATGTTTGATCTTGAAATTAATCATGGGACACGTGTGTGGCATGACAAGGCTGAATCGAGTGGAAGAAAGTGGGCCCTTTTGTCAAAAATTGAAGTTTTAAGGATAGTTGACTTTTGCAAATTCATAAAAATTTCCCAACTTCTCCAATGCATATCTTGCTCAATTTTGATCCTATGAACATGTTCTTGGACATTTTGGAAAGGTCTTGAAGTCCTCTAACCAATGCCTTTGGTCCCATGTCATTTTGATTTACCAATCTCAAGTTATGGTCTTTGACTTAAAGTGCATTTTTGTTGACTTTTGAAATTGACCTATAATGTAGAAATTGATAACTTTTTGTGAGAGTATTTCTTGGATTTGGAATGTGAAGATGAGTTGTAGGAAATTTAATCTCCTTCAAAATGAGTATTGGATGGGATTTTTCTGATGAACCATGAAAAAGTTATGCCCTGGTCAAGTTACAGTTGACTTTTCAGCTGTCCAAAAATAGCAACTTTTGCATCCTTGATGATTTTTGAGCCATTCTTGTGGAATCATGATCAAGACTTGATCAAATCATGATTGTGGCTTCAAAATAAGATGTTGACCAAAAATTCTGACTTTTGACTGTAAAATGACCATTTTGCCCCTGCAGTTGATTGTGAACCAAATAGGGCTTTTGACTGTGCAACTTGTCTCTGTGAGTCTTGAAACTTGACATGTAGATGCTTGACAATGCATATAGGCCTATGGGACTTGATTTAGCCATTGAAAACCTCAAATTCATTGAAGGAAACAAAACCCTAATTTTGACTGGTTTAGGAGGCATTTGGACTGTGCAACCCTTGAATAGCCTTGAACCATTTGAAGATGATTCTTGACAAACTTTGAAGAATATGGGAGGGTAAATTTTGGGGTACAACAATCATCATAAGAACACATGCGTCATTGTGAATAAGTCTCCAAGAACGAGTGGGTCTATTTAAGCCAGGCACCGTAACTAGCCTCTCAATTTTCCGGATCTTTTCACCTTGGGCAATTTCTTCCCCTAACCATCTCTCCAAGTGCCTATGCAGATGCTCAAATGTCTGCGTGTTCAACAATTTGATCTTCATCGGAGGCTTTACTGGAGAAAAAATCAGTTCTGCGTCTCTTTTCATATATGGAAACGTTGGAAACTCTCCGGATGTTGAAGACATTTTTAAGTTACAACTAAAGAAAAATAATTTAAGTGTAGCTAGGATCATTCAACATCAACGATATTTATAGTTCACAACAAAAATTTTAAATTAATAAAATAATAAAACCTTCCACCCGTTACAGTGGCGGAGCCGTACAGAAATAATAAAATAACGAAAGCTTCCGCCCATTGCACTAGCGGAACCGTACTTAAATTATAAAATAATAAAATCAATAAAATCCTCCGTCCATTGCAGGGGCGGAGCCATACTGCAATAATAAAATAACAAGAGCCTCCGCCCATTATAATGGCGGAACCGTACTTAAATAATAAAACCCTCCGCCCATTATAGTGGCGGAACCGTTTTTATTTATTACTATGATTAACATTTATTTTAATTTAAACTTATTTTAAAATATTAATTTTAATATTGATTTTTTATTTAATAGTAATTTTAATTTATTTTTAAAATTATATTTAAAAAAACGTTATTTAAACAGCTCCGCCAATGCAATGGGCGGAAGGTGTATAAATTTAAGACCATCCGCCCATCCATTGGGCGGAGCCTCCTAATGTCAATTTTTTTTTTAAAAAGGTGGTATATTGGGAATATTAGTTGAAATGTGTGGTATATTGGGAGTTAGTTGGTAAAAAAGGTGTATGTTGGTAAAAAAATTCAAAATAAATGGTTTATTTCAATTTCCAATGCACTTTTTACAATTCTACACTCTAATCATTTAAACTTTCATCATTTTTAATACATGATTAGGGGTACTATAGTAAAAACATTATTCTCTCTTTTACTTTTCTATAATTATTTTAATATATATGAAATGGTGGACTGAATCACTCATTATGGGACGGAATGAAGGGAGTATATTACAATTCTCATTCCCTAACATAGTCACTCTTTTCCGCATTTTATGGATGCATACATATGTTATTTTATCTCCTCTAAAGTTAAGCTCATCCAAGGTTGCAACTGTTTTTATAAAAAAAATGACGAGATGCTATTTTTGATAGAAATGTTAACCTATCTGATCGGAACAAATTGGCAGAGTCATTTTAAGTTTTCTAACGTGGGTGCCTTTGCTTGGAAATAAGTCTGAATGTCTTAAATAGATATGTTGAGATAATGGAAATATGATAGAGAAGGAGGACAAGCATAAGATAGGGATTGTTGGTGGTTACGAGTTGTTTCTGCCTTAATTTCCTATCTCAGCCGAACTACATACGTTATGCGTCAACTGCAACATAATGTTACTGGAAGAAATATGATATGTTGTCTTTGAGGAAAGGAAATGATGAACTTCAATCTCAATTGGATGGGTTGTTTGATGTTTAACAAGAGGTGATAGACATGATAACAGCAAGAGGTTGAAGTTGGAGAAGTCAAATGTCGAGGATGGGCCGAGTAAGAAAAATAAATTGATCTACATTTTCTACAAAACTTTTACCTTAACCAATTAATCCACCAAGGTAAAATCTATCCAATTAGAATCTTTCTTTTATATCCAATTTTTCTCTCGTTCAATGTTAACCGTCGTAGGGAAAAATATCTCAGAGACACGCTTCAAACTTTATCTTAGACTCGATGTCTAGTTTGATCCCTTAATTTTGAAAATATCATTTTAATCCCTTGATTTTACAAAGTAAACCACGTTATTTATTTCCGTCCATTCCGTTAGTCAAAGTCAATTAATAATATTATGTGGCACTGACGTGAAATGCGACATCGATTAGACCAACTTTATGACGGATTTAGCGACAGAAAATCCATCACTAAATTTTTTTCTAGATTTTAATCATTATTTTTCATCTTCTTCCCTAAATCTTATCCCTTTTAGGAAAATCCAAAAAATACAAACATGATTTTGAATCCCCTTGCTCTTTCCTCATCTCTCTCACACGAACTCATAAATTCAGTTTATGTACCTTCCATTTGATCTATCTATTGTTCCAACCAAAACCAAACCAAAGGGGATTTACACATTTGCCCAAATCCACATCCATTTCTCTTTTCTTCTTTTTTCCATTCTCTTTCCTAAACCTTATTCAATACATTTTGTTTCATATTTTTAGTTTCACTAGTAGGATACTTGTCGTCCGTACGGGTACTATCAGATACACACACTATTTTTAACTGATATAAATTTCGTTTATAAAAATATTTGTATCATCAATACACTTTTTTTCCAATTATAAAAATATTTGTATAAATAGTAGACTTTTTCAATTATAAAAATATTTGTATCAATAGTAGACTTTTTTCATTTATAAGAATATTTGTATCAACAATACACTTATTCCTGTTTATAAATATATTTGTATTAACAATACAATTTGTTACGTTTATACAAATATTTATATCAACAGTATACATTTTTACATTTATAAAAATATTTATATTAACAATAGACTTTTTTTCCCGTTTATAAAAAAATTATATCAATAATATGTTAATAAATTTTTTGTTCGATAATACACATTTCCCGTTTAATAAAAATATTTATATCAACAATACAAATTTTTCCATTTATAAAAAATATGTCAAAAAAAAATATTGTCTAAACCATGTGAATGCATTTGCTTCTTAGATAGATGTTTTGCATGATATCAAAACTAGGATTGATTTAGCTTTTATGTATATTGAATGACATCTCTGAGTCATTATGTGTACCCTTGCATTAGGGATCTTAGAATGCATCTAGAAAATGTTTGAAAAGGTTGTCAACATGTATTATGCATCCAAAACAATTTTCTGCATAAAAATTAATTGAATGTATCGACACATCCATACTGTGTATCAAGACATGTAGTTCAATAATAAAGCATGTAGGCTCTATACCAATGTATCGACACAAAGATATCATATGCGTCGACACCTGTCATTAAAATATATTTTGCATAAAAATTATTTATATGTTGTTGACACATCTAGTTTATGCGTCGACACATGTGCTACTATTTTAAAAGCCTGAAAGCTTCTGTAATCATGCGTCAACACATGACCTCATACAAGTCGACACATGTCATTACATGTGCCAACAGACAACCAGTAATGTGTTGACACATGTGTCACTATTTTGTAAAATTTATTTTTCTTTTTAAACTTTTAGGTTTCCCTTTTGTCTCCAACTTGCACACCTATATATACTTCATACATGCATCATTTTCAACTTGATGAAACTATAAACACATACTAAGATTGCTCATCATCTTCAACCTTGCATCTATGTATACACACAAACAACATACACATAATCATTCATTGTTTAGATTCCATCTAAACTCGTGTTGATAACGTTTAATTTAGGTTGGTTGTGACCTAAGGTTGGGTTGAGATTCATAGGGTGTTTCATCAAAAAATGGTGAGAGGTTTTTACCTCAAGATCAAAGTGTGGCTTTGGGTTTTTTTACAAGATTCTCTAGATTTAAATTCGACCGAGTGAAAGGATTTGAAGAATGAGAGGTTCTTTTAAAGGAGTAGCACGAGACGGTGAATCATTTTAGAATCTTGAGATACAACAATTACGCAATTTGGATTCGACCAAGTTAAAAGCTTTGAAGAATAGTGGTTTCTTGCAAAGGAGTAGCGCAAGACGATGGATCAAATTGGTATTGTTGGGTGAGTTGATCAAACTCAGATAAAGGGAAGAGAAATTGCTAGGATCTACATCAAACATAGGATTTATAGGTTTGGATTGCTACATTTCTCTTGTAAATAACTTTTTACACATAGTAAGAAATTTATCTCAATTCCAAACGGAATTGGGGGGAGATGTGGCCATAGCAAGGACAATTAGTGAACTTCATAAACAAATCCTTGCATAGTTCTCTCTCTCTCTCTCTCTCTCTCTCTCTCTCTCTCTCTCTCTCCATCTCTCTCTCTCTCTCTCTCTCTCTCTCTCTCTCTCTCTCTCTCTCTCTCTCTCTCTCCTCTCTCTCCTCTCTCTCTCTCTCCTCTCTCTCTCTCTCTCTCTCTCTCTCTCTCTCTCTCTCTCTCTTTCTCTCTCTCTCTCTCTCTCTCTCTCTCTCTCTCTCTCTATATATATATATATATATATATATATATATAATATATATATATATATATATATATATATATATATATATATATATATATATATATATATATATATATATATATAACATTTAGATTTTATTATAAAAATTTGTTAAGCTCTTTGATTATCCAATTAATTAGTATAGACAAATCTTTTGATTGTTTAAAAGTGCTTTGTTGATTACCTTACAATCTATTAGATTGTAGGAGATTTTTCATACCAACAAATATCAAAGGAAAATATGAAAAATTAAGTGCATACCAAGTGTTTGATAAATTGTTTCACTTAGTTTTGCAAACTTCATACTAATTGTTTGATAAATTGTTTCACTTAGTTTTACAAATTGTACACTAAGTGTTCGATAAATTGCTTCACTTAGTTTTATAATTTGTTTCATTGGATATTGGTTGACCTTGTAATTATAAAATAATTACTTGAGAGTTTAAATTAACATCTTATTATCATCATTCAATTGAGTATTAATTATGCACATATCTGAGCCTCTAATAATCGGTTCAATTTGGAGAACTTTTGATCTAGGATACGACTTCCGCTTGCCATAGTTTTTACTTAATTTTTGAAAACATTTTTTATAGTAAAATTTTTCATTGGGGATCTATTCACTCCCTCTAGATAAGTTATCATCGTCTAACAAGTGACATCAAGAGCTCAATTTATTATGTGTGCTTCAAAAACTCTTATTAGATAATGATTAACGAACCTAAAGGGGCATACAATAGAGCGTCTGTATTCACCGATGAAACTATGACTATTAGAAAACTTGTATGAGTATTCATATCAATTCCTATGATAAAGGTGTGTGGGGTTCGAATGTCAATGGTCCAACAAAGATTACCATAATAGTATATGGTGTCACCACACCCAAACCGGAAGCAAAATGGAATGGTGATGGTAAGAAAAAGTGGGGCTATGATTGGAAATCATGAAACATTTTCATATACTTTCTTGGTGTTGATGAGTTTTATCGTTTTTCTCATTGTGAAACCGATAAAGCTATGTGAGATGCATTGCAAGTTACCCACGAGGGAACCAATGAAGTTAAATAAGATAGAATTAATACACTAAAAATCAAGAGTTTTAACTTTTTCGCATGAAGCATGGTGAAACCATTGTCGAAATGCAAAAGAGATTCACTCATCTCCTTAATCGTTTGAATGCACTTGGAAAACCGATTTCCAATGAAATTTATACTAATAAATTTTTGAGGTGTCTTAATAGGGAGTGACAACCAAAGGTCACCACGATCAAGGAAGCTAAGAATCTTACTACATTTGACATCACTATATTGTTTGGTAAGCTTGAAGAACATGAGCAAGAATTCACTTGCTTAGAGAAACATGAGAAAAACATGAGAAGAAGTTAAAGAAAGAGAAAGACAAAGATAAGGAGATATGAAATTATGGTATGATAGAACTCAGATGTCCTATGGAATATTGAGACATTTGATCCGACATAAACAAACATACAAGATATAAACATTAAAAACAGTAGTGAAAAGCATAAACAGCACACCATAATTGTTAACGCAGTTCGGAGTAACTCTCCTACTCTGAGGGCATACCAAGCCAGGGAAAAATCCACTATGATAGTATCAATTCATAGACCCTACAACAAATCTATAGTTTAAGGCATAATCACTTAATCACTACTCATGCTATATTTCTATCTAAGACTCACCTAGATACGAGACCCTCCTCAATCCCTCTTCAATCACAGACAACGATTGGATCAAAACAATAATTCTGAACAAACACGAAGACACACTTCCATGAAAATTCCTAGCCAAGACTCTTGACTAAGAACACAACTTGGAGTTACTTAAAAGCTTTCTCCAAGAACAATACTCAACTCATTACCTACAGGTTTCTAAGTGAGAACACAATGACCATCTCACAACCCAAGTGGTTCACTTACACCAACTCTCCTAGAGAGCGACACAAAGACAAAACCCTAGACTTCTACATCTTGAACCCGTGCGTTTCCTAGGTTATAAAGACTTCTATTTATAACCTATACCCAATTGGATTTGGGCCTTCAAAACATAACATATCAGCTGTAACAAATAGCAATAACTTCTGCTACATACAAGGTCTTAAATCACTAGTTTCCTAAAATATCTCTATATTTAGAAACTACATAATCTTCAATATTATGATTTGATTCTTATTGATCTTTAAATCAACGCCATATAATATTTCATAATATTCCCATAATATCCTGTAGCAGTTAAATCATAACTGAATCCACTAATTCACCTCAGCTTAGGCGCAATGTCGTATTCTCCTTCATAGGACATCTTATCTGACATGTTGTTCCAGATGTTGAAACACTTGAACTCAACATGTCCTAACATAGGATATTACTTCTTTCTCAACCTGTTCCTGTTAGCAAGTTAATACTTCATATCTAACATATTGCTGCTATATTTGTTTTACAAAAATTAATGTCAATCCTTAAAACTAAGGAACTTACAATCTCTCCATTTGACAAATTTTGGATAAAACAAATACAATAAAAATTACAACCCAGATTACAGTAATAAACAGAAACATCCACCAACAGTAGTCCTCAGAAACTACTGAATACAACAACATAGCAACATAGAGTCAATCTTCAGTAAATATGTTGGGACATCTTTGTTTTTACATCTTCTTTCCAGCATTTTGAATGAGCTCCAATGCAGCAATGGCTTCAACACCAAAGAACAACACCTTCAATAAAAGGAGAGAAAATCCTGAAGTATGTTGGTGTACATGAGGGAGAAAATAGGAATCACTCCCTCTCAAACTAGGACATCTTTGAAAGACCAATGATGACATAAAAAGGACCAATGGTGGCATAAGAGAATCCTTTCTTATTTGATGATCAGCGGCCACCAGTAGACCTAGACAAATCAACCATCATCCCTAGTAACTCAGGCCACATGTCACAATTGTGTTCATAACTCAGATCACATGTCACAAAGCTTAACCCAAGCAGACATGGGATAGGATATTCTGTCACATATCTTTGTGATTGATCTGGAAAAGCAACCTCCCGAATTAATCAACCAAGCACCTTGATCACCTTTCTCCCCCTTTTTAGCCAAAACCTGGCAAAGGAAGCCTTCACAACACCAGACCTAAGCACAACTTGCCCAAATATGAACAAAACCCATTATGATGATGAACACTCATATGGTGAAAGAGAGCAGGAGAAGCCTCTATAAATAGTTGAGCAGTTACTTAAGTATTAACGATCTTTGAATAAAACAATGTTTCTTGGTCAAATATCTCGTTAAAGGAGGAGAAAACTACTTCTAAAATCAACGTGCCCTGTTCAAAACATCTTTGAATGCCTTTATTATCTCTGGACTGTTTCTTCTGAGTAAAACAAGTCCCAATAAACGCACATCCACATTCAAACATAATTTACACTCCCTTCTGACACGTGTTTGATCACACTGTTCATAGAACTCCTTTATTGATCATACTGGAAATCATGTCCTGAATAATGTTCTCACATCTAGTCACACATTGCAAGCACAAACATTAACCAACACATCTTCATCTGCATTGTCTTCCGCTGGATTCTAAGTGTTCTCCTTTCACTTAGAATTAGTGACACATACCAAGACATTTGAATATCACATTTGTGACATCTCTCAATAACAAAAAACCTTAGAGAGTCCTTTAACAAATTTGTAGAGAAAAATTAATTCTCCCAGACTTAACCATTAACCACTAGAGAAATATGTGAACTCTTGATTCAAACACCTAGCTTCACATGGATAAGAACTAACCATGCCTTGTCAAGATCACCAAAAAATTCATAATGTCACAACATGTTGTCTGACATCACATCCTCATCAGAGGCATAAGATCTCCACAAGCTTGAACAACACACAAACAATATTTGTACCATTGCAGCAACAATCCACAGACAAATACACGACTCCCTCTGTCATGAATAACCAATGCTCCAGCTGAAGATGAAAACTTGAGTACTAGAAAAACAAACACATGAAAGAATTCATTCTTTCATGTTGAAGAACAACATTTCCTGCATATGCTGAATCCCAACTCCCTCAGTAGAGTCAAACCAGAGTTAGACATTCTCACTCCTTGAAAATACTTTCAAGACCTATGACTCCTTAACAAAACATAGACACATCTGATTACTGCCATTTCATAACCACACTTTATATCATGACCTTTTGAATAGACAAGATGTCATGCATACTAGGTGTGGAGTCACTCATAAACTCCAAAAATTCTTAGTTTGCTTAAAAGCTTTACTAAGATCCATATCATCAAATCTTTTTCTAGAGTGACTTGCAGTAGAAGAAAAACCTCCTCAAAACATTCTTCTCAGACCTCAGTATCTGTCAGTAGTCTTCTGCCCTTACATCCACTAGTAGTTGTTGATACTAGTGGAGTCTTCAATAAAGTAGTCATGCATTCACCAAGCATACTACTGTAGACAAGATTAGACTCTCCACAATCTAATCCACATAGTTAGAAATGCCACTTCTAACAATAATGCTTGAGCATCCAACTTCACATGCACAATCCCAAGCAAAAGAAAACATAGCCATCAACAATCACGATGTTACAACATCATCTGGGACATCAGCTTCTTAATATAGAACCCAAACCACTCTGGTTCTTAAATCAATTTAAAGGACTCATTGCGCATAGAAATCCTTTACAAAGCTCGTAATAGAACACACAGTCAGTGCATCTCATCAGGTTTTTCTAAACACCTGAATGCTATGAAGAGAAATATACTTTCCTATACTCTTTGTAACACAATGCTCAAAATGCAAAATTGCATAACTCTTTAGACAAATACTTAGTCTCTCGTCAAAGTATTCAACATCAGCTCATGCACAACCTCCTTAGAGGACATACAAATACTCAAATCCCGTCAAAGTATTTATCATTAGTCAGATAAGATTACCTTCTCACACAAGGTAGGACAATTTGATCTGATATCCTTCTTCTGCATTCGTCTGACCCCAGGTGATAACATCCAGTCATCCCATAAAATATTCCAGACTAGGTCAGTGGCTTGACCTTAAACACCACTCTAGACAATAACAACTTCCTTGGCTGAAGGAGTAAAACACACTTTGAGACGATGTTTCAACATCAGATCCAACATCAGTCTCAAACACATGAATTTCACCATTAACTATGGTCTGGAGACACCATAGTAATTCATAACTCTTACAAGGGATACAAGAGGATCCACCATAAGTACCTGACCATATCATACATGCATAAACCTGCATATTACATATCTCAAGAATCTTCTTCTTAAACTTTTAAAATTCAGACCTCATGGATGACTTTGAGATGTTGGATGCCATCCTTCTACACCTAAAAAGGAGATTCCCTCTAACAGGTATCTGGAGAAGACTTCAATAAACATGGAAATGTATGATAATTTTACACCACAAGCAGACTGTTCATACTAAGTCTGCTACTCCCAATACATAAGGATTCCCTTCAGTCCTTGCAAATCATCTGTTCCATTATGTGGGGACATCACATAGCTGAACCCTAGAAGAGAGACGAACTTCCCATAAAGATACCAGGGAACCATAATCCTTTGGTCCCATAAATAATAACTCCTCCTTGCTTCAAACAGTTGAAATGCCCATCCTAGGTGATTTGGATGACATTTCCAAAGTGAAGATAACAATCAACCTCTTAACTTAGGTTGAAACAACTCCAATGCACACAACCCTTGGATGACTTTTCCATTATAATAGAACAAGAATTCCATGCTCTCTTAGACTTGATAGGAGATGTCAAGTTAGAGTAAACAAACTTTATCCTATTAATGAGAAAGAACATCACTCATATTGAGAAAAATAAATTCTTAATCCAAGGATGTCAAGATATTATATCTGACATTTCTTCAAGATCTTTTAGCTTCAGATTAAGGACTCTCCCTTATTAAATTCTAAGAATTTATTGAGAATCATACGGTAGCTTCATATTCTATGGTTAGTACACTACTTCCCTCAACCAGAATTTGTTTGATGTCCATAAACAAGATTCCATAAACCTGTCTCCTTTGATAAGAAGGATCTTCCAGATGATAGAGAGAAAATTCTTGATACTTTAGCTTGTCCTCCATATATAAAGGATCCAAATGAGATATCTTTATCAAGCCTCCACAGGAAAATATAACACAACCACTGCACTCCAACTCACTTAGATTAGAAATAAACTAATCTAATGAGTATCCAATATGTTAATCGTGTCCTGACCAACACACTTTATCTAAGATATGTTTCTAGTAAAGAAACTTCTTAGACACATATGCCTCCTCTTCTAGATCAGGAATAGGTTTCAAACATAAGTGATTTAAAACAAATTTGTTTAGCACCCAAGCATCTATTATGTCCTACCTTTATCCAACAAGATTCTGAACAATTTGCTGGTTTGATGTTCCAACATTTGGTAGGACATCAACTCCTTTCACAAGGAACACACTAAGAAATCTTCTATCAAGGCCCGGAGATTGGCCTTTTAGGGTTGGAAGCAAAAGTAAATTTCCTCTACCAGATATCTTTTCAACAAACTCATATAAGAGTGCCTTTCTGAGTGGACTTGGGATAAACTTCAAGTATCTTTGGCAACTCTAACAAGCTAGTGGAACCTCTCATCAAGTATCACCACACCATGGGATACACCTTCAGAGGAGAACAGTGTGTTGCAGCCTCAACACACCAAACCACCAGGAGTTTTCCATCAGATATATATATATAGCGGAACACATATAAGAAAACTCCACACCAACATTTAGGAAAAAACACAAACCCTTGCACAAACACACCATACTCCTGGTGCAATAGGCTAACTTAGGTTTGAAAATAAATCAAACCCTCAACACAGTAGCTTGCCACTAAAGCTAAACGCCTGGAAAAAAACACAAACAAGTCTAATACCCCCTTATCGCGAATATGTTATCCTCCACTTCAAGGGACCACTCATACAACAATATGACTATCCAAGTTCAAACAGCTTTTCAGTAGAAACCTTCTACCTTTCACATAGACCAGAAAGTGTCCCCCATGGATCTCATCCAGAAACAGACAAGATGCATGCTCTAATACCAATTGAAATTCTGGTATGACAGAACTCAGATGTCCTATGACATGTTGAGATATTTGATCCAACATAAACAAACAGGTAAGGTATAAACATAAAAAGTATTACTGAAAAGCATAAACAACACATCAAAATTATTAACCTAGTTCAGAGCAACTCTCCTACTCTATGGGAATACCAAGCCAGGACAAATCCCTACATCAAACCTCCAGTTTACAGCCTAATCACTTAATAACTACCTGTTCTATATTTATATCTAAGACTCACCTAGATATGAGGCCCTCCCCAATCCCTCTTCAATCACAGAAAATGATTGGATCAAAACAACAATTCTGAACAAACAGGAAGACACACTTTCATGACAATTCCTAGCCAAGACTCTTGACTAAGAATGCAACTTGGAGTTGCTTACAAGATTCCTCCAAGAATAATACTCAACTCATTACCTATAGGTTTATGAGTGAGAAAACAATGACCATCTCACAACTCGAGTGGTTCACTTACACCAACTCTCCTAGAGAGTGGCACAAAGACAAAGCCCTAGAGTTCTACATCTTGAACCCGTGCCTTTCCTAGGTTACAAAGACTTGTATTTATAACCTAACTGGATTTGGGCCTTCAAAACACATCATATCATCTGTAACAAATACTAGTAACTTCTGCTACAAACAAGGTCTTCAATCATTAGTTTCCTAAAATATCTCCATATTTATAAACTGCATAATCTTCAATATTTTGATTCGATTCTTCTTGATCTTTAAATCAGCGCTATATAATATTTCATAGTATTCCCAAAATATTTTGCATCAGTTAAATCAAACTAAATCCACTAAGTGATGGATAAAAGAGATGTATAATCTTTCAAGGTGTTGTATGACCGAGTTTTTGATATGGATGCTGACTCGTCTGGGAGGATAAGGTTGAATGATATCTGGTCTGGTTTCAGATTCCATAACAACTCTCTGGGGATAGTAGCCCGGACTGTCCTTTGCTGGAGAGAGAAGTTTTATCGGTTATTTGTAGAAGCTAAAGGAATAGACTCAGGCTAGGGAGGATGAATTCCGTTGGGGAAATAAACCCTGTTGTAGAAACACTTTGCTGAGGAATGCTTTTGCTGAGGAGATGAGTTCTGCTGAAGGAGAGAATTCTGCAGGGAATTTTATAATGTTGGAGAAATAAACTCAGTTGGTGAAGAGAACTCCTATGAATTATGCTGATGACCTAATCTCTGATGAGGGTTGGGACTCCGTAAGTTGGCGACATTGTCGGGGAGACGATCACACTCGTTTATTCGTTAGGGGGATCTGCTGGTGAGTACGATTATTTTAACAGTTGAAAGATGCCATGATTTCTATCGTGAAGGCATATTAGACTTGCAGAGAATGTATCTCTTGTTGAATATGAGCTTGTGCAGATAACTCTGTAGGGATAATTCCGTGGAATCTTCTATATAGGGCTTTATGGATGACTTGAACATTATCTCAACTTCTAGAGCCCTCGGTAAATGTTGATCAAGGTGACGAGTCTTCTACTGATAGATAATAGATAACGGGACATAGTCGTACACTTTAATCCCTAACTTTTTCCTGGACTGTCTTTTCATATTTTCAGTCCACCGAGATAGCCTTTTTTCCCAAGCCGCCTTTTCAGGTTTTCAACTTGCCAGGTGTACAATTTTATTTATATATCCGTAATGTTTGCCCGAAATCTTTGGTTCACCGGGATGCCCTTATTTTTGCCTAGGCCAACCTAGCGGGTCTCTTTTTTCATGCATAGTATTCTTCGACTATGTCCGTGTTCACAAGGTGCGAAGAATTGTCACTGTCCATAGTAGTAAGTGTTGTAGCACTGCTAGAAAATGTTTTCTTTATCGTACGTGACCCTTTGCTGGAATTTATGTTTAATTCCCCAAGTGATTCAGATGGAGATCTGGCCCTGGCTATTCAACACTTTTGAGAGATTCTTTGAATCTTGACTTGACTGCCACATATGAGTTGGATAATAAAATGTCATGCCCCTTGATTATGGAAGGCTTGTTATTGGAAGTGTCTTTCCATTTGAAGTGATTCTGTTCATTAAGAGGATTTTTGTTCATTGAATATTTGCCGTATGAATTTCTCTGCTGTCGAATAATTAGTTATATGCAAACAGTGGTATTAAAAATGCAAAGCTTATGTTTGTCTTGATGTTTTGAAAATGCATTTTTAGTAAACAAACATAATTTTGTAAGAATATGAATTCAACTCAGGATTTATAGTAAGCCTTACAGGAGTCAGGATACTTTTTGTAACAGTATGCTTTCGAACTAACCTATGCTTAAGTTAGTACTTTTAAGGGTTGTAACGTGGACTGGTTCACGGTTTAAGAAACAAAGGATAAATGATCAAACTTTTTTTGTACCCAACCTGTTCTCCGTGATGTTCTTCAGCCCTATACTCAATTAACTATGCGTTTAGATTCCATTTGATTATGGAATGACATTTTGGTGATGGTTCGGATACTGGAAGTTTATTTCAGAAGGAAGTCATTTTTTGTAACATATTTCTGTTGTCGAGTACTTGTAGCGACCTCTTTTTAATTTTATTATCCCTACCTTTTACCTGAACTGTTTCTTCTATGATTATAGTCAGCGGGATGCCTCGGTTTTTTCTTAAGTCTCCTTCATAGGTTTTGACTTAGCGGGCCTTTCTTTTAACAAATAATGACTGTCTGTTTTACGGGGAACCATCACCATCTTTTGATTTGGAAGGATGTCTCTGATACTATTCGTTGTGTACGAAATAAAAGCTTGTGACAACATGTGCATTTGAATCAACTGAGAAACTATCTTGCCCCAGGTTATGATTAAAGGTTTCAATTTGTGTAAAAAAGAAAACTTCTACTTCTTAGGCTCAAAGGGGTTGACCAAGGATTATCTTCCTTATAACTCCACTGTTTAGGATTTGAAACAACACATGTACATCGTCAATAGGGTCCGTTCAAAAGCATACTATAGAGATTATGGTATCATTTTCATCATCCTCCCTCTAAAGGCTTATAGCTTTTAATGGAGAGTTGAATATCACAAAAAGGAAGTAAAATCATAGTTTAAGTATAGTAAAAACGAATGGATTAATTCAAGACAAACATATGCAATGGATTAATGGGGATAACTAAAATCTGACATAAAGATAAGTGTTTGAACAAACAAAGAAATTACAAATGAAAATTCGAAAGAACAAAAAGCTTCTTTGTGTGAACTTGTCACTTCAGATGGTATGCCTTTGAGGGGTGATAGAAAAGCTCAATCTGACCATCTTGTGTGAATTCCAACACTCCTTCGTCAATCAAGTCTTGAATATTATATTTCAACATCCAACAACTATCAGTATCATGCCCCAAACTGTTAGAGTGATATGCATATCTTGCATCAGGATTGTAGCTAGGAGCAGAAGTATTGAGATTCCGAGGATGATCCTTCAACGTGACCAAATTCATCTTAAACGTGTGTTGGAAGGCTTGTGACATCAGCATGTTGAGTTTGGTATATTGCCTTTTTGATGTATCCTACTTATGTTGACTACCATGTTGTTGTTGGCGGGGTTGTTGTTTGGCTTGCGATGTAGTAGCAATATAGAAAGGTCTACTTTCAACCAAACCAACTTCCTGTCTCATTGGAGGTTGATTAATGATTTGGTCCCCAATTCTAATCGTTCGTCCCATACTATTGTATTCATCCTAATGAAGTTTGCTGATGAGAATTGTAAACTCTTCTTGTCCCCGAGCTAAGTTTTGGATAAGAGCCATATGACCCATCATCTGGATTCTCATATTTGCCATCTCAGCTAACAATTGTTCCAATTGACCCCCCTTGTTTTCCTTAGGATTCTTCTTGGTCATGTTCTCAGTAAGGAGTGCTTTCAATTCCTCTTTCCCCTTGGCTAAGCTTAGGAACATCTTCTGGAATTGTGCATTTTGAGTTTGATGATCTTTGACGGTCTGTTTGAGAAACATTTTTCTACTGAAACAAACAGCGAGAAAATGAGAAGCCTATCTTGAGAACTACCTGTTATATAATGACATGCATGATATGTAAATGCATTATTTTCAAGGATCTCGCGAGATAAACAGAAGAAAATGTTAGAACTCGACTGCAGATTTGAATGAATAACTTCGTATCGTTGAATGTCCTTCTACGAGAATCAAGCTCACCATGTCGAGTGGGTCCTAGCCTTTGAATTATAATAATGCACTTCAGTCTTTGACGACATCTAGTTAGAGGAAAATTAATCCCCTTTCCTTTTGCTAGATGTTGGTTCATGATACTTTGGCGATATTTGGTTAGAGGAAAATAAATCATCTGACACCTTGCTAGGCGTTTAGTTCACGATAATTCAACGACATTCGGTTAGAGGGAAATAAATCCTCATGCCCCTTGCTAGACGTCTGGTTCATAATAAGCCTGCATCACAGACCCTTGAGGTTCTTGAAATGTTTAACGAAATTTATATGGCATGATGTGTGTGATCGGTGGAATTAGAACTGACTGTTTAACGCTGGTTCGCGAAATGTCGCGGAAGCAAGAGTCGCCACCGTCTTTTATTTTCTCCAATATGGAAAGGACAAAAGCACATCAAAGTTCCTTATTCGAGAATGTTTCTCGGTTCGGGAGGTAGATTTATAGAAAGGGAAGGTGTCAGCACCCTTTCTATCCATGGTTATCCATGGGCTCTTAGATACTTGCTCTTATGTTTTCAAAATGTTTGCTTTTCAATTGTGAGTGGGTTTTTCAAAAGTTTCTTTGAAAGATTTCTGAGTAACTCTTGTATCAGTCCTCAAGAGTGTTTGAAAAATTGTTTTGAAAGTGTCGGTGTGAAAAGAGTTTTGATTTGTTTTTGAGAGAGCAAGTACCTATGAGTCATCTACCTACCCTAAGGAATTAGGCTGTGTAAAAGTCCCTAAGGTAGTGCCATCCCACCATTGAGAGGTAGGTAGCACCACCGTTGGAGGTGTTCGGGTCAATTCGAGTGTAGGGATAGTGTGGTCACCAGAGCAACAGTAGGACACCTTAGAAGCTACCCTTATGCCCTTGATCCTTTTTTAATCCGAGGCAACCATTTCGAGGCAACTGGATCATGGACATAAGGACTTACTAAAACGTCCTATACTCGACGACCACGTTTCGAAGGCAACGGGTGAGGCGTACCCTAGAAGTGGTGTGTGTATTTGTGTGTTGTTTTCATGTTAACAGTTATCTTTGATCATGGCATTGTGAGCTACGCTTGTTTTTAGTTAACCATACATTCTTTCATGCAATTTAGAATTTAAGAGTGCGGAAATTTAAATGCGGAAAGATAAAAGCTACGCTATTACAAGGCGCGGGTCTATACATCACCAAAGTACAAAGACCCGTTTTTGATAAAAGTGCGGAAAGTAAAAAAAATACCTAATCACTATTACATCCATAAAGCAGTTACATAATATTCGAAAAGAAAATAATGCGCGAAAAGAAATTAAAATTGAATGTCCGAGGGTTTCGACCCTTTTGAAATTAAATTAAATTAAATTAGTGCATAATAATTATTTAATTAAAGAAAGGGGAATGTTTTTTATGTTTTTGGTATTTATGAAAAAACAAGAAAGTTAAAATCAAGAGAAACCCTAATTCTAAGTATATTTTAATTATTAAGAAAAGATTAAAGTTTAAAACCTAAATTAAACTAAATTAATTATTAGAGTTTATTTACAAAAAATATTTTAATGGTGAATTAATAATTAATTAAAAAAACATTTTTTAGTTTCTGATTTTTTATCATGAAAATTAATTATTTATGAATTGATAAAACAATTAAAAAGAATGAAAAAAAGAATTTTAATTAAAAAGGAAAATAAAATTAAAAAGATGCAAACCAGGGGGTATCAGGCCCAGAATGGAGGTAAGCTGAAGTAATTTTGGCCCATTGAAACATAAGCTCGTTTGACTTTCCAGCTTGAGTGCGCCTTGGTTGACTGGAATGTACCATGGATCTCATCCAATGGCCCTTGGATTAATCAACGAGAGCGCGTGGCAATCTTAAGCGTGAGCGCGTATGGTAAGCCTTTGGTTGAACGCTGCATAGGAACATGTTATAACAAAAATCATGGATTAAGTGGGGGGACCTGGGAATCGAACCCAGGTCCCTGTACCTGCAAGACACCTCATCAACCAACTGAGCCAGGCAACGCGTTTGTAACTATAATGGAAAACAAATGTTATGTAGAAAAAATAACGTTAGTGGTATAAACAAAGAAAATGCGCCAGATATTTGAATGCTCCTATCATGCCTGGACACCTCAGCTTCTTCTTCATCTTTTTACCTGCAACACGAACAAGTAGCAGGGGTTTTAAACCCCCACAAACTGAAAATATGGAAAATAGCGATTACGCCCACAGGCAACATAAATTGAGCGCGATGTTTCCAATCAACTCGTGTTGAGCTCCTGAATTCAAATGCATAGGTCTTAAGGGTCAATTTTTCCTCTACATGAAAGCCCTATTTTGAAGCTTTGGAAAACCTAATTTTCGTCCATGGCAGATCTTGATACAAGCAGTGTTAGTCCAATTAAACGGTACCAATCGCTTCAGAAGATCATTATTAGTGTAAATCAATGAATAAAACATATGAATGATGCCTATAAAGTGAAATTCGATTATGGAATATTTGTGAAGAAACGTGACTCAGTTCTACCGATTCTTGGAGTATGGGGACTTGTTCTTGATTGCAATCGACTCCTGGAAGGTCCAGCAACGTGTTGGAATACTTTTTATGCTTTGAAACTTCCTCCAACTATGAAATCGGTTTCAAGCTTTTTGTTGAAATTTTGCAATTTGGTTATGGCTCTTTAGCAGCTTTCTCGTATCCTGTGGAATAGGGTTTCCTTGTGCATATGTATGTGAACGATTCTAGGTCAAAAAAACAAGCCCAAAGGTCCATGAATTTATGATTTGAATATTTGATTTTTCAATTATGTAAATTTCAATCTTTTGCCATTGAAACCCTTGTAAATCATGGAAAATCTTCCCTTTTTGAATGAGAAACGACTTGCCAGCTTGCCCTAGTGTGATTTGCTGCACAAAAAGATTTGAAAAAGCATTATTTGATTTTTTTCTACAATTAAAACTAATTAAATGAATTAATAAGAATAAAAATTCAATTAATTAATTAAAAATAAGAAAATAAATCCTTTTAAGCTCAATGGGTCGTGCATAGGCTTTGGGTAATGATTCAAGGAAGAATTTGAGGCCCATTAGCAAATTTGAAGTGTTTTAGGCATAGTTGACTTTTGAAAATTCCCAAAAATTTCCCAACTTCTCCAATGCATATCTTGCTCAATTTTGAAGCTATGATCATGTTCTTAGACATTTTGGAAAGGTATTGAAGTCCTCTAACCAATGCCTTTTGTCCCATGTCATTTTGAGTTACCAATCTCAAGTTATGGTCTTTGACTTAAAGTGCCTTTTTGTTGACTTTTGAAAATGACCTATAATGTTGAAATTGATAACTTTTTGTGAGAGCATTTCTTGGACTTGGAGTGTGAATATGAGTTGTAGGAAATGTCACCCCCTTCAAAATGAGATTTGGATGGGATTTTTCTGATAAACCATGAGGAAGTTATGCCTTGGTCAATTTGCAGTTGACTTTTTCAGCTGTCCAAAAATAGAAACTTTTGCATCTTGAGACTTTTTGAGCCATGCTTTGAGAATCATGATCAAGAATTGATCAAATGATGTTTGTGGCTTCAAAATAAGATGTTGACCAAATTTTTTGACTTTTGACTGCCAAATGACCATTTTGCCCCTGCAGTTGACTGTGGAGCAATTAGGGTTTTTGACTGTGCAATTTGATGCTGTGAGTCTTGAAACTTGACATATGGATGCTTGACAATATATGTAGGCATATGGGACTTGATTGGACCCTTGGAAACCTCAATTTCTTTGCAAGAATCAAAACCCTAATTTTGACTGTGTTAGGAGGCAATTGGACTGTGCAACCCTTGGGGGATTTTGAACCATCTGGAGATTGATCTTGGCAAATCTTGAAGAATATGGGAGGGCAAATTTTGGGGTACAACAGTTGCCCCTGTTCAATCTTCTTAGACCTGAGGATGTAGATTGGTTGGCGTGCCTTTCGTAATCCGAAGGTGGAAGATGATTGAACACTAGAGTGCCCAGAAATTTGCACTCACATAGTAGAATGTCAGCAGTGTGATGGTGGGAATGGGCTTACAGATGCCATTTGGAGAGATGATGGATAGAAATATGGGCTTATGGATGCCATCTGGAAGTGTGACAGAACCCTGTCGGGAATGGGCTTATAGATGCCATTTGGAGACTGTCGGGATGTGGATGGGCTTATAGATGCCATCGGGAGGTTGTCGATCGCGTAAGAGATTCCTTAGCGAGAACTTGCGTACCTGAGAAAGAAAAATAGTTACCTGGCCTGTTACAGGAGTTGATCTTCAAACTCTTTATGTAGATGCGCCCTGGCTGGATACATGTATCGAATCTCTAAATTCTTCATGCAGATGTGCCCTGGCTAGATACAGGTATCGAGTCTACAATCAGTTACTCACAGATGTGCCCTGGCTAGATACAGGAATCGAATCTGGAATTAGTCGTCAACAGATACACCCTGGCTGGATACAGGAATCGGATCTTCAAACTCTTCATACGTACCCTGGCTGGTTACAGGAATCGAGTCCGGAAATAGTCGTCAACAGATACACCCTAGTTGGATACAGGAATCAGATCTTCAAACTCTTCATGTAGATATGCCCTGGCTAGATACAGGTATCGAGTCTACAATCAGTTACTCACAGATGTGCCCTGGCAAGATACAGGAACCGAATCTGGAATTAGTCGTCAACAGATACCCCTGGCTGGATACAGGAATCGGATCTTCAAACTCTTCATACGTACCCTGGCTGGTTACAGGAATCGAGTTCGGAAATAGTCGTCAACAGATACACCCTGGCTGGATACAGGAATCGGATCTTCAAACTCTTTAGACGTACCCTGGCTGGTTACAGGAATCGAGTCCGAAAATAGTCGTCAACAGATACACCCTGGCTAGATACAGGAATCAGATCTTCAAACTCTTCAGACGTACCCTGGCTGGTTACAGGAATCGAGTCCGGAAATAGTCGTCAACAGATACACCCTGGCTGGATACAGGAATCAGATCTTCAAACTCTTTAGACGTACCCTGGCTGGTTACAGGAATCGAGTCCGAAAATAGTCGTCAACAGATACACCCTGGATGGATACAAGAATCAGATCTTCAAACTCTTCAGACGTACCCTGGCTGGTTACAGGAATCGAGTCCGGAAATAGTCGTCAACAGATACACCCTGGCTGGATACAGGAATCGAATCTTCAAACTCTTCAGACGTACCCTGGATGGTTACAGGAATCGAGTCCGGAATAGTCGTCAACAGATACACCCTGGTTGGATACAGGAATCAGATCTTCAAACTCTTCAGACGTACCCTGGCTGGTTACAGGAATCGAGTCAGGAAATAGTCGTCAACAGATACACCCTGGCTGGATACAGGAATCGGATCTTCGAACTCTTCAGACACCCTGGCTGGTTACAGGAACAAAGTCCAGAAATAGTCGTCAACAGATACACCCTGGCTGGATACAGGAATCGGATCTTCAAACTCTTCAGACGTACCCTGGCTGGTTACAGGAATCGAGTCTGGAATAGTTGTCAACAGATACACCCTGGATGGATACAGGAATCGGATCCTCAAACTCTTCAGACGTACCCTGGCTGGTTACAGGAATCGAGTCTGGAATAGTCGTCAACAGATACACCCTGGCTGGATACAGGAATCGGATCTGGAATCACGACAGTTGATATTAATCATCTTTGTACTGATCTTTGCCCTGAAAAGACAAAACGTTAGTTGTATGCGATGTCATGATGTATGACATGCGTGATGTTCTCAGAATAAATGAGATTGTAGGTTCGTGATGCGTATGTGCATGCTATAATGTATGAAGATATGATGTTCATGAATGTATCTTTGTCTAGGAAAATAAATCCTTGACGGGTGCCGGGAAGTTGAATCATGGGCTGATGTGGAAGAGTAGAGCTTTGTTTCCGCTGGGGGTGATGGTTGCAAGAATACCGGTAGGAGAAGATGACTCCGTTGGGGACTAATCTTGGCGAATAGATTACTCTGCGGGGAGTGAACTCTGTGGGGAAAGAGAGGTACTTTGCTGAGGTTTTGATGATAACTCCGCTGGGGATACCATTGTTGTGTTTTGTTGAGGAATTTGACGAACTCCGCTGGGGATAGGAAGACTTTGCCGAGGACGATCCTTCCGTGGCAATTGGCTGAGGATAACCCAGTTATATCCTGGTGGGGAAATAACCTTTGAATAAAGCCGGGAGGGGCGTTCGTGTTTTGCAGGGGTAAGCTTCCAGAATCTACTGGGGATAAGCTTCCTACCTGCTGGGGATATGGATTCCATATTCCTGGGGAAACTTTTGGACTGGGGAATGGCTCCACTTGATGTTCGGTATTCCGCCGGGGAACAATCTTAGATCAAGACTGCCGGGGATGCTTGTTAGGAATGTCTGTATGCTCCGCTTGGGAATGTTGAGATTTTCTGAGGATACTCAACTTCCTTAGGGCTGACAGTAGGCTAACTCTGCTTGGGGCGAGTATCGTTGACTTGCTGGAGATATTGTTCCTTGTTCAGGGCTGATGGGAGGTTAACTGCTTGGGGAGTAATGTTGAGTTTTGGCGACTTCACTGGGGAATGGAGGTAACTGGGTTATATTCTTCAGTCGAACTTACCCTGGTACCCTGGTGGACAGAGCAATTAGATTGCTTAGACAACTCATTATTGCCCCTGCTTCTGATGTCACCTGTAATTAATCCTTTGTTTCGCATTCAAATATTTATGAGTTAGCAATTAGTTTCAAATGCATATATCACAATTGAACATTGGACGTTCTTCGCAAAACAAAACGGAAAAAAGAAAAACAATTGGCAATTGGTCTGAAAAGTGAATTTGTATTGATTTTTGAATTTGCCTGTAAATAGGTGTTTATGTACAAGAAGCTGACGTCCTAGTAAGAGAACGCCGCTGAACAACAGAGTTTATACAATTTGTACAAAGAAAACAAAACAGCTATGTGAAAAGAATAATCCCACTGGGTTCCAACTCTGCTAACGCCTTTATATCTTCGAGCGTCTCATCACTTTGCTGCTTAGTTGAAGATGAAGCTGACTGATCGATGCCGTATGAACTTGATAGTTGATACCGGATTCTGGATGCAAGGTGATCCAATGAGACATAGTATTACGCTTTAATCCCTAACTTTTGCATGGACCGCCCTTTCGGGTTTTCAGTCCACTGGGATACCCATTTTTGCCCAAGCCGCCTTTTCAGGTTTTCGACTTGCCGGGTGTACAGATTTTTTTGATTTCATCCCTTATTTTTGCCCGAACCCTTTTGGTTCGCCGGGAAGCCCTAATTTTTGCCTAGGTATGTCAACCTAGCGGGTCTTTTATCATGCGTAGTATCTTTTTACTATGTCTGCATTGGCGGGGTGAGGAAGGTCGTCACCGTCCATGGTGGTTAGGATCATGGCTCCTCCTGAGAACACATGTTTAACCATAAATGGCCCTTCGTACGTAGGGGTCCATTTTCCCCTGGGATCACTTTGAGGAAGAATGATGCGCTTGATTACCAGGTCCCCAACTTGATACTCTTGTGGTCTGACTTTCTTGTTAAATGCCCTGATCATCCGTTTTTGGTACGTTTGACCATGACAAATAGCAGTGAGTCTCTTTTCGTCAATTAGGTTTAATTGATCAAGTCGAGTCTGGATCCAGTCATCTTCTCTCAGATTGGCATCCTTCATTATCCGGAGAGAGGGTATCTGGACTTCAATCGGTAAGACTGCCTCCATGCCGTAGACCAAGGAAAAAGGAGTTGCCCCAGTTGACGTTATTGCTGAGGTACGGTACCCATGAAGAGCAAACGGTAAAATCTCGTGCCAATCTTTATAGGTCACTGTCATCTTCTGCACAATCTTCTTGATATTCTTATTCGCTGCCTCTACAGCCCCATTCATCTTCGGCCGATAAGGAGAAGAGTTGTGGTGCTGTATCTTGAATTGCTCGCAGAGCTCAGTGATCATCTTGTTATTAAGATTGGTACCATTGTCCATAATGATCCTTTCTGGGACGCCGTATCGACAGATCAGGTTATGCCGAATGAACCGTGCCATAACATTCTTGGTTACAGTGGCGTAGGAAGCTGCTTCAACCCACATTGTAAAGTAATCAATTGCCACTAGGATGAAGCGGTGCCCGTTGGATGCCGTAGGTTTAATCTCGCCGATCATATCAATGCCCCACATTGCAAAAGGCCAAGGTGCAGTCAGGACATTCAGAGGGACTGGAGGAACATGCACCTTATCTGCATAAATCTGGCACTTATGACATGTCCGAGAATGTTGGTAACAATCAGCTTCCATTGTGGACCAGAAATATCCTGCCCGCAGGATTTTCTTTGCCATGGTGTGTCCACTGGAATGTGTTCCGAAGGTACCTTCATGCAATTCTTTCATGATCCTTTCTGGTTCAGTCTTATCCACATAACGCAGTAAGGTTGAATCATGGTTTCGCTTGTATAGAATGCCATTGCTGAGGAAGAACTTTGTTGCGAACCTTCTCAGAAACTTCTTGTCATTGACAGATGCACCTTCGGAGTATTCTTGAACTTCCAGATACCTCTTCACCTCATGATACCAGGGTTTTTCAGTTACTATTTTAGCCTCAAGATCACAACAATATGCAGGTTCATCCAGTTTCCAGATAATGATCCGGGGAGCTTCATTGTCCCATTTGACTTTGAACATAGAAGACATCGTAGCTAACGCGTCCGCCAACTGATTCTCCTCTCTTGGGAAATGTTCAAAAGTTATCTCTGTGAAATGGGGGATCAATGTCAACACACATTCTTTGTAAGGAATAAGGTTTGGGTGTTTCGTATCCCACTCGCCTTTGATCTGATTGATCACGAGAGCGGAATCTCCGAAGACAGAAACTTGATCCTTAAGTCAATCGCAGCTTGAAGACCCATGATGCATGCCTCATACTCCGCCATGTTGTTGGTGCAGTTGAAACATAGTCGGGCAGTAAGTGGAGTATGAGTGCCTTAAGGGGATATGATCACAACGCCGATGCCGTTACCCAAAGCGTTGGAAGCTCCGTCAAAGTGCATAGACCATCGGGATCCTTCATCCGGTCCAGGTACTTCACAATCAATCACTACCATGATGTTCTCGTCAGGGAATTCGAAGTTCATTGACTGGTAATCATCCACTGCCTGGTGGGCCAAATGGTCTGCCACTACACTTCCCTTGATTGCCTTCTGAGTCGTGTACTGGATGTCGTACTCTGTCAAGATCATTTGCCATCTTGCTATTCTTCCAGACAGAGCAGGCTTTTAGAATATGTACTTTATTGGATCCATCTTTGAAATCAACAGAGTAGTGTGAGTCAACATATACTGTCTCAGCCGGCGAGCAGCCCATACCAAAGCGCATCAAGTCTTCTTGAGCAGTGAGTATCGGGTCTCACAGTCAGTAGACTTTTTGCTAAGGTAATAAATGGCGTGCTCTTTTCGGCCAGACTCGTCATGCTGCCCCAGCACACACCCCATTGAGTTGTCAAGTACTGTCAGGTATAGTATTAGAGGTCTCCCTTCAACCGGTGGCATAAGAATGGGTGGTTCTTGGAGATACTCTTTGATTCTGTCAAAAGCGGCCTGACATTCATCATTCCAACGTACTACCTGATCTTTCTTCAGCAGCTTGAAGATTGGCTCACAGGTAGCAGTTAGGTGCGAGATGAATCAGGCAATGTAATTCAGACGTCCTAGAAAGCCTCTGACTTCTTTCTCTGTCTTAGGAACTGGCATCTCTTGTATGGCTTTAACCTTGGCAGGGTCCACTTGAATACCCTTGTCACTTACGAAGAAGCCTAGCAACTTTCCAGATCTTACCCCGAAGGTGCACTTGTTCGGGTTCAACCTTAGCTTGTATAACTTCAGACGGTCAAACAGCTTCTGCAGATGGTCAAGGTGTTCCTCCTCAGTTTGGGACCTTGCAATCATATCATCGACATACACTTCAATCTCATGGTGGATCATGTCATGAAATAAAGCAACCATGGCACGTTGGTAGGTTGCCCCAGCATTTTTCAACCCGAATGGCATGACCTTGTAGCAAAAGGTGCCCCACTGAGTAACAAAGGTAGTCTTTTCCATATCTTCAGGAGCCATCTTGATCTGATTATAACCTGAAAAACCATCCATGAAGGAGAACACCTTATGCTGAGCAGTATTGTCAACCAGAACGTCGATGTGAGGTAGAGGGAAATCATCCTTCGGGCTGGCCCTGTTCAGATCCCTGTAATCAACACACATTCGGACCTTACCGTCTTTCTTTGGCACTGGAACCACATTGGCAACCCACTGAGGGTAAGAAGTCACTACTAGAAACCTGGCATCAAATTGTTTCATAACCTCAGCTTTGATCTTTTCGGACATCTCTGGACGCATACGGCGGACCTTTTGTTTAACCGGAGGGCAGTCTTCCTTGGTAGGCAAGTGATGGACCATAATGTCGGTATCCAACCCAGGCATGTCTTCGTAAGACCAGGCAAAGATTTCCACGTAATCATGCAGCATCTGAATCAACCGTTGTTTCACACTGAGCTCCAGGTTGGCACCAATCTTGACTTCCTTTTTGTCTGTCTCAGTACCCAGATTTACCGTTTCCACTGGCTCTTCATGTGGCTGAATGGCCCTCTCTTCCTGGAGTAGCAGTCTTGCAAGTTCACCAGGCACTTCGCAATCATCTTCACCTTCGTCTTCGGCTAAGTTGATCGGATTTTCGAAGTCATAATTGGCAGTAGTAGAGTCGTTACCAGTGAGATCTAGAGTGGATTGAAACCTGTATGAGTGAGTGTGTGTAAATACAACTGTTTTGCAATATATAAAGAAAGAAAGAAAGGGAGCACAAGATTTGAAATGCGAAAACGTCCAATGTATTTATTCATGATGTGATCGGTGGATCTGGAACTGACTGTTTAAAGCTGGTTCGCGAAATGTCGTGGAAGCAAGAGTCGCCACCGTCTTTTATTTTCTCCAAATGGAAAGGACAAAAGCACAGAAAAATTCCTTAAAGAGATTGCTCTCGGTTCGGGAGGTAGGTTATAGAAAGGGAAGGTGTTAGCACCCTTTCTATCCATGGTTATCCATGGGCTCTTAGATACTTGCTCACTTGTGTTTTCAAAAATGGTTTGTTTGCTTTTCAACTGTGGGTTTTAAAAAGTTTCTTTGAAAATTTCAGTTCGACTCTTGTATCGGTCCTCAAGAGTGTTTGAAAAATTGCTTTCGAAAGCTTTTTGAAAAGGTGTCGGTGTGAAAAGTATTTTTGATTTGTTTTGAAATTAGAGCAAGTATCTAGAGTCGTCTACCTACCCTAAGGAATTCGTCTGTGTAAATGTCCTTTAAAGTAGTGCCATCCCACCATTGAGAGGTAGGTAGCACCACCGTTGGAGGTGTTCGGGTCAATTCGAGGTTCGGGACATGGTGATCACCAGAGCAATGGGAAGACACCTTAGAAGCTACCCTCATGCCAGGTTCCCGGATCATGAGGACTTACTAAGACATCCTCTACTCGACGATCACCTTTCGAGGCAAGGCAACAGTGAGGCGTACCCTAGGGGTGGTGTGTGCGATTCGTGTGTCGTTTTCATTTGCATTTATCTTGTCATGTTATTGGTGTTCTACGCTTGTTTTTATTTTTGTCCATACATTCTTTCATGCCTTTGGTTAACAGTTAGAAAAGTTGCGAGAAAAATAAATTCTAAGCTATTACAAATGGCGCGGGTCCACATCGCCAAAATTAACCAGGACCCGATTTGACGGAAAAATAAAGAAAGTAAATAAAAGAAAATAAATTACAAGGCTTCGGGAGAGATACATAAATATTTAAACGAAATAAAACAAATATGCGAATTAATAAGAAATTAAGAACGAGGGCGTTGGACCCTTTTGCAAAAATTGAATTAATGATGAATTAATTAATTAAAAGGAAAGCAAGAATTTGTTTTTTGGTGTTTTTTTAATATTTTAGGATTTACATGAAAAAAGGAATTAATTAAAATTAAAATAGGATGCAAACCCTAATTCTAGTGGCTTTTAATTTATTAAGAAAATATTAAATTTTAACCTAATTTAACCCTAATTTTTATATGCAAATTTAATTATAAAATAAATAAGATAAATAATATTAAATATTTGAAAGAAAAAATAAAGAGGATGAAAAATTATTAATTACCCTATTTCTACATTTTTTTAGATTTTTTATTAAAAGAATTAAAATTGCAACCCTAATTTAAAACTAAATTCAATTACATGCAATTTATTTACAAGAAATATTAAAATAAAAAATTTATTGTTTTTTCTCTTTTTTCTGATTTTTATGGGTATTTTTTATATTTATGAAAATATTAAATTGATTAAAAAGAATAATAATTAAAAGAAGATAAAAATAATGAAAAGATAAAAAATAACAAAAATTTGGCAAACCTTGGGGGTATCAGTCCCCAGATAGGAGGTATAGCCCATGAATTTGAGCCCAATGACCTTCAGGTCCGTTGACTTTTCCAGACGCCATGTGGCACCTTTGACCAGGGCCTACCATATGCCTTAAATCTGAGCCTTTAGATTGATGTAACCAACGCGTGGACGACTGGATCTTGGAAGTGTATGGTGATCCATAATGCTTGTGCTGCATATGAACATTAGAGGAAAAAATATATAGAAAGAATGAAGACCTGGGGCTCGAACCCAGGTCATATACATTGCCAACACTCTCGCTTACCAACTGTGCCAACTCACGCGTTATTAATATTAAACAAACAACAAATATTATAAAAGAAGCAAAAACGTTAATGAATCTTCGCGCGCGAGTTTTCAAACCAGCCAATCGTTGGCAGCCACGATATCATCTTCTTCATGTTCCTGAAACATAAACAACATAAGCAACGGTTTTTACACCGTTGCAGAAAGCATCTTTACAGAAAATAGCGATTAGCCCTAGGGGGTTCATAAATTAGGCGCGAGAGTTCCATTGTCTTCTCCAAATGCGCTGATCACAACCATGGCCCTGTGGTGTTCTAATTTTGCCTCATCTTGAAACCCCTAATTCGAAACTCTGCAAACCCTAAAAAGAAACAATGGCATATTTGTACACAATGCATAAAAACGCAATTAATTCACATGGTAAGCATCAGAATGCATCGTTTAGTAAGAATACTTAAACTAAATGTCATGAAAATGTCTCAAAATTAAGATACGATTATGCAATTTCATGAGAAAAATTTTGATTCTGTACAATGATTTAAGGCTGTAGAATGGATGCTCTTGATCCAGGAAGGTCACTTGAGGTCCTTTGAAGGCAATAGGATGAAAATTTCGCCTTGAATCGTCCTGGAATGTGGTTTTCAGGATTGAGTTTCTTGCAAAAAAATTCAAATTTGATGGTGGTTTCCTAGCCCAGCTTTTTGGTCATTGGCATTAGGTTTTCGTTCATGCTTATGTAATGAATCAATTAGGTTAACAAATTTGATCAGAATCTCTTGTATTCATGATTTTGAGATTTGATTTCCAAGCTTTATTTTTTCAATCTTTTCCATGTGTTTTTGCTCTCAATCATATCAAATTGCATTGGTTCTTTCCTTATTTGGCTAGGCACGAATTATTGAGTATAAAACATGCACAAAAAGATTTAAAACTTTAGGTTAAGTATTTTCCATGTATTTAATTTGATTTAAATGAATTAATATAAATAAAAATTCAAATAAATAAATAAAAAATGAAGAAATACTTCCCTTTGGGCCAAGTGGTCGTGCACATGCTATGGATGATGAATTGTGGAAGAAAAATGGGCCCATTAGCAATTTTAGGTCATTTGAACCAATGTTGACTTTTCAAAATATCCAAAAATTTCCCAACTTCTACAAGGCATAACTTGCTCAATTTTTAAGCTTTTCTCATGTTCTTGGACATTTTGGAAAGTTCTTTGAGTCCTCTAACCAATTTCTTTGGTCCCATGTCATTTTGATTTACCAATCTCAAGTTATGGCCTTTGACTTAAAGTCCCTTTTTGTTGACTTTGAAAATGACCTATAATGTTGAAACTGATAACTTTTTGTGAGAGCATTTATTGGACTTGAAGTATGAAGATGAGTTGTAGGAAATGTCTTTCTCTTCAAAATTAGCTTTGGATGGAATTTTTCTGATAATCCATGTGAACGTTATGCCCTGGTCAATTTACAGTTGACTTTTTCAACTGTCCAAATAAGGAAACTTTTGCATTTTGATGATTTTTGAGCCAAGCTTTGAGAATCATGATCAAGCATTGATCAAATGATGTTTGTGGCTTCAAAATGAGATGTTGATAAAAAATTTGAACTTTTGACTGTCAAATGACCATTTTGCCCCTACAGTTGACTGTAGTGCAATTAGGGTTTTTGACTGTGCAATTTTGAGCTGAATGTCTTGAAACTTGATATGAGGATGCTTGACCATATTTGTAGGCATGTGAAACTTGATTGGACCTTTGGAAACTCCATTTTTTTGATCAGAACCAAAACCCTAATTTGACTGTTCAGGAGGCCCTTGCACTGTGCAACCCTTGGGGAGATTTTGAAGCTTGACTTTGCAAATCTTTGAAAATATGGGAGGGAAAATTTTGGGGTACAACAGTTGCCCCTGTTCAATCTTCTTAGACCTGAGGATGCAGATTGGCTGACGTGCCTTTCGTAATCCGAGGGTAGAAGATGATTGAACACTAGAGTGCCCAGAAATTTGCGCTCACATAGTAGCAGTGTGATGATGGAATGGGCTTATAGATGCCATTTGGAGATTGATGGGGGATGATGGGCTTATAGATGCCATCTGGATGTTGATCGCATAAGAGATTCCTTAGCGAGAACTTGCGTACCTGCAAAAGAAAAATGAGTACCTGACACGTTGCAGGAGCTGGTTTTCAGATGCTTTTGCGTAGATATGTCCTGACTGGTTACAGGAATCGGATCTTCGAATTCTTCAGACGTGCCCTGGCGAGATACAAGAATCGAGTCTGGTAATGCTAGTCTTCAACGGATACACCCTGGCAAGATTCAGGTATCGGATCCTTGAACTCTTCAGACACACCCTGGCAAGATACAGGAATCGGATCTGGTAATGCTAGTCTACAACGGATACACCCTGGAAAGATTCAGGTATCGGATCCTCGAACTCTTCAGACACACCCTGGCAAGATACAGGAATCGGATCTGGTAATGCTAGTCTTCAACGGATACACCCTGGCAAGATTCAGGTATCAGATCCTTGGACTTTTTAGACACACCCTGGCAAGATACAGGAATCGGATCTGGTAATGCTAGTCTTCAACGGATACACCCTGGCAAGATTCAGGTATCGGATCCTCGAACTCTTCAGACACACCCTGGCAAGATACAGGAATCGGATCTGGTAATGCTAGTCTTCAACGGATACACCCTGGCAAGATTCAGGTATCGGATCCTCGGACTTTTCAGACACACCCTGGCAAGATACAGGAATCGGATCTGGTAATGCTAGTCTTCAACGGATACACCCTGGCAAGATTCAGGTATCGGATCCTCGAACTCTTCAGACACACCCTGGCAAGATACAGGAATCGGATCTGGTAATGCTAGTCTTCAACGAATACACCCTGGCAAGATTCAGGTATCGGATCCTCGAACTCTTCAGACACACCCTGGCAAGATACAGGAATCGGACCTGGTAATGCTAGTCTTCAACGGATACACCCTGGCAAGATTCAGGTATCGGATCCTCGAACTCTTCAGACACACCCTGGCAAGATATAGGAATCGGATCTGGTATTTGGTCATCAGCAGATACACCCTGGCAAGATTCAGGAATCGGATCTTTAGTTGCGACCGTTGATAGTGATTATCTTTGTATTAACCTTTGTCCTGAAAAGACAAAATGTTAGTGGTATGTGATGTCATGATGTATGACATGCGAGACGTAATAAGTGAGATTGTATGTTCATGATGCGTATATGCATGCTGTAATGTATGAAGATGTTTATGAATGTATTTTTCGTCTAGGAAGGTAAATCCTTGACGGGTGCCGGGAAGTCACTCCTGGGCTGATGTTGATGAATGGATTTTGCTTCCGCTGGGGATGATAATTGCAAGGATACCGGTTGGGAGAAGATGACTCCGTTGAGGAATAAACTTGGCAAGTGGAAGATTCTGCGGGGAGAAAGATACTCTAGCGACCATGCTGGGGAGTGATACTCTGTGGGGATAGAGATGCTTTGCTGAGTTGTTGATAATAGCTTGCTGGGGATACCCTTGTTGCATTGGAAGTGATAATAGACTTCGCTGGGGATAAGAAGATTCTGTCGACGACGATCTTTCCATGGCTTTTGGCTGAGGATAACCCAGTTATATCCTGGTAGGGAAATAACTCTTTGGATAAAGCCGGACGACGCGTTCGTGCTCTGCGAGGGATAGACTTCCAGAATCTACTGGGGATAAGCTTGCTGCTTGAGGAGATGGATTCCAACCTTCCTGGGGAACTGGGTTGGACTCTCCTGGGGGAGTTTTGAACTGCGGGGGAAGTGATTCCTCTGAATGTTTGATATGCCGCCGGGGAACAATCTTTAGGTCAAGACTGCCGGGGATGCTTGTTAAGAATATATGTATTGCTGCTGGGGAATGTTGCTATCTGCTAGAGGATACCCAACATCCTTAAGATTTGATAGTATAGCTTGGAGAGTATATTGACTGCTGACTTATCCTCTGGGGAATTAAGATGTACCGGTTATGTTCTTTAGCCGAACCTACCTTGATACCTTGGAGGACAGAACAATTAGATTGCTTAGACAACTCTTTATTGCCCCTGTTTCTAATGTTACCTGTAATAAATCCTTTGTTTCGTATGCAAATATTTATGAGTTAGCAAATTATTGTCAATGCATATATCACAAATTGAACCTTGGACGTTCTTCGCAAAACAAAACAGAAAAGGAAAACAATTGGCACTTTTTAACTGAAAAATATTTTTGTATTGATTTTTGAATGGCCTGTAAATAGGCTTTTTGTGTACAAGAGGCTGACGTCCTAGTAAGAGAACGCCGCCGAACAAAAGAGTTTATACAAGTTTTGTACAAAAGAAAATAAAATAGCTGTGTGAAGTGAATGATCCCACTGGGTTTCAACTCTGCTATTGCCTTTATAACTCCGAGCGTCTCATCACTTGATGACCTTGGTTGAAGGTGAAGCTGACTGATCGATGCCGTCTGAGCTTGATGTAGATACCGGATTCTGGATGCAAAGTGATCAATGAGACATAGTATTACGCTTTATCCCTAATTTTTGCCTGGACCTCCCTTTCGGGTTTTCAGTCCACCGGGATACCCATTTTTGCTCAAGCCGCCTTTTCAGGTTTTCGACTTGCCGGGTGTACAGATTTTTTCATTTCATCCCTTCATTTTGCCCGAACCCTGTTGGTTCGACGGGAAGCCCTAATTTTTGCCTAGGCATGTCAGCCTAGCGGGTCTTTTTTCATGCGTAGTATTTTTTTACTATGTCTGCATTGGCGGGGTGAGGAAGGTCGTCACCATCCATATTGGTTAGAATCATGGCTCCTCCTGAGAACACATGTTTAACCACAAATGGCCCTTCGTACGTAGGGGTCCATTTGCCCCTTGGATCACTCTGAGGAAGGATGATTCTCTTGATTACCAGATCCCCAACTTGATATTCCTGTGGTCTGACCTTTTTGTTAAATACCCTGATCATCCGTTTCTGATACGTTTGACCATGACAGGTAGCAGCAAGTCTCTTTTCATCAATGAGGTTGAGCTGATCAAGCCGTGTCTGGATCCAATCATCTTCGCTCAGATTTGCATCCTTCATTATCCGGAGAGAGGGTATTTGCACTTCGATCGGTAAGACCGCCTCCATACCATAAACCAAAGAGAAAGGAGTTGCCCCGGTTGACGTCCTAGCTGAGGTACGGTACCCATGTAGAGCGAACGGTAACATCTCGTGCCAATCTTTATAAGTCACTGTCATCTTCTGCACGATCTTCTTGATGTTCTTATTTGCTGCTTCTACAGCCCCATTCATCTTTGGTCTGTAAGGAGAAGAATTGTGGTGCTGTATCTTGAACTGTTCGTAGAGCTCAGCGATCATTTTGTTATTCAGATTGGTACCGTTGTCTGTAATGATCCTCTCTGGGACGCCGTACCGACAGATCAGATTATGCCGAATGAACCGTGCCACAACAGTCTTGGTTACCGTAGCATAGGATGTTTCCTCGACCCACTTCGTAAAATAATCAATCGCCACTAGGATGAAGCGATGCCCATTGGATGCTGTAGGTTTAATCTCGCCGATCATGTCTATGCCCCACATTGCAAACGGCCAAGGCGCAGTCAGAACATTCAGGGGAACCGGAGGAACATGCACCTTGTCTGCATAAATCTGGCATTTATGGCATTTCCTAGAATGTTGGTAGCAGTCAGCTTCCATTGTGGACCAATAGTATCCCGCCCGTAAGATTTTCTTAGCCATAGTGTGTCCACTGGAATGCGTGCCAAAGGTCCCTTCATGTAGCTCTTCCATGATTCTTTCTGCTTCAGTATTATCCACACAACGCAGTAAGGTTGAATCATGGTTTCGCTTATACAAGATGCCGTTGCTAAGGAAGAACTTTGCTGCGAACCTCCTCAAGAACTTCTTATCATTGACAGATGCACCTTCAGGGTATTCCTGAACTTCCAGATATCTCTTCACCTCATGGTACCAAGGCTTCTCAGTCACCAATTCAGTCTCGAGATCGCAACAGTATGTCGGTTCGTCCAATTTCCAGATGATGATTCGGGGAGCCTCATTATCCCATTTAACTCTGAACATAGAAGACATTGTAGCTAACGCGTCCGCCAACTGATTCTCTTCTCTTGGAAAGTGTTCAAAGGTTATCTCTGTGAAGTGGGGAATCAGGGTCAACACACATTCTCTGTAAGGAATCAGGTTTGGATGTTTCGTATCCCACTCTCCTTTGATCTGGTTGATCACAAGAGCGGAATCTTCGAAAACACTCAGAAATTTAATCCTTAGGTCGATCGCAGCTTGAAGACCCATGATGCACGCCTCATACTCTGCCATGTTGTTGGTACAATTGAAACACAGCCGGGCAGTGAGTGGAGTATGAGTACCTTGAGGAGATATGATTATGGCGCCGATACCGTTTCCCAAAGCGTTGGAGGCTCCGTCAAAGTGCATAGACCATCGGGATCCTGGTTCAGGTCCTTCATCCGGTCCAGGTACTTCACAATCAGTTACTATCATGATGCTTTCATCTGGAAACTCGAAGTTCATTGACTGATAGTCATCTACGGCCTGATGTGCCAAGTGGTCTGCCAGTACACTTCCCTTGATGGCTTTCTGGGTCGTGTACTGAATGTCGTATTCCGTCAAGATCATTTGCCATCTTGCAATTCTCCCAGACAGAGCAGGCTTTTCGAATATGTACTTTATAGGATCCATCTTTGAGATCAACAAGGTGGTATGAGTCAGCATATACTGTCTCAGCCGGCGAGCAGCCCATACCAAAGCGCAGCAAGTTTTCTCAAGCAGTGATTATCGGGTCTCACAGTCGGTAAACTTTTTGCTAAGGTAATAAATGGCATGCTCTTTTCGGCCAGACTCGTCATGCTGCCCCAGCACACACCCCATTGAGTTGTCAAGCACTGTCAGGTATAATATCAGAGGTCTCCCTTCAACCGGTGGCATAAGGATGGGTGGTTCTTGGAGATACTCTTTGATTCTGTCAAAAGCGGCCTGACATTCATCGTTCCAACGTACTACCTGATCTTTCTTCAGCAGCTTGAAGATTGGCTCACAGGTAGCTGTCAGGTGTGAGATGAATCGAGCAATATAATTCAGGCGTCCTAAAAAGCCTCTGATCTCTTTCTCTGTCTTAGGAACTGGCATCTCTTGAATAGCTTTGACCTTAGCAGGGTCCACTTGAATTCCTTTGTCACTTACGACGAAGCCTAGCAACTTCCCAGATCTTACCCCGAAGGTGCACTTGTTCGGGTTCAATCTCAGCTTGTATAGTTTCAACCGGTCAAACAACTTCTGCAGATGATCTAGGTGCTCTTCCTCAGTCTGGGACCTTGCGATCATGTCGTCAACATACACCTCTATCTCATGATGGATCATGTCATGAAATAAAGCGACCATGGCACGTTGGTAGGTTGCCCCAGCGTTCTTCAACCCGAATGGCATGACCTTGTAACAGAAGGTGCCCCACTGAGTAACAAAGGTAGTCTTTTCCATGTCTTCAGGTGCCATCTTGATCTGATTATAACCTGAAAAGCCATCCATGAAAGAGAACACCTTATGTTGGGCTGTATTATCCACAAGGACATCAATGTGAGGTAGAGGGAAGTCATCCTTGGGGCTGGCCCTGTTCAGATCCCTGTAGTCGACACACATTCTGACCTTACCGTCCTTCTTCGGTACCGGCACCACATTAGCAACCCACTGAGGGTAAGAAGTCACCGCAAGGAACCCAGCGTCAAACTGTTTCATAACCTCGGCCTTAATCTTTTCAGACATCTCTGGACGCATCCGACGGACCTTCTGCTTAACTGGAGGGCAGTCTTCCTTAGTTGGCAAGTGATGGACCACAATATCGGTATCCAACCCGGGCATGTCTTCGTAGGACCAGGCAAAGATGTCCATATAATCATGCAACATCTTGGTTAACCGTTGCTTCACGCTGAGCTCTAGGTTGGCACCAATCTTTACCTCTTTCCTGTCTTCTTCAGTACCCAAGTTTATTGTTTCCACTGGCTCTTCATGGGGTTGAATTGCCCTCTCTTCCTGAAGCAACAGTCTTGCAAGCTCGCCAGGCACTTCGCAATCATCTTCACCTTCGTCTTCGGCTAAGTTGATCGGATTTTCGAAGTCATAACTGGCAGTAGCAGAGTCGTTATCAGTGAGATCCGGAGTGGATTGAAACCTGTATGAGTGAGTGTGTGTGTAAATACAGCTGTTTTTGAAATATATGTAAAGGAAAGAAAGACAGAAAAGGAGCACAAGATTTGAAATGCGAAAAACTTCCAAGATTTTCATTCATGATATATGAAATGACAATTTATATGCCCTCACAAATGAAACCACGGTGCCTCGGGTAAGACATCGGGCCATAGAGTTTATTTTATTGTTTATTACAAAATAACGAAACAAAGAAATTTATTACTGCGTCACAAAGGTCACAGGAGTATGGTCTTTGGCAACCCAATTGTTCAATCCGCCTTCGGTCGTCGGATAGATCCAGCTATTGAATTCAGCCTCATCCACTTCATTGTCTTCCCCAACAACGTTCACTCCTGGATTTGTAATGAATACAGGAGGTCTTCCGATCTTCGCTTTCCTCATAGCTTTCTGACCCTCTGTAGTAAAACCCAGCCCAAATTTATCAGTCTTCTGTGTGAAGTCTGGAAGCCTGCCCCAGTTAGCACATTCACCCTTCTGAACCACAACCCGGGCATCCTTTAGGGAAGCCATCTTTAAAGGAACACTTTCTTCCGCTGCTGTTTCTGCTGCTGCTGTAATTGGAAGCACCTCCTCGAAATGCTGAAAGGGGGTTTCAATAAACTCCCCATCCATCTCAATGTATCTGAAGGAGTTCAGGTGGCTCACCATATATTCCTCCTCTCCTTGCACAGTGACAATCTTCCCTCTGACAGGGTACTTCAGCTTCTGGTGCAAGGTAGAGGTCACTGCCCCAACCTTATGTATCCAAGGTCGACCCAATAGACAAGAGTAAGATGGACAGATATCCATCACATAAAATGTAGAGTCGAACACCTGAGAGCCCACACGAATCGGAATGTCAACCTCTCCATGAACCATCCTCTTTGAACCATCAAAGGCCCTGACAATGATGTTGCTGGGTTTTAATTCCAGGCCCTCACAATCTAGACGGTCTAAAGCCTTCTTGGGTAGCACATTCAAGGACGAACCAGTATCCACCAACACATGTGCCAAGGTAGTGCCCCTGCATTCGATAGAGACGTGCAGAGCATCATTATGGTCTCTTCCCTTCGCGGTCAAGTCAGCATCTGAGAAACCCAAGCCATTGTCTGCTGTCAGATTTGCTACACAATCAGTGAACTGGACTGCAGATGTCTCATGTGGCACATGGGCCGTCTTGAGGAACGAGATCAAGGCCTTAGCATGGGCCTCGGAGCACAGCAATAAAGAAAGCATGGAGATTTTGGAGGGCGTGTGCCCCAGCTGTTCCACAACATTAAAGTCACTCTTCTTTATAATTTTCAGAATCTCCTCCATCTCTTGTTGGGAGGCCTTAGCAGTTATAGGTACAGGTGCCTCCATCTGGGCAGGCTCAACTTCAATTCCTTTGCCCCGAGCATTGGATGAATCGGCAGCAGGAGAAACAATTGGATCAGCAGCAGGAACAGGTACACTTGTAGGAGTTATGAGAAGCGGTCTTCGAGCAGCAGGAGGTGCAATGTCAGGCGAGAAGAGCCTGCCACTGCGGGTGACTTTGGCCGGGCCAGTGATATCACAGATGCTGGCGCCAACGTTGAACTCTTGTTTAATCCCATTTACATACACATCTGCCCCATAATGCCAAGGGACAGCTTTATCAGATACATAGGGCAGGGGCCCCGGAACAGTGATAACAATAGGTGCGACTGTCATGATTGAGACAGGCTTCTTTGGGAGAACCTTGATCGGATTGTTGAAGATGGTAACCACAGAAACCTCTTCCACCGGAACCAACTGAACATCAGACTTCTTAAACAGAATCTCCTTGCTATCCATTAGGCTTTGGATGCCTAATTTCAGCAAGGGACAACCCGATAGGGACACAACACAGAATAGGCAACCCTCACTGCAACCCGGAAATAAACCGGCCAGCAGCAGGTTCTTCTTGACAGTCTTCAGAGGAGTGGCTAGATCATCCACAGAAACAGCATAAACATCTTCGTCAACAGCATTTACCCCATGTTGAGGCATAGGAGCAGTAACTACATTTGGCCTCTCAGGCGCTTCGAACTGTATCTCCTTCGTGTAAATAAGGTCTTGCACCTTATTCTTTAATGCCCAACAGTCATCAGTGGCATGCCCCGGGCTATCAGAATGATACGCACAACGAGCATTCGGGTTGTACTTAGGAGATGTAGTATTTGCAACCCTCGGAGCCTCTCTGACGGTTACCAGGTTGGTTGAGAGCAACTGTGGTAAGATCTGCGACAAAGTCATACTCAAACGGGTGAATTCCCTTCTGGGTCTCTCAGCCCTTGGTTGGTTAGCTTGCCGAGGAGTGGCTGCAGGCTTGGCAATCATTAATGCACTGACAGATTGACGGCGCTCTGGTTTATCCTGCCTTCTAGACCCATACACCGCACTGGCCTCCTTCTTGTATGGTTTCTTCTCAGAGCTAGACGATGCACCCTTCGGAATCTTTCCAGACTTCAACCCAGCCTCAATTCTCTCTCCAGTCAGTATTAAATCAGTGAACCCAGCAGAAGAATTCCCAATGAGATGGTTGAAAAATGGCCCAGATAGGGTCCCCAAGAACATGTCTACCAACTCCCGATCTGTCAACGGAGGCTGCACCCTGCCAGCCAGATCTCTCCACTTCTGAGCGTACTCCTTAAAACCTTCGCTTGAACCTAACGACATACCCTGGAGTTGGGTACGTGTAGGGGCAAGGTCGGCATTATATTGATACTGCTTGTAGAAAGCAGTAGCCAACTCCTCCCAGTTACGAACCTTGGTCCCATCCAACTGATAGAACCATTCGAGATGAGTCCCTGAAAGACTCTCCTGGAAGAAGTGGATCCATAAATTCTTATCCGCAGAGTACGGTTGAATTTTCCGAACATAGGACCTTAGATGTAGCTTGGGACAAGACGCCCCGTCATACTTAGAGAAGGATGGTGCTTTGAACTTATGGGGAATGATCACACCAGTTGACAAACCCAGATCTCCAAAATCCAGCCCAGGTACCTGTTGTACTTCCATAGCCTTCAACCTGTCCTCCAACTGCTTGTAACGGTCTTCTGCAGGAGGGTACTGCTCTTCATCAAAATCAGTCTCGTTGTCGGAGACTACCGGACTAGGAACCCTTGCTTCTGCCTGAGGAGTACTCTTGCCAACAGAAGAACCAGTCTCTTCCTGCTGCAGAGTATTGCCAAACCTTCGGCTCGAGTTGAACATAACAGTTCTTCTCTTCTTCTTCTTCTCCTTCTTCAGGAGCATAGCCTTCAATTCTTCTTGGCCTTGAGCCAGACCCTTGATTAATTCCTGAAACTGCGCATTCTGCGCCTGAAGAGCCTTGATGGATGTCTCAGTTGATGATGAGTCGGGATTCATGATGCTGAAATAAACAGCGAAGAACTGTAAGCAACCTGAAAAGAGGAAAAACCTGCTATGCACATGATGAATGAGATGTGTTTATGCAATGCATTCAAGGGTTCGAACGTTCAAATTTGTTGTAGACAAAAAGGAACACACGTTATCATTTAAGGAAATCATTGTTTAATACATCAAAGCCTCATGGGCAAAATAATACAAAAATCAAATCAATCCCAAAACATGCTACGCATCCTCTTTGGAGCTATGTAAGTGTTGAGATTCCTCTCCTCATGCAACAGGCGGGTGAGCTCCAAGACCTTCCTTTCACTGGCATGCAGACTGGTCTCAAGAGAATTCCGTTCTTCCTTAAGCTGGATCCAGCTCTTCTGCATCTCTTCCCAGGATGTGGGCATATCAGGGTGTTGAATAGTGTAGGACACTTCTCCTTCCAAGACTGGTTCTTTGATTACTGGGAGCATATGAGGATAAGGCATCCCTAACTTCTGGGAGCGGGCGCGTACCCACTTGAGATAAGGTTCCAACGGGATGGAGTTCCTGTGCCCCAGTGTCTTGCTGTCTATCCTACTTGGCATCCTCCAAGCTCTGATAAATCTCTGGCGAAGTCCTTGAGTATCGTTGTCGAAATCAAAAACTATGTCAGGAATTAACATGTCATGAGGACCATCTCTCCGAGCATAACCAAACCGTCTCCAAGCCAGGCATGGGCTGTAAGTGATACCTCCTCTGATTCCAAGTAAAGGAACATTAGGATACTCCCCGCAACGATCAATGATAGTGACATCTTCTCTGGACCGAGGGCACCAATGTATATCTGCATGTGTAAGAGTCATCAACCGTTGTGACCATCTCAAACCCCGCTCATTCTTCAAGACTGATTGTGGAAGGTGCGAAATAAACCACCTTCCCAGGAGAGGAGTGCAACACATAAGGACACCTCTTTTTCTCATGGTTCGAGTGTAACATGAGTGAAGGATGTCCCCTAGCAACGTAGGTATAGGATTCCTGGACATAAAGATCTGGACAACACTGATATCAATAAGCTGATCTGGATTAGGGAACAACACCAAACCATAGACAAGGAGGGCCACAACTTCTTCAAAAGCTTGCAAGTCAAGGGAGTTCCAACATTCATGGGCCTTTTCAAACAGAAACCTGGCTAAGAACCCTTTGATACCACTTCTAACTCCCCAATGTCCCTTAAGGTCAGATGACTGTAGGTGCAAGGCTTTAGCAATCTCTTCAAGCTTAGGTTCCTTTTCTGTACCGTTGAAGGGTAGCTGATCAAGGATAGGGATCTTCAGGAGCCGGGAGAACTCCTCCAATGTAGGTACCAACTGATAATCCAATAAGGTGAAACAGTGATGCAGAGGGTCAAAGAACTGGAACAGGACCTTCATCATATCTTCCTCAATGTTGGTGTTGACCAAGCTGATGAGGCTTCCATGTCTTTCACTGAATGATGAGTTCTCGAGAATCCTGGATATAAGCTCCTTAAGCTGAGGAGGGATCCTTACAAGACTGACTTGAATTGTCTTTCTACGAACAGTTTCCATGTCCTATAAAACAAGAACAAAGATGAAGATTCGAACCCCTGAAATGGTTAGTCAATGCATATGATGCTGGATGATGTCATGATGCTATGATTTAAACACACCACAAATATTTACAAAGACGAACATGTAAGGCACACAAGGCACACAAGACAAGCCCTTAGGGTTTAAGGCCAGCATGGGGTCTGGGTAGTACCCTCTTGAAGTTGGTGGGTTCAACCTGTCCTAATCAAAGTAATCGGGTTCTACGGTTCCCAATATCACGGGGTTGCTTTCATTGTTCATCGTTTCGATTTAGCCACTGAACTGGCGACCGAAATATTCCAGGAAAGCAACCCTCAATTGAGTGTAGTATCGAGTATCAACCAACCTCGGACTGCACCAAAGTCAGTTATCTCACTACCCTAAAGAGGCCAAGATAGTTCAATTAAGGTTCCTAAGGTCTGTTGATACTTCATGACACCACGCGGAGGCCCCGTACTCTCCTTGACTGAACTCAAGGGTTACCGGTACACACCAAAGTGCCACATCAACGTAGCAGACTGTTTCAACCATGTCGGTATACCCCGCACAGTTCCCTCACAACCTTGTTGCTACTTTCTAAGAAGGTATCCCCCAGATCCAGGTTAGGATCTATAGAACTCCCAAGACAGTCCCACAATAATAAAGCAAGCAAATCAATACAATTGAAAACACAGTTATGAACTAACCCTAAGGTACACCTCACTTTATAAAGGGTCCCCAGCAGAGTCGCCAGTTCTGTGATCGGTGGATCTGGAACTGACTGTTTAAAGCTGGTTCGCGAAATGTCGCGGAAGCAAGAGTCGCCACCGTCTTTTATTTTCTCCAAATGGAAAGGACAAAAGCACAGAAAAATTCCTTAAAGAGATTGCTCTCGGTTCGGGAGGTAGGTTATAGAAAGGGAAGGTGTTATCACCCTTTCTATCCATGGTTATCCATGGGCTCTTAGATACTTGCTCACTTGTGTTTTCAAAAATGGTTTGTTTGCTTTTCAACTGTGGGTTTTAAAAAGTTTCTTTGAAAATTTCAGTTCGACTCTTGTATCGATCCTCAAGAGTGTTTGAAAAATTGCTTTCGAAAGCTTTTTGAAAAGGTGTCGGTGTGAAAAGTATTTTTGATTTGTTTTGAAATTAGAGCAAGTATCTAGAGTCGTCTACCTACCCTAAGGAATTCGTCTGTGTAAATGTCCTTTAAAGTAGTGCCATCCCACCATTGAGAGGTAGGTAGCACCACCGTTGGAGGTGTTCGGGTCAATTCGAGGTTCGGGACATGGTGATCACCAGAGCAATGGGAAGACACCTTAGAAGCTACCCTCATGCCAGGTTCCCGGATCATGAGGACTTACTAAGACATCCTCTACTCGACGATCACCTTTCGAGGCAAGGCAACAGTGAGGCGTACCCTAGGGGTGGTGTGTGCGATTCGTGTGTCGTTTTCATTTGCATTTATCTTGTCATGTTATTGGTGTTCTACGCTTGTTTTTATTTTTGTCCATACATTCTTTCATGCCTTTGATTAACAGTTAGAAAAGTTGCGAGAAAAATAAATTCTAAGCTATTACAAATGGCGCGGGTCCACATCGCCAAAATTAACCAGGACCCGATTTGACGGAAAAATAAAGAAAGTAAATAAAAGAAAATAAATTACAAGGCTTCGGGAGAGATACATAAATATTTAAACGAAATAAAACAAATATGCGAATTAATAAGAAATTAAGAACGAGGGCGTTGGACCCTTTTGCAAAAATTGAATTAATGATGAATTAATTAATTAAAAGGAAAGCAAGAATTTGTTTTTTGGTGTTTTTTTAATATTTTAGGATTTACATGAAAAAAGGAATTAATTAAAATTAAAATAGGATGCAAACCCTAATTCTAGTGGCTTTTAATTTATTAAGAAAATATTAAATTTTAACCTAATTTAACCCTAATTTTTATATGCAAATTTAATTATAAAATAAATAAGATAAATAATATTAAATATTTGAAAGAAAAAATAAAGAGGATGAAAAATTATTAATTACCCTATTTCTACATTTTTTTAGATTTTTTATTAAAAGAATTAAAATTGCAACCCTAATTTAAAACTAAATTCAATTACATGCAATTTATTTACAAGAAATATTAAAATAAAAAATTTATTGTTTTTTCTCTTTTTTCTGATTTTTATGGGTATTTTTTATATTTATGAAAATATTAAATTGATTAAAAAGAATAATAATTAAAAGAAGATAAAAATAATGAAAAGATAAAAAATAACAAAAATTTGGCAAACCTTGGGGGTATCAGTCCCCAGATAGGAGGTATAGCCCATGAATTTGATCCCAATGACCTTCAGGTCCGTTGACTTTTCCAGACGCCATGTGGCACCTTTGACCAGGGCCTACCATATGCCTTAAATCTGAGCCTTTAGATTGATGTAACCAACGCGTGGACGACTGGATCTTGGAAGTGTATGGTGATCCATAATGCTTGTGCTGCATATGAATATTAGAGGAAAAAATATATAGAAAGAATGAAGACCTGGGGCTCGAACCCAGGTCATATACATTGCCAACACTCTCGCTTACCAACTGTGCCAACTCACGCGTTATTAATATTAAACAAACAACAAATATTATAAAAGAAGCAAAAACGTTAATGAATCTTCGCGCGCGAGTTTTCAAACCAGCCAATCGTTGGCAGCCACGATATCATCTTCTTCATGTTCCTGAAACATAAACAACATAAGCAACGGTTTTTACACCGTTGCAGAAAGCATCTTTACAGAAAATAGCGATTAGCCCTAGGGGGTTCATAAATTAGGCGCGAGAGTTCCATTGTCTTCGTCCAAATGCGCTGATCACAACCATGGCCCTGTGGTGTTCTAATTTTGCCTCATCTTGAAACCCCTAATTCGAAACTCTGCAAACCCTAAAAAGCAACAATGGCATATTTGTACACAATGCATAAAAACGCAATTAATTCACATGGTAAGCATCAGAATGCATCGTTTAGTAAGAATACTTAAACTAAATGTCATGAAAATGTCTCAAAATTAAGATACGATTATGCAATTTCATGAGAAAAATTTTGATTATGTACAATGATTTAAGGCTGTAGAATGGATGCTCTTGATCCAGGAAGGTCACTTGAGGTCCTTTGAAGGCAATAGGATGAAAATTTCGCCTTGAATCGTCCTAGAATGTGGTTTTCAGGATTGAGTTTCTTGCAAAAAAATTCAAGTTTGATGGTGGTTTCCTAGCGCAGCTTTTTGGTCATTGGCATTAGGTTTTCGTTCATGCTTATGTAATGAATCAATTAGGTTAACAAATTTGATCAGAATCTCTTGTATTCATGATTTTGAGATTTGATTTCCAAGCTTTATTTTTTCAATCTTTTTCCATGTGTTTTTTCTCTCAATCATATCAAATTGCATTGGTTCTTTCCTTATTTGGCTAGGCACGAATTATTGAGTATAAAACATGCACAAAAAGATTTAAAACTTTAGGTTAAGTATTTTCCATGTATTTAATTTGATTTAAATGAATTAATATAAATAAAAATTCAAATAAATAAATAAAAAATGAAGAAATACTTCCCTTTGGGCCAAGTGGTCGTGCACATGCTATGGATGATGAATTGTGGAAGAAAAATGGGCCCATTAGCAATTTTAGGTCATTTGAACCAATGTTGACTTTTCAAAATATCCAAAAATTTCCCAACTTCTACAAGGCATAACTTGCTCAATTTTTAAGCTTTTCTCATGTTCTTGGACATTTTGGAAAGGTCTTTGAGTCCTCTAACCAATGTCTTTGGTCCCATGTCATTTTGATTTACCAATCTCAAGTTATGGCGTTTGACTTAAAGTCCCTTTTTGTTGACTTTTGAAAATGACCTATAATGTTGAAACTGATAACTTTTTGTGAGAGCATTTCTTGGACTTGAAGTATGAATATGAGTTGTAGGAAATGTCTTTCTCTTCAAAATGAGATTTGGATGGAATTTTTATGATAATCCATGTGAAAGTTATGCCCTGGTCAATTTACAGTTGACTTTTTCAGCTGTCCAAATAAGGAAACTTTTGCATTTTGATGATTTTTGAGCCAAGCTTTGAGAATCATGATCAAGCATTGATCAAATGATGTTTGTGGCTTCAAAATGAGATGTTGATCAAAAATTTGAACTTTTGACTGTCAAATGACCATTTTGCCCCTACAGTTGACTGTAGTGCAATTAGGGTTTTTGACTGTGCAATTTTGAGCTGAATGTCTTGAAACTTGATATGAGGATGCTTGACCATATTTGTAGGCATGTGAAACTTGATTGGACCTTTGGAAACTCCATTTTTTTTATCAGAACCAAAACTCTAATTTGACGCAGTTAGCACATTCACCTTTCTCAATTACAGCTCGGGCGTCCCTCAAGGAAGCCATCTTCAAAGGGAAGTCTTCTTCAATCACCGTTTCTGCTGACGCCAGTGTTGGAGGTACTTCTTCAAAATGTTGAAAGGGGGTTTCAATAAACTCCCCGTCCATCTCTATATACCGGAACGAGTTCAGATGACTAACCATGTATTCCTCCTCCCCCTGCACTGTGACAATCTTCCCTCTGATAGGGTATTTGAGCTTTTGGTGTAGGGTGGATGTCACAGCCCCAGCCTTGTAAATCCAAGGTCGACCCAGCAAACATGAATAAGATGGACGAATGTCTATCACATAGAATGTTGAATCGAAGACTTGAGAGCCAACCCGAATCGGAATATCTACCTCACCATGAACCATCCTCTTCGATTCGTCAAAGGCTCGGACCACGATGTTACTAGGCTTCAACTCTAGACCCTCACAATCCAACCTGTCCAAGGCCTTCTTGGGCAATACATTCAGTGAAGAACCGGTGTCCACCAACACGTGTGCGAGAGTAGTGCCCCTGCATTCAATGGAGACATGCAGGGCATCATTGTGGTTCCTTCCTTTGGCGGTCAGATCAGCATCCGAGAAACCCAAACCATTGTCTGCGGTCAAATTGGCCACACAGTCAGTGAATTGATCTGCATATGTCTCTTGTGGCACATGGGCCGTCTTCAGAAATGAAATCAGGGCCTTGGCATGGGCCTCTGAGCACAACAACAATGATAGCATGGAGATCTTAGAGGGGGTATGCCCCAGCTGCTCCACGATGTTGAAGTCGCTCTTCTTAATAATCTTGAGGATTTCCTCCATCTCTTGCTGGGAGGCTTCAACATTAACAGTTTTTGGTGCCTCCATCTAGGCAGGCGTATCGGCAATCCCTTTGCCCCGAGTGTCAGATGACTCGGCAGCAGGGGTAGAAACTTGAACAGGTGCATTTGTAGGCGTGATAATAAGAGGTCTTCAGATATATGGTGGCGCAATGTCAGGCGAGAAGAGCCTGCCACTGCGAGTAACTTTAGCGGGACCAGTGATGTTACTGATGCCGGCACTGGTGTTGAACTCCTGCTTCACTCCAAGTACATACACATCTGCCCCATAGTGCCATGGGACAGTCTTGTCAGATTCGTAGGGGAGAGGCCCCGGAACAGTAATGATAATAGGTGCAACAGACATGATTTTGACTGGCTTCCTCGGGGGAGCCTTGGTAGGATTATTGAAGATGGTGACAACAGATACTTCTTCAGTGGGAACAAAGGGAACAGCGGTCTTCTTGAACAAAATTTATTTGCTATCCATCAGGTTTTGGATGCCTGACTTCAGCAACAGACAACCAGTAGGGGAAACGGCACACAGAAGGCAACACTTGCTACAACCCGGAAATAAACCGGCTAGCAACAGGTTCCTCTTAACAGTCAATAAAGGGGTAGCAACATCATCCACAAAAACTGCATATAGGTCTTCCTCAATAGCATTTACTCCATGCTGGGGCATAGGAGCAGTCACAACGTTTGGCCTTTCGGGCGCCTCAAATTGTATTTCCTTGGCATCGATAAGGTCCTGAACCTTATTTCTCAGGGCCCAGCAATCATCAGTAGAATGCCCCCGGGCTATCAGAGTGATAAGCACAACGGGCATTGGGATTATACTTGGGAGAGGTTGTGTTCACCACCTTCGGAGCTTCTCTGACGGTTACCAAGTTGGTTGATAACAGTTGCGGCAAGATCTGTGACAAGGACATACTAAGCCGAGTATATTCTCTTCTGGGTCTTTCACCCCTTGGTTGGTTAAGTTGCCGAGGAGCGGCAGCAGGCTTTGCAATCACCACCGCGTTGACAGATTGGCGGCGTTCTGGTTTATTTTGCCTCCTAGGCCCATACACAACACTGGCTTCCTTTTTGAAAGGCTTCTTCTCAGAACTTGGGGATGCACCTTTCTGTATCTTCCCTGATTTCAATCCAGCTTCGATCCTTTCCCCGGTCAGAATGAGATCTGTAAACCCTGCAGACGAATTACCAATGAGATGATTGAAGAACGGCCCGGATAGGATACCCATGAACATGTCCACTAGTTCACGGTCGGTTAATGGTGGCTGCACCCTGCCAGCCAGGTCCCTCCACTTCTGCGCATACTCTTTAAAACCTTCTCCCGATCCTAGCGACACACCCTGGTGTTGGGTACGTGTAGGAGCGAGGTCGGCATTATACTGATACTGCTTGTAAAAAGTAGTAGTCAAATCCTCCCAGTTACGAACCTTGGTTCCATCCAGCTGATAGAACCATTCGAGATGAGTCCCTGAAAGACTCTCCTGGAAGAAATGGATCCATAAGTTCTTGTCCACAGTATACGGCTGGATCTTCCGCACATAAGATCTGAGATGTAGCTTAGGGCAGGACGCCCCATCATACTTAGCGAAAGATGGTGCTTTGAACTTGTGTGGGATCACCACACCAGAAGATAGACCCAGGTCTCCAAAATCCAACCCCGACACTTGTTGAATTTCCATGGCATTCAGGCGATCCTCTAACTGCTTGTACTTGTCTTCAGCTGGAGGATACTGCTCCTCATTAAAATCAGTCTCGTTGTCAGAGACCACCGGACTAGGAACCCTTCCCCCTTGGGGACTGCCTTTTCCCACAGAAGAACCAGCTTGATCAACCTGATTCTGCAGTGTGTTACCAAACCTCCGGCCAGTGTTGAATAGTACTGTTCTCTTCTTCTTCTTGACCAGCAGAGCCTTCAATTCCTCTTGACCTTGGGCCAAACTCATGATCAGCTCTTGGAACTGGGCGTTTTGGGCCTGGAGGGTCTTGATGGACTGCTCGGTAGATGATTCAGGGTTCATGATGCTAAAATAAACAGCGAAGAACATTAAGCAACCTGAAAAGAAGAGTACCTGCTATGCACATGATGCATGATATGTGTTTATGCAATGCATTCAAGGGTTCGAAAGTTCAAATTTGTTGTAGACAAAAAGGAACACACGTTATCATAAAAAAATAATTGTTCAGTACATCAAGGCCTCATGGGCAAAACATTACAAAGTAAATCAATCCCAAAAGACACTGCGCGTCCTCTTTGGAGCAATGTAAGTGTTGAGAGTCTTTTCCTCGTGCAGTAAGCGGGTGAGCTCCAAGACCTTCTTCTCACTAGCATGTAGACTGGCTTCAAGAGAATTTCGTTCTTCCTTAAGCTGGATCCAACTCTTCTGCATTTCTTCCCAGGAGGTAGGCATGTCAGGATGCTGAATGGTGTAGGACACCTCTCCTTCCAATACTGGCTCTTTGATCACAGGGAGAACATGAGGATATGGAATCACCAGCTTCTGGGAGCGGGCTCGTACCCACTTGAGATAAGGCTCCAACGGGATGGAGTTCCTATGCCCCAGTGTCTTGCTGTCTATCTTGTTGGGCATCCTCCAAGATCTGATAAATCTCTGGCGAAGTCCTTGGGCATCGTTGTCGAAGTCAAAAACTATGTCAGGAATTAACATGTCATGAGGGCCGTCCCTCCGAGCATATCCAAACTGTCTCAAGGCCAAGCATGGGTTGTAAGTAATACCTCCTCTGATTCCAAGTAAAGGAACATTAGGGTACTCCCCGCAACGATCAATGATAGTGACATCTTCTCTGGACCGAGAACACCAATGTATATCTGCATGTGTAAGAGTCATCAATCGTTGTGACCATCTCAAACCTGGCTCGTTCTTTAAAACTGATTATGGAAGGTGCGAAATAAACCACCTTCCCAGGAGAGGAGTGCAGCAGATAAGAACACCTCTTTTCTCATGGTTCGAGTGTAACATGAGTGAAGGATGTCCCCAAGCAACGTAGGTATAGGATTCCTGGACATGAAGATCTTGACAGCATTGATGTCTATAAGCTGATCGGGATTCGGGAACAAAACCAATCCGTAGACAAGGAGAGCCACAACTTCTTCAAAAGCTTGTAAGTCAAGGGAATTCCAACATTATCGGGCCTTCTCAAACAGAAACCTGACCAAGAACCCTTTAATACCACTTCTAACTTCCCAATGTCCCTTGATGTCAGATGGTTGTAGGTGTAAGGCTTTAGCAATCTCTTCAAGTTTGGGTTCCTTTTCCGTACCGTTGTAGGGTAGTTGACTAAGGATAGGGATCTTCAGAAGCCGGGAGAACTCTTCCAATGTAGGCACCAGTTGATAATCCAGGAAAGTAAAACAGTGATGCAGAGGGTCAAAGAATTGGAAGAGGACCTTTATCATATCTTCCTCAATGTTGGTGTTGACCAAGCTGATGAGTCTTCCATGCCTCTCACTGAAAGAAGAGCTCTCAGGAATCCTGGATGTAAGTTCCTTAAGCTGAGGAGGGATCCTTACAAGGTTGATCTGAATTGTCTTTCTGCGGATAGTTTCCATGTCCTACAAAACAAGAAAAAAGATGAAGATTCGAACCCCTGAAATGGTTAGTGGATGCATATGATGTTGTATGATGTTATGATGCTATGATAAAAACACACCACAAGTATCCACAAAAAACAGACATGGTAAGGCACACAAGTCACACAAGACAGCCCTTAGAGTTTAGGCCAACATGGGGTCTGGGGTACTACCCTCTTGAAGTTGGTGGGCTCAAACCCGTCCTATCAAAAGTAACCAGGATCTAAGGGTCCCAATATCATTGGATTGTTTTCTGTGTTCATCGTTTCGATTTAGCCACTGAACTGGCGACCGAAATATTCCAAGAAAACAACCCTCAATTTAGTGTAGTATCGAGTATCAACCAACCTCGGACTGCACCAAAGTCAGTTATCTCACTACCCTAAAGAGGCCAAGATGGTTCAATTAAGGTTCCTAAGGTCAGTTGATGCTTCACGAAACCACGCGGCGGCCCCGTACTCTCCTTGACTTGACTCAAGGGTTACCGGTACTCACCAAAGTGCCACATCAACGTAGCAGACTGCTTCAACCATGTCGCTATACCCCGCACAGTTCCCTCACAATCTTGTTGCTACTTTCTAAGAAGGTATCCCCAGATCCGGGTTAGGATCTATAGAACTCCCAAGACAGTACCCACAATAATAAAGCAAACAATTTAGACAATTGAAAACACAAATATGAGCTATCCTAAGGTACACCTCACTTTTATTAATTCCCCAGCAGAGTCGCCAGTTCTGTGATCGGTGGAATTAAAACTGACTGTTTAACGCTGGTTCGCGAAATGTTACGGAAGCAAGAGTCACCACCGTCTTTTATTTTCTCCAATATGGAAAGGACAAAAGCACAGCAAAATTCCTTATTCGAGAATGTTTCTCGGTTCGGGAGGTAGATTTATAGAAAGGGAAGGTGTCAGCACCCTTTCTATCCATGGTTATCCATGGGCTCTTAGATACTTGCTCTTATGTTTTCAAAATGTTTGCTTTTCAATTGTGAGTGGGTTTTGCAAAAGTTTCTTTGAAAGATTTCTGAGTAACTCTTGTATCAGTCCTCAAGAGTGTTTGAAAAATTGTTTTGAAAGTCTTTTGAAAGTGTCGGTGTGAAAAGAGTTTTGATTTGTTTTTGAGAGAGCAAGTACCTATGAGTCATCTACCTACCCTAAGGAATTAGGCTGTGTAAAAGTCCCTAAGGTAGTGCCATCCCACCATTGAGAGGTAGGTAGCACCACCGTTGGAGGTGTTCGGGTCAATTCGAGTGTAGGGATAGTGTGGTCACCAGAGCAACAGTAGGACACCTTGAAGCTACCCTTATGCCCTTGATCCTTTTTTAATCTGAGGCAACCGTTTCGAGGCAACTGGATCATGGACATAAGGACTTACTAAAACGTCCTATACTCGACGACCACGTTTCGAAGGCAACGGGTGAGGCGTACCCTAGAAGTGGTGTGTGTATTTGTGTGTTGTTTTCATGTTAACAATTATCTTTGATCATGGCATTGTGAGCTACGCTTGTTTTTAGTTAACCATACATTCTTTCATGCAATTTAGAATTTAAGAGTGCGGAAATTTAAATGCGGAAAGATAAAAGCTACGCTATTACAAGGCGCGGGTCTATACATCGCCAAAGTACAAAGACCCGTTATTGATAAAAGTGCGGAAAGTAAAAAAATACCTAATCACTATTACATCCATAAAGCAGTTACATAATATTCGAAAAGAAAATAATGCGCGAAAAGAAATTAAAATTGAATGTCCGAGGGTTTCGACCCTTTTGAAATTAAATTAAATTAGTGCATAATAATTATTTAATTAAAGAAAGGGGAATGTTTTTTATGTTTTTGGTATTTATGAAAAAACAAGAAAGTTAAAATCAAGAGAAACCCTAATTCTAAGTATATTTTAATTATTAAGAAAAGATTAAAGTTTAAAACCTAAATTAAACTAAATTAATTATTAGAGTTTATTTACAAAAAATATTTTAATGGTGAATTAATAATTAATTAAAAAAACATTTTTTAGTTTCTGATTTTTTATCATGAAAATTAATTATTTGTGAATTGATAAAACAATTAAAAAGAATGAAAAAAAGAATTTTAATTAAAAAGGAAAATAAAATTAAAAAGATGCAAACCAGGGGGTATCGGGCCCAGAATGGAGGTAAGCTGAAGTAATTTTGGCCCATTGAAATATAAGCTCGTTTGACTTTCCAGCTTGAGTGCGCCTTGGTTGACTGGAATGTACCATGGATCTCATCCAATGGCCCTTGGATTAATCAACGTGAGCGCGTGGCAATCTTAAGCGTGAGCGCGTATGGTAAGCCTTTGGTTGAACGCTGCATAGGAACATGTTATAACAAAAATCATGGATTAAGTGGGGGGACCTGGGAATCGAACCCAGGTCCCTGTACCTGCAAGACACCTCATCAACCAAATGAGCCAGGCAACGCGTTTGTAACTATAATGGAAAACAAATGTTATGTAGAAAAAATAACGTTAGTGGTATAAACAAAGAAAACGCGCCAGATATTTGAATGCTCCTATCATGCCTGGACACCTCAGCTTCTTCTTCATCTTTTTACCTGCAACACGAACAAGTAGCAGGGGTTTTAAACCCCCACAAACTGAAAATATGGAAAATAGCGATTACGCCCACAGGCAACATAAATTGAGCGCGATGTTTCCAATCAACTCGTGTTGAGCTCCTGAATTCAAATGCATAGGTCTTAAGGGTCAATTTTTCCTCTACATGAAAGCCCTATTTTGAAGCTTTGGAAAACCTAATTTTCGTCCATGGCAGATCTTGATACAAGCAGTGTTAGTCCAATTAAACGGTACCAATCGCTTCAGAAGATCATTATTAGTGTAAATCAATGAATAAAACATATGAATGATGCCTATAAATTGAAATTCGATTATGGAATATTTGTGAAGAAACGTGACTCATTTCTACCGATTCTTGGAGTATGGGGACTTGTTCTTGATTGCAATCGACTCCTGGAAGGTCCAGCAACGTGTTGGAATACTTTTTATGCTTTGAAACGTCCTCCAACTATGAAATCAGTTTCAAGCTTTTTGTTGAAATTTTGCAATTTGGTTATGGCTCTTTAGCAGCTTTCTCGTGTCCTGTGGAATAGGGTTTCCTTGTGCATATGTATGTGAACGATTCTAGGTCAAAAAAACAAGCCCAAAGGTCCATGAATTTATGATTTGAATATTTGATTTTTCAATTATGTAAATTTCAATCTTTTGCCATTGAAACCCTTGTCAATCATGGAAAGTCTTCCCTTTTTGAATGAGAAACGACTTGCCAGCTTGCCCTAGTGTGATTTGCTGCACAAAAAGATTTGAAAAAGCATTATTTGATTTTTTTCTACAATTAAAACTAATTAAATGAATTAATAAGAATAAAAATTCAATTAATTAATTAAAAATAAGAAAATAAATCCCTTTAAGCTCAATGGGTCGTGCATAGGCTTTGGGTAATGATTCAAGGAAGAATTTGAGGCCCATTAGCAAATTTGAAGTGTTTTAGGCATAGTTGACTTTTGAAAATTCCCAAAAATTTCCCAACTTCTCCAATGCATATCTTGCTCAATTTTGAAGCTATGATCATGTTCTTGGACATTTTGGAAAGGTCTTGAAGTCCTCTAACCAATGCCTTTGGTCCCATGTCATTTTGATTTACCAATCTCAAGTTATGGTCTTTGACTTAAAGTGCCTTTTTGTTGACTTTTGAAAATGACCTATAATGTTGAAATTGATAACTTTTTGTGAGAGCATTTCTTGGACTTGGAGTGTGATTATGAGTTGTAGGAAATGTCACCCCCTTAAAAATGAGCTTTTGATGGGATTTTTCTGATAAACCATGAGGAAGTTATGCCTTGGTCAATTTGCAGTTGACTTTTTCAGCTGTCCAAAAATAGAAACTTTTGCATCTTGAGACTTTTTGAGCCATGCTTTGAGAATCATGATCAAGAATTGATCAAATGATGTTTGTGACTTAAAAATAAGATGTTGACCAAATTTTTTGACTTTTGACTGCCAAATGACCATTTTGCCCCTGCAGTTGACTGTGGAGCAATTAGGGTTTTTGACTGTGCAATTTGATGCTGTGAGTCTTGAAACTTGACATATGGATGCTTGACAATATATGTAGGCATATGGGACTTGATTGGACCCTTGGAAACCTTAATTTCTTTGCAAGAATCAAAACCCTAATTTTGACTGTGTTAGGAGGCAATTGGACTGTGCAACCCTTGGGGGATTTTGAACCATCTGGAGATTGATCTTGGCAAATCTTGAAGAATATGGGAGGGAAAATTTTGGGGTACAACAATGTGTATATTATGCACCAAGCAAAAGTGTAAGGTGGTGAAAACAAGTAAGTCTTGCAAGAAGTCCAAATCATTGGATAACAAATACAAACAAGTCCTGTAAGGAATTCACTTCGTTAGATGATGAATACAAATAAGCCCTGCAAGGAGTTCAAGTTTTTAGATAATGAATGCAAACAAATTACACAAGTAGCCTTAGGTTCAGGCTTGCATGGAGTTTGTAGGTAAGTACCCTATTGAGTTTTAGTTGGCTCAACCTGTCCTAAGAAAAGTAACTGGGTTCTAGGAGCCTCAATATCACTGATCTTTCTCCCACACATTGTTTCAGCACAAGCATCTGATTTGCGACCAAAATATCCCGAAAGTCCGATCTCAATGAGTGTAGCATCGAGTATCAACCAACTTCATTCTGCACCAAAGCAGGCCATCTCACTACTTTTTAATGGCTAAGTTGTATCAACTAAGGTTCTACGGTTAGTTAGTGCTTATGACACTGCGCGACAACCCAATATTCTCATTGACTTAACTCAAGGGACACCGACACCAACCAATGTGTCACACTAACGTAGCCATCGCTTCAACCGTATTGGTATATGCCATACATTTTTCACAATCTATTGCTACTTACCTAAAATTCCCCCAGATCCGGGTATAGGATCTTTACAAATATAAACCCGAGTAAAAAACCCGAAATGTAAAGCATACAAATCAAGCAAGTAAAGCATTTTTAAATGTGATCTAACTCTAAGGTAACCCCACTTTTTTTAGTTTTACCCAACACAGTTTTCAGTTTTGTAATACGGTGGGAGAACTGGATTTTAGTTTTATGTTTTTATCGCAAATGTTGCAGATAGCAAGAGTCGCCACCGACTTTTCTTTTATCTAATAAAGGAAATGATGAAAAGAACAGGAAAGACCTTTGAGAATTTTTCTGACTTTGGGGGTAGATTATGAAAAGGGAAGGTGTTAGCACCATTTTCATCCGTAGTTATATACGGGCTCTTAATCTCTAGCTCACTTTTGAAAATATTTTGAAAATGCCTAAGTTCAGCAACTTTGTAATGATTCTCGTATCAGTTGAGAACACATACAAAGTGTTTGTTTTGAAAATATTTCAGAAAAGTATTTGTGTGAAAATAGATGTTTTTGTGAGCAAGCGATTAAAATCTATCTACCTACTCAAAAGTCTTTCGTGTTATTTTCCTTTTCCTTTAGATAATGCTATCCTACCATTAGTTAGTAGGAATCCCTATCGTTGGATGTTTGAGGGACAAGCGCGGGTCATATTTCAGTCATAAAGGCAACATATAGGGATACCTTTAGCAATTCTAATGGACTATCATCATGTATTCGTAGGCAACATCGAGGGACATGATCATTTATCGAAGGCAACATCGAAGGGTCATCGAGGGACTATGATCTTTATGATGATTTTTTAACCGAAGGTCTTTGCTAATGGTATCCCTACGCTTGAGGGACACAACTGTTTTATCCGAAGGCAACAAGTGGAGTCACCCTAGAGGTGCGTGTGTGAATAATGATTCGATTCAATTACTTTATCTTGTATTTAGGGTTATCTAGCGGTTGGTTTTAGATCTTGTCATACACGCCTAGTTTCTATACAATTATACATACATACATACATACATACATACATACATACATACATACATACATACATACATACATACATACATACATACATACATAGGTGCGGAAAGTAAAGTGCAGGAAAATAAACCTAGGCTATTACATCCCATGGGCAGTTACATGATAGGAAAAAAAGCGAGGAAATATAAACTACGACTATTACAAAATCAACCGTGCAACCTTTACATTTATTTCTAGGAATTTAAATAACAAAAGACAGGAAAAATTATGTTAGGAAAAATGTTAAAGACTCAAAGTTCTAAGTTAATGTTTTTGGTATTTTTTTGTAGAAAATAAACCAAGTGTTAAAAGATAACTAAAACCTAATTCTAAATTAATTAATTAATCAATAATAAAAAAACGCCAAAGAAAACCTAATTACTAGTAATTAGTTTTAATTGAAAAATGAATTAATGGAAATCAATAAAAAGGTTAGTAAAAAGAAATTGCATGGGTGGGACTTGAACCCACCCCCTTTGTCTCACAGGCGTGCCATCCTCCACTGGGTCATTGTATGGTTTATGTTGGTAGAATGTGAGCCAACATCTTTTACTTTGTACCTGAAAAGAAAAACATGAAAAAATATAAAACTCAAAGTACCAGGGGTGGGTGACGAACCCACACCCTTAGCTGTTTTAATCGATACGTCCACCACTAGGCCAAACGCGTTCTGGTGTTAGTAGCTGGTGCCTCCACTATTATTTTGCATCTGACTTTCCAAAGAAAATATAAAACCCCAATGGAATTGTGACACATATTGAGTTAATATAAGACAAAAAAAATAGAAAACATTAAAACAGGAGATAAGGTTCACGATACCCATTCTCTTTCTAACTCTTTCTATTCTCTTATTCTTTTCATAGTGATCTATCCACAATTACAACACCAACATTGCTCTTCCACATAAATTGATGAATCAGCCATACAAAGCAAAACGAATCTGGCCGACGGTGTTGGAAAGTCCTTGCGGTGTGGCTTTACAACTATGTGTTGAAGCGCGGTCCGAAGTGTGGAACAATGTTGTTTTGTGCAATGACATGAGATTGGAAGCGTGGCACTGTTGTTGTGCAAACATAATGGCTTTACGGTTCTCCGTCGGAGCTTTAGGATTCGCACGGCTATGAATGATGCGACGAGTTTGAGGGCGTGTGTCAGTTGCTGGTGCTTCGTTGCAGAGACAGAGGGAGCATTATCCGGTTGAGATATGAACCTCCATGTTCTTCTTTTGCTATCCGGTGAGATATTTCCTTTTTTCACCCTTTTCTTATTTTTTTTCCGAATTTATGAAGGGGTTGTTTTAGGAAGATGATGATATGCTTAGGGTTAGAGTTTCATGCAACTTTTGTGTTTTTGAATAGTTGCCCCTGAAACTTGTGCCAACGATTGTTTTGTATCCTCTGTTTATGGTTTCTGACCAGTTTTGGACTTTCTGTTCTTTGGCTTTTTGATATCTGTTATATTTCATATTTTCTTATATGTTGTTGCGATTCTGGGCCTGAGATCAATTATAGTGCTGAGTGGTTTCTGAATTTTGATAACAGGTTGTGAAAATTGTTTTTTTGGGCTTTTACGAAACCTGATGTGATTTTTATGAATTATGTATTACTTGTTGTTTGGGTTGGACTGTCGCAATTATTGAATTATTGCATGAATTCTTCTTTACACCTCTCTTTGTGAACCAAAACACAATTTGTGATTTTTAATAGAGGTTCCTTTGGGCCTATGATAAAATTCTGATTTTCGCTATGAGGCCTTGGTTGCTTGAAACTTGAATATGATTAAAAACCCATTTATTCTGATTCTTATACACACCCTCGCGGTGATTTTTAAAAGAGAGAATCCTTTGTGTAAAACTTGTTCTTGTTTATGTTTTGGTAATCATGTTGCTAACCAATTTCCTTTATGTTTCATGTATGGTTATGAGAGAAAGATGAAGAAGCTATGGCAAGGCAAGAAGAAAGGGATCTGTGGCTTGACATGAAGCTTGGAGAAGGAAGCTTTGAGATAAAACTTTGAAGAAATGAAGAATGGAGATCATTAGAATTTTATAGATTTTTTAGAGCTTAAAAATCTTTTGGTTTGCCTTCTTATTTTGTTAAGAACTTTGGAGGCTTTAAAGAATGAATGAAAGTCTATTTTCCAACATCTTTTGATCTTAAGTCTTGTAATTAAACAAACTTAAAAAAAAATAAAATGTTCTTTTGTAAACCTTGTGGGAAATCATATAGAAATGAATGAAATTATTCTTGAATGTTTGGTAGAAAACACCATGGAACTTTGTAGAATTTGCATTTGACATGAATTTGGCGGAATTTTGGGATAGTTAGATTTTGAAATTAAACTTGATGATGGCTGGTTAATTCGATTTGAATTCAAAATCAAGACCTTGAATGAATATTCTGGATGAATCTTGCAATCTTGAAATGTTGATCCGCTTTCCATGTTTAAGGCAAGATAATTACTTGAAGGCATTTTGAATGGAACTTTGAATGAAAAAATATGCCTTGTAATTTGAATTAGAACCATGCTTTGTAAATCTTGTCACTTGTTTCATGAACAATTCTTTCAATCTCGTATGCCTAATAATGAACCTTAATCTTACTTAAGCCCATAAATCTGAATTAAATTATAATCGAGCGACCGATTCCACTTTGACAAACGAGAGAAAAATGACCTCAGTCCAATAGGAAGAATGCCTCACTCACCAAGCATTTACAACTTCAAACTTTGCTTTCATAATTCATGCTATGCAGTTAAATCCAATAAGACATCTGAAATTAATAACCAATGATATTAAAACACATGCCTTGAGGAAAACATAGAAGATGATAAGGCTTTGAAGCATGAAATCCACTGGACTTTAATTGATGAATGTTAACCAAGCCAAGAATCCACATTAATCTTAACTTCTCAAATAAACCATGTCTTCAAACAAATCAAGAGAAACCTAAAGCTTGTCTCCTAAGCCATGGTACTTGTATTTAAATCCAACTCAACAACAATACCCCAGAGAGTCCTCAGGGATGGAAATGATACTAGGAGAATAGAAGACCATTTCTAATGAACCTCGGTTGATGATCGAAGGTGTACTGAGATAAAATTCGGGATGATAATGTTTTCGAGATTTTGTCAAGAAAGATGTCACAAATTCAATAATCAACAACCCTAGCACAAGATCTAATATATGGGAGAAACATGATTTAAGATCAAAATACCTGCAGTTCTAGTTCTCTGATGAAACAAAGAATCAGTGCGATATATTGAGGCCTAGAAAGTCTAGGTAGCCTAAAGTGATTGAAAATCCTAGGAGCATGGAGGGATATTTTTGAATGAAATGAGATGTAAAATTTTGGGATCAAGGCTTATTTTTATCTAACACACTCATGCATACATATCATCAATTCCATGGTTACGGGATCAAGGCATTTATTTGTGTTAAGCTACAAAAGACAATTGTTCCATTAAGCAGCATTGTGAAGCAAAACTCATGGTTTTCAACACTTAAATGCACACCACATGTGTTCCAAGCTATTCAATAAAAAATTAATCAAGCCATCATTATATCATACTATCATGTGTCTTAGCACGCTTTGAATTGCAGAGAAAGTCAAGCATTTCAGTTGATATGAGACAGTTCAGACAAAAATTCAGTATTTTGTGGTTCAAGATTAAAATTTGTAACTTCTGACCGGAAAAAGGTTTGGGAATGGTTCTTTAGGCATTAGAACCTTCTTGTTATCTTCTCCAATTCATATGTTCAGGTCGAAGGCTAATTTTGTAAGGAAGATCTTCAAAAGGGAAAATACCTGATATCATGTTATACAGTGGCTTTGCTGGTCAATTGTTTGTTCGAATGTTCAAAAATTCGTAACTTCTGTCTAAACAATCATCTTTGATTGGTTCTGAACGGAAAATCATATGTTTGCGCCGGAAGCTGATTTGGTGAGGAAGACTTCCAAAAATACAAATTACCTGAGACTGGTATCTTGAAACAGTATGTTGATCCACTGTTTTTCAAATGTTCAAAATTTCATAACTTTCCCCCTGGTTCGACATTTTTGAATGGTTATTTGGACATAAAATTCGTCTTGATGTTGCCCTCACTTCGTATGTTCGGGTCAGAAGTTAATTCTTTGGAGAAGATCTCCGAAATTGCATAAATACAGTGAAAATCGCATGCTGAAGCAAATCTCTGGTCAACTGTTGCACAATATTGCAACAATCACAACTTTCGCAATTTTCACCGTATCGAGATGATTCTTTGGGTACACTGTCTCAAATTGTGTTAGTTACAAGTTTGCTTCAGGGCCCGAGTTCAGATTATGCTCAGAAGTCTTTGGTTTATGGCTTGTTTCCAAAGTTGTACACCAAAATAAGCTGAAAAATCTACACAGTGGGTTTTCTGTCTCAAGTTTCTCTCCATTGCAAAATTCATAACTATCTCGATTTTTATTGTATCAGAGTGATTATTTCGGCACGACGTCAAAATTTTTGTCATCGACGATTTGTTTCAGGTTGCGCATCGGAATTATGCACCTAAAGTGATGACCTTGTGGATTTTCTCGGACTGCGCACCAAAAATAAGTTGAAAATCTGCAAAGAGTTTTCTGTCAATCGTTTCTCGCCATTCGAAGAATCATAACTCACTCAATTTTTATCGTACCAGAGCAATTCTTTCGGCACTGCGTCACAAATTTCATCATCGACGCTTTTTTGTTTCAGGTTGTGCGTCAAGATTATGCACGAAATGTCATGAGTTTTGGTTTGTTCTCGAGCCATGCACTGGAATAAGTCAAAAATTCTGCATTTATTAAGAATACAATTGCCAAACAAGACTTGGATCCCTTTCTATATATTTTCAAATTTCAAATTAGAAGCAAATTTTTGCCTCATTATTTCAAAACTCACAAAGAAATCTCAAGTTTCTCTCCTCTCTCTCCAGGATACGAAGTTGCAAAGAAGAAAAAAGCTTATCCTTCTCTCTTCACTGCACCCCCTCTCTCTCTCTCTCTCTCTCTCTCTCTCTCTCTCTCTCTCTCTCTGCAAACCTGCCAGCCGCCGCTCCTTCAGCCCGTGCCTGCCACCCCTTTATCTGCCGATCTCCACGTCTCTCCCTCGGTCGCCATGTCCGCTCCTTCACGTACTCCCTCTATTCGCGTGTCAACTCCCTCCGTTTGTGTTCACTTCCGATCGGTGATTCCTCTTGACTTTTGCTTGATTCAAATGCTTAATAGATTATTGAACTAAGTGATTAATTGAGTTAAACATGAGTTAATTTCAAACCTTGAATTAAGAAATTAATTGATTATTGGATTTAATGATGAATAAGTTTGGAATTGGTTGAGTTTTGTGTTCAATTGTTTGAATCTTGAATTTCGACGCGGTGTTTTGTTAATTGATTGTGGCTTACACGTTGAAATTGATAATTGTTGATTTGTTGTGAATCTTGAATTGCAAATGCGTTTTGATATCAATTTGTGATGAGAATTATTTGATTGCGGATTTGTATTGATAATTAATTTTGACTTCATGTGTTAACGCGATTTTGAATCGATTTGATGATGAATTAATTTGTTCGACGTTGAAAACCTTGAATTCGATAAATTGCGTTAACACTTGAATAATTTTGTTTGTGCTCGGAATCATTGCATTTGATGTGGAATTAATTGTTACAATGTATTTATAATTTCCAAGCAACGTTACATGAACCGACAAGTTCTTTGGTGTATCCGATTGTGAGTTTTAAACTCGTTTTTTGTTCGATTTTGGTTCAAGTGATGTTGCTACCCAAAAAATGCAAATGCATTGTAAACTGTATTTAAATGTCGTTTGATGCATGTTTGATCATAATTGAATATTGTTACACATCTATGTTGAGATCCGTTGATTTTAAATCGATGTATAAATTCTTGTATTTGTTTTAAACCTAATCATTCCAACGGATTTGAAATAAAATCTGTATATAGACGTGTATAAAGATTCAACTTATCACATAAATTTCTTTAATTGAATAATTATACATATTTTGCAGAAATCCAATTTCAAGTAATACACATAACAAAGTTAATAAACAACGAGTCCACAACATAATTGTTATTATAAATATAACATAATTATTAACTCTTGTGTCTACTCAACATAAAACAACTTTATTTTCTCATCACTAAACATCACTAGTGATTTTCAGGTTTCACAATTATTCTTCATCATGCTAACACAACTATGCACTCTGACCATTGGCTGCAATAATCAATAAAATTTGAAGATAAATCATAATTAATTTAATTAACTATGGAAAATATAATCTGTTATAATTAACTAATTAATTTAATTTCTCACCATTATGATTTAGAAGTAATTTTCGATTCCCAGTTGTAAAACTATTCTTTTTTATCCAAGGATACTTTGCATGGAAACTTATCCATTCAACACCCTTTTGGCCATTTAATGTCTCATCTAATTAACAACAAATAAATAAGAAGATACATGGTGAAAGTGAATGAGAAATAAAAAATATAATAGAATTTAAATAGATAAGAATTTGTATAAAATTATGGAATCTATGCCCTTTTGGTCATCAAATTTCTCATCTTATACATGAAAATGTGAATAAAATATATATAATAAAATTAAATAAATTAAAAAATATATAAAATTATGGTATCATCATTCTTACCGGACTCTGGAGCTTTTATGGAATCCATACTCTTTTGTTCATCAAATTTTTCGTCTTAATAAACAACGAATAAGAAAATACAAAAGAAAAGTTAATGCGAATAAAAAATATATAATAACATAAAATAGATAAAAGTGTATAAAATTATAGTATCATCTTTCTTACCAGTTTTTGTAGTCTTTATAGAATTCGTGTCTTTTTGATCATCAAATTTCTCGTCTTAATTAATAACGAATAAAAAAATACAAAAGAAAAGTAAATGAGAATAAAAATTGAATAAAAAATATAAAGAATTTAAGTAAATAAAAAAATGTATAAAATTATGGTATCATCGTCCTTACCAATTTGTGGAGCCTTCATGGAATCCATACTCTTTTGATCATCAAGTTTCTCATCTTATTTAACAATGATTAAAAAAATATAAGAGAAAAGTGAATAAAAAAATATAAAATAAAATTCAAATAAATAAAAAGTATATAAAATTATGGTATCATCCTTCTTACCATTTTCTTGAGCCTTTATAGAACCCACACTCTTTTGGTCATTCAATACCTCATCTAAATTAGCTACAAATAATTGAAAATAAATAAATAATATACACATTTAATTTCTATATAATCATTGTTGATATTGTAACTTGTTATGCTTTATATAAATAATCATTCCTTTTAAATTATTTTCAAATGACTCACCATTAATTTCAGAGTAAGTGGGAGATTCAGGTGGCATTTCATAAGCAGCTGTATTTAAATCAAATGAATTAGTAAATAGTACAAAAACTTATTTTTAGTTTGAGAAGTATTATTAATATATATACAATATAAAAGAATAGAAACTTTATTTTATAAATTAAACTGGTTTGCCATTATTTAAAATAAGTTTAATTTATTTCATTTAATAAAATTTATAATAACTGAATTTACATAATCATAATAAAATTAAGAGTGTTGTGATTTAGTTGGCAAAATCATTAGTTTTATGCAAATTCATGGCAAAATAAAAATTGAACTCACCAGTTTTTGGAGATTTTACGAAATCCAAAACCTTTTGGTCATCAAATTTTTCATCTGGAAATAAGAAAGTGAATAAGAGTGAAAATTTCAAATGGAAAAATATAATAAAATTTAGAAAATAAATGTAAACGTATAAATTATGATCAGAAATATTCAAGGATTATTATGACTCACCATTAGTGTCAGAATAACTAGTGTGCTCAAGAGGCATTTCATAAGCAACTGCATTTGGATTAAAGAAATTAATAAATAGTATGAGAACTCAGTTTATTTAGATATGAATAACAAATTTCACTAATTAAATTAAATGAGTACAAACGTTGATCTTTTATTCAATTTTGTAAAACAACATTTATTTATGATTATGTATTAATTAAACTAAGTTGATAATGTTTATAAATTGTTTTAAAAAAATATGTTTTTTATTAAAAATTATTATAAAAAATATTAATATATATAAATTAATATTTTTTTTAAAAATATAATATTTTAAAAAAAATTTAAACTATCTTTCTTACTATTTTTTGGAGTCTTCACATAATCCACATCGTTACGACCTTCTTCAATCATCTCATCTGAATTATCAACAAATAATTGAAAAAAATATTAAATTTTAAAATTTTAGTAATCATAACTAACTTAAGTATACTATAAAAACATATAAGATAATTTATGATTAAAATTTGAAATAGATCTACATCAAAAGTTTATCTAAGATTTTTTTTGACAAATAAAAAAGTTTATCTAAGATAAACTTATTACTTTTTTCTTAAAAAGATAACAAGTATATTATAAGTTTCTTTACGAAATTGAGAGAAAACCTGACCCAACAAGATCTATATTTTATTTTTTTAAAATATTTTCTCTCTCAGTTTAAATTAATTTTATCTAAAAGAAAATTTAATCACAACCATTATATATATATATATATATATATATATATATTAAAAAAAAATTTTTTTGCTATCCTGCTTACGAGTTCTTGGAGCCTTGATGTAATCCAAGCCCCCATCTGAATTTATAACAAATAGTTATAAAAATTCTCAAGTTGTTAAAAACAATTCTAAATATAACACTAAAATTCTTGAATTTGCATGACTTAAAAAAACTGTATGTGTGAATAACTCACCATTAATGTCAGAAGAAGTGTGCTCAAGAGGCATTTCATAAGCAACTGCATTTGGAACAGAGAAATTAATTAATTAATAAATAGTATTTAAACTTACTTAAGTTAGAAATGAATAAAACTTTTCTTTTTGAGAAGTATTTTAGACATACAACTTATATATGGTCACGTTAAAAAAAAACTTATATATATTTTAGTATAAATCTTTGGCCACAATAGTATTTAGACTTTTTGTTACAGCTTTTTATAAAATGATTTTGTTTTTAATAATAATATTTCAAAAAGTTGTTAAAGTAACAAGCTATTTCAATTTTTTTTTTATAAAAATCTTTTTAAAGAGTATTATTTTAGGAAAAATATGCAAAAGATAATTTATGAATGACATTATAAATAGATATCTACATTGAAAGTTTATAACTTTTAAACTTTTTTTTTAAATTACAAAATCAAAACATTTAAAAGCTTACCATAAGTAGGGTGCTCATGCGGCATTTCATAGGATACTGCATTTGTATAAATAGTAAAAGAAATTACTAAATTAAAAATTAATAAAGGTTTTCTTTTTTGAGAAGTATATATATATATATTTGACTATTAGTAAAAATCTTTGAGCATCACACAATTACCAATTTTTGGAGCCTTCACGTAGTCCATGTCCTTTTTGGCTTCAAGTTCTTCATCTAAATTAACAACAAATAATTGAAAAAGATAAATAATATATGTATCTAATTTGAGTATAAACTTGGTAAATATAATGAATTTTTTCTATATTGCAATATAATTTCAAGTTTTAAGTAATCATAACTAATTTAAAAGTATTATATGTAGGATTAATTATGATTGAAATTTTAGATTGAGATATATTTATATCAAGAGGAATTATGGTATTTTCTCCCTACACATTTTTGGAGCATTCACATAATCTAGGCCCTTTTGCTCATCCAATGCCTCACCTAAATTAATACAAAAATAATTCAATTTAATTCATTCATAACAAGATAACTTATAAAATAATTTACATATTTATAGGTGAAAATGACTAACCATAACTAAGAGAAGACTTAGAGGGTCTATTATAAGCTAAAACTTGAGAAGAGATAATAAGAGAAACACCAAGAAGAAAGAGCATATATGAGTTTGAGTAAGCCATTTTACTTCTTGGAGAATGGCAATGCAATGCTTCATAAACAATATAGGCTCTATATATAGGGCTGAAATATGGCTTACTTATGGGGACAAGAGTCAATCTTAAATTTATTAAAGAAAAAAATGTGGCCATTGCAAATTTTGAAGATAATCTAGTTATTAATATTTTAACAATTTAACATGCAACACACATTTATATAGTTTATTTGGAGTTTTGAAATTTTGGTCTTTCAAAAGCCTAATTTATTTTTCAAATTAAAAACAAAATATAGCTTTAGAAGTTTTATAAGTTTGTAATACTTTAAGTTAATTCGGGTGTACATAACTACTTTACAATGGCCTTTCTTAATATTGAATTCTTGAGAGATAACAATTGTATCTATATGTAATATTATATACAATTGCAATGGATTTTACAATAAATAAACTACATCCAAAAAGGTTCATTAATACATGACATGTGGCAATTTTATAATAACTATTCTAAATTTTATTTTGAATTACGATAAAATTTAATATCAATTTGTGAATTCAAGAAATTAGCAACTAAAATAAATAGTCTACAATAATAATAATTCGTACACAGATAGTATAACGGAATAAAACAAGAAAAATATAAAGGTTTGTTTACCCAGTTTATTAAATGATCTACTCTGGTGAAGAGAGCAACTTTTTAATTTAATATACTCAAAAAGTTGTTACAAGATATTACAGATGAGTTACAAAAAAAATAGCCATCGCCTTCAGATTTCCAAGATCAACCTTGAATGCGCCCAAGAACAATCCTATTTTTTACCCAAGTGTTTCTCAACCTCTTCAACTTTCAATGTATGAATAACTCAAACACAAGGTGTAAACAAGTGTTTCTCAATTCCCTTAGATAACTCCAAAGGTTTTTCAAAACCTTTGCCTTTCTAAGATTTCCCTTTAGAATAGCCAAAATTCTATGCTATACCTTTAAACCCTTGATTTCTCTTGTTGTTGTAAGTTCTAAGATTGTCACACCTGCAAGCATATAAGAGATACATATTTAAAATAGAAAATATCCAACAAACAAAGCCCAAAACTACAACCCAATTATATATGGATCTATAGACCGAACCGAAAGATCCTGAATCACGCAAAATGAGAAATTATCAAAAAAGTCCAAAAACCAAAAATCACTATTCATCGTCCATACGGCTCACTATTCGGTGTCTGTACGATTTTACTATTTATCATTGTACAATCGTATAATTTTTCCCGATTTCTGGTTTTTCAATTTTTTTAAGGCACATTACAATAATCTCCACTTTGACTTTAAACCGTGTTGATACCAATTTAACCACCAACAATGTTGATGGTGTCTACTAGGTTGAAACTCTAATAAATAACCTTGACCAAATTCAAGTTATCCTTGAATCTTGACCTCGCCACTTGCATCCACTTGTTTCCAATTAGGCTTTTTTGCCTAGGTAATTTAACAAGCCTACAATCATGATTTTTCACCCACCCTTGACTCCACCTGTTTTCAAATGCCTCCATGAAGGTTCTTCTTTTTGTATTTTGCAGTCCTTCAGCCACATTCAAAACATAATATCCAAGGCTAGCATAACCGTACCTTTGAGATGCTACAATAACCTTTCGTACCTTATTGTGAGTCAAATGATAATCAGAGATCTCTATAATCGTTCTCTCACTACTTCTAGCATCCTTAGTAGAAAACTCCATCTCAAACTAAGTTTTCTTCGTTATAGTTTCTGACAGGTTTCTCCCTTGGTTTTCACTATTCTACCTCTGAAGAAATTCTCTACCAACTAAGTAAGTTGTTTTAACCTCAACTCTTCTCCAAAAACTCAATATTAACTCAGTGTAAAATGTATTTTTATCCCTTGATTTATATAAAATTCATTATACTCCTCTGAAACATTCTCGAGACATTCATAATGCCTTAAAGTCAAATCCCATAGTTCTTCATTTTCATGAAAGCCTCCACTAGTTAACTGAAATTTTGAAATATCATACTTCTGATGTCATATGACATGTTGAGACATCTGAATTCAAACAAACAACAATGGTAAGATATAAACATAAAAAAATAATACTGAAAAGTAAACAACACATCAGAATTGTTAACCCAGTTTGGAGTAACTCTCCTACTCTAGGGACATACCAAGCTAGAGATAAAGTCCACTATCATAATATTAATTTGAAGCTAAACTCCCTCGTTTACAAATTCTCACTTAATCACTACACGTGCTAACTTTCTACCTAATACTCACCTAGGTATGAGGCCCTCCTCAACTCCCTCATCAATCACAGACAACGATTAGATCAAAACAGGAAGACACACTTCCATGACAATAAAACTAGAAGAAAAACTTCCATGATAATACCTAGCCAAGACTCTTGATTAAGAACAATACTTAAAGTTTCTTAAAAGCTTCCTCCAAGAACGATACTCACTCTTGCTTCATAGCTTCGAGGAGAAAAAACAACATTCTATACTTTACAGCTTAAGAATGTACAATAATAAAAACTTACAACTCTATAACACAGTCCAACTCACATGTCAAGTGGATCACACATACAAACTCTCAAAGAAAGTGGCTTACAGACTCAAACTCATCCCTAATAACTACATCTTTTAATTCACGGCTGGTCAGTTCTTCTAGGTTATAATGCTTTCTGTTTATAACTTTTTCTCAATTGGATCTGAGCTTCAAATCCTAGCATATCAGCTACTACAAGTCTGCAGAAACTTCTGCTATAAAATAGGTCTTCAATCATATTCTTCCTAATTTATCTCCATAATTAGAAAGTGAATATTCTTCTTGATTTCAGCTTGAATCTTTCAGACCTATAAAACATCGCCACATAGGATAGCATAATATTATCAGAATATTCTACATCTGTTAAATCTTGAACTGATCCAACTGTCCAGCCCAGCACAGGCGCGATGTCAAATGACCCTGCATAGAACATCTTATTCGACATGTTGCTCCAAATGATGAGAACTTCTTATCTTAACATGTCTCAACATAAAATAGAACTTCTTGCTCAACTTTTTATTCATAGTAAGTGATCACATCATATTTAACATATTATTGTTATATTAGTTTTACCAAATATAATGTCAACAATAAAAACAAAGAATTAACAATTTCTCCCTTTAGTTTATTTTGACTAAAATTAATTTACATAACCCTTGCACACACAAAAGTGAACAAAAAACAAAGGCTAAACTACAAATTAGCAGCAACCATAAAAATAGAAAACATCAGAGCAATCACAATCTTCAGCTTTTCACTTGTGACAATCTTCAGTCTTCACACATGATGCACAACACCCACAATAGGACTTCTTCATGACAGTCCAACACTCTAGTTCCACACATGATATCAACAAATGATATCTCTCCCCCTTTTTAGCCAGAATATGACAAAGGCCACATGGAGGAGTAAAAATCTCAATTTGTCTGACTTCTTCTTTACAGTATTCTGAATGAGCTCTAATACAACACATTAAACTCAACACCAAATAACAACAACCTTAGGATAAAAGGAGTAGAAAGTCCTGAAGTCATTTGGTGTACATGAGGAAGAAGATAGGAAACACTAAATACTCCCCCATTAATCCAAGAACTTAAAAGACTAAGGGTGGCATAAGAGAACCTTTAATCAACAACCAACCACCAACCAACCACCAACCCGGGTAACTCAGAACACATGTCATAACTGTGTTTATAACTTAGAGCACAAGTCACAATACCAACAAAAAATAGCAAGACACAAAATATAACTTCTTATTTGACATCTTTGTAAAACTGCCCCAAAAACAGACACCAGACTTATCGTCTGAACAAAACCTTTCTCCCCAATATTTTCTAAAAAGTGACAGATAAACCCTTCATAAAACCAAACCCAGACAGAACTCACCCATACCTTGACAAAAGCCATAAGAATTATGGAAACACCAAATACTCACACGGTGAAAGAGGAAAGAGTAACCTCTATAAATAGATGAGCAGTCACTTTGAAACTAACGATCTTTGAATGTGACAAAGTTCTTGGTCAAAGAAAACATTATTTGAGGAGAAAAACTGCCACCAAAATCAATATGCACCGTCCAAAACAACTTTGAATTCCTTTATTATCTCTGGATTGTTTCTTCAGAACATAATAAGTTCCAATACATACACCTGCATATTCAAACACACCTTCTACACTCCCTTATGATACATGTCTGATCAAACTGTCCATAACATTCCTTTGTTAGTCTCCAAGGAAAGATGTCCTGAAAAATGTCCTGACATCCTTCCAGACATTGTTTTCTTTCTCTTTTATGCATAAAGGCTTGACTAACAAATAGATATAATACATAATTATCTCCTTATTTTGAAGCACAAACATAATTCCTTCCATTGGACTCAAAGCACACCAATAAATCAAGACATCCAAATTATTCCACCAAGCTCTGCAGAGAAAAAAAATAAATTCTCCTCATGTCATTGATAAAAAGTGCTCCTGCTGAACATAACCATTTGAGCACCAGAAGAGCACACATGAGTGACTTCATACTTTCATGGTAGAAAACTTCAGCTTCACACACCTGCTGAACACTTTCTCAAACTGTAAAATCAACCCTGACTTTTACATATTCAGATACACTAGCTCTCTGAGAATACCACCAAGCATCCTGAGTTATTCAACAAGGACACAAATGATAAATGTTCTTGTAGATCTACACTAGACACACTTGATTTGGAACTTCTCACATATTCCAAAACAAATTCTCTTAGCTTTCTTGCTACACAAGTTCCAATTTTTCATTGTCGTTTACTTGTAGTAGAAGACAAACACCCAAAAAATGATCAGACCACACTATCTAACAACATTCTTCTGCCCTTACATCTACTAGCAATAACTGATACTAGTGAAGTTTTCAAACTGATAGTAGTCATGCATTTCCAGAACATACTACTATAAACAAGATCATAATCTTCACATCCTAATTCTCCCAGTTAGGAAACCCTAAAAAATGATGTTCAAACATCATTTGGGACATCAACTTCTCATCATAGAACCCAATCATTTGGTTCTTGATTCATAATCCAAAGAACTCATTCTACTAGAATGTCCTTTCACACAAGAAGATCTCAAAAGATCCACTACTATAAATAACGCTTGTAACATCGGACGCGAAATGCATTTTACCTCGACAGCCCAGCCGAGGTTACTAAGGTCGTCATCAGAAGTCTGCACTTAACACCTCGATATTTTTAACACTGAGATTATTATTGATCCCTAGGAACTGCTTATTTTTATTTTTTTCATTTTATTGTGCGCTTCATATAGCTATTGGTTTTATTTATAATTCGAGGTAAAATGGTATTCGTTTTACCCCGTTTTAGAGAATAACCAAGGGGTTTATTATTTAGATTTTTGGCTATACTTATCAATTTCATTGGCCCCCTATTTCATTTTTTACCTGTATCATTTTCCACTGGCCTGTATCATATCATTATAATAAATCTATTATCCTGCCAGTATTATTTTACACATAAACTACAAAATATGTAACATAATTGGAATAATATCACATATCATTTCAAATCTTCGTTCATATACAAAATAGAATTGTTATCATCAAGACAAAATAAGAAAACTTCTGTTCATATACAAAATAACATTGTTAGCAACCAACATAAATTATTGTTCTTGTTCTCGAGCTTCATAAAGAGATATGAAGACATTGGCTCAACGAGATCGGATGTCATCAATTTCCTCTGTTGAATACGGTTTTTGGTTGCTAAGCTCCTACAATTAGAACAAAATTTAAGCTAAAAACAACAAAATTAGTTTAAGAAGTATACATAACATGGATTAAGCTAATACCTTATTCTTCATAAATCCTTGTGCAATGCCATCAGAGACAATATGGGGCATATATCTCATGACATAATATCCACAAGAATGGGAATCAGTTTGTTTACGCCACTACAAATAATTTTCATTTATTAATGTCACACTAATATACATAATTAATATAATATCAAATAGAACAATTACTATACTTACTCTTGGGTAATGAAAGTTTGGCTTTCTACTGAAAATATTTTTTCTTCGCGCATTATATTCCTCCATCGCTCTACACGTGTAGGTTAAAACTAAACTTGAATAAAAACTATTAAATTCTAAAGTTAAACTTGAGTATAAGAAATAATACAACTTACCAATTTAAAACGGTGATCACAACTTCGGATAGTGTCAAGTGAATCGAGCAAAACACAAATATACTATTTTTCTTTGGACATATGACAAGTAGTTGCCAATGTCGGCTGCATAAACATTCAGAATAGTTAATAATATAGATAAATTGATTTATAAAAGAAAACACAAATTAATATATACTTACTCACGGTAAAATGGGGCCAAATAACAATCTTTGATGCTCCCTCTCTCCATCAACTTATCTTGTACATAATTTCTGACTTCATGACCTGGAGAATCGCGAGTAAGAGCAATCTTTGCAACATTTAAGATACAATATTTGTTTAGAAGATTCTTTTCTAAATTGAAGTCATGGATGTACATGCAAGGTCAAATCTTTATGTTAAAGTACAAGAACGTATGTACATAAATATAAATCAACATAACACTACTTACGAGCACCAAAATTGCATTATGGACTCGTCTAGTTCATCATCTCCCTTCAAAAATTCGTTTAACGAAGTCTTGTTAAGAAACAACAGACAAAATAGATCATGACTTAATTTGAAACCTATGATATGGTGGTAGAACCGACTTTTATACTGGTTTTGCATTTGTATTCGTAAATGTTGCAGTAAGCAAGAGTCGCCACCGGCTTTTCTTTTATCCAAATTAAGGAAAGGGTGAATAGAACAGAAAAAGACCTTTTCGAGAATTTTCTGAGTAAGGGGGGTAGATTATGGAAAGGGAAGGTGTTAGAACCCTTTCCATCCGTAGTTTTCTACGGGATCTTAGATGCTTAGCTCATTTGAAAAATACCTTGTGTTTTTTGTGTGTTTTGAAAAGTATTTTTTGAAAATGCCTTAGTGCAGAGATCTGCTTTATGATAACTCTTGTATCAGTCCTCAAGAGTGTTGACAAAGCAAATGTTTTTGAAAGTTGTTTTTCAAATGCGTAAAAAGTTTGTTTTGAGCATAACGTCTAGGAATTATCTACTTATACTCGAAAAGGTTCATTCTTTTCCTCCTATCCTTTAGATAATGCTATCCTACTATTAGTGAGTAGGTAGCCCTATCGTTGGATGTATGAGGGACATTCGAAGGGATGTTTTTATAGTCACAAAGGCAATTGGGCAAGAAGCTTTAGTAACTACCTTAGGATTCTAAGATCATATTTTTACCAAGGCAACGTCGAGAGGGTCATCGAGGGACTTATGATCTTTTTGAACTAGGGGTAGCCACTAAAACCTCTCACGTTTCGAGAGTTGTGACTATTTTCCGAAGGCAACCGACGTGGGCGTACCCTAGAGGTGTATATGTGCAATGTGTGTTAAATTCAATTATTTTAGTCTTTTGTGTTAGGTTTGATAGCATTTGATTATTAATCTTATCATACAATCCTATTAGTCATACATCTAACAATTAATATATGTACAAGAATTAAAAGTGCAGAAATGCAAATCCTACTGTGATACGGTGGAAGAACTGACTTGGGTGTTTTGCATTAGATCGCAAATGTTGCGGTTAGCAAGAGTCGCCACCGACTTTTCTTTTATCCAAAAGGAAAGGTGAAAAAGCACACGAAAGACCTTTGAGATTATTTCTTGAGTTCGGGGGGTAGATTATAAAAAGGGAAGGTATTAGCACCCTTTTCATCCATGGTATTCCATAGGCTCTTAGTTACTTGATAGATCACTTGCTTTGTGTTTGAAATTGTGCTTTGTGTGGTTTTAGAAAGTATTTTGTAAAGAGGCCATTGTTTTGGAAATGTTTGTAATGATTCTCGTTCGTAAGAATGTATACAAAGATGTTGATCTTTTGAAAATGTTTTCAATTTTGTAAGATGTTTGAAAGTGTATGTGTTTGTTTTGAAAATAGCAAGGATATTTTGTTTTAAAATGGAGCAAGTAATTAGGAGCATTCTACCTACTCAAAAGTCTTTCTTGTTCATTTTTCTTTTCCTTTGACATTGTTATCTTACCAATTATTTTGTAAGTAACCCTATCTTTGGATGTTAACGGGACGGACGTGGGTCATCGTATAACCATGATTAGCAATGTTGCAAGGTATCTTAGCATTCTCTTTTAGGGACTGAGATCATTTGTAAGGCAACTTAGATAGCGTCATCGAGGGGCTATGATCTTGTATTTGCTTATTTTTGCTAAGATACCTTACATGCATAATATGACCATTTTGTATAAGGCAACCAAGTGGAATAACCCTAGGTGTGCTTGTGTGCAAGTTTATTGTTTTCATGCTTGTTTTTGTCTTGAATTAGAGTTTTCTAAGTATTGGTTTTAGTCTTTCCATACAAACCCTAATTACTAGCATGTTATATATAAAAGCGATAAATTGTGAAATTTAAAGTTACTACGCTATAACAACATTTGTGTACAAATTGAATGGGAATTGCAAGAATGTAAACCTAGTTAGTCTACTACAACCATATTGAATTGGTATCAATGTACAAGGAAATTAAATGCATACAATGTATAAAATGAATAAATGTACAAAATGCAATAATGTGAAGTGAATGTATATTTGTTTTGGATGTTTTTTAGAGAAAAGGGATTTTGTCTTAATATAATTAATTAAAGGAAATAATTAATTAAACTTAAATGTAAACCTAATTCACTAAGAAAAGAAAATTAATAAAACCCTAATTCATTAATTGATTAAAGAAAATAAGTTTAGAAAAAGTATTTTTTGGTATTTTTGTCTTGAAAATATTTATAGTAGTATAAAATATTTTTGTCCTTTTTTAATATTAAAATGATATATTTTAATAGGTGTAAAAGAAAAATAAATACTAACCTAGTTTTAATTAAATTTACAAGATAATAAGTAAAAATAAATAAGGCATGATTAATAAAAATAATTTTTTTATGAGAAAAATAAATAAACTAGGTTAAAATGAAAATCTAATATTTTTTATATTTTTATGATTTTTTAGTATTTAGAAAATATATTAATAAAATGAATGAAATAAAAATAAGAAAATAAAAATAAACTGGGTCAGGGGCGCAAATAGCCTGCAGGGGGTTAGAAAGAAAAAAACAAAAAAAAAGAGGCCCAAGAAGGCCCAGTGTGTCAAAAAAGAAAAATCAGAAAATAAGAAAAATGTAAAAAAATCAAAAGGGTACCACTAGGGCTCCAACCCAGGTCCCAAAGGTTACAGACGCGCACTTCTATCACTGGGGTGGCTATACATCCGTTAAAATAGGAAAATCAATAAATATACAAGGCAAAACGCGCCCTGATGACTTCATCTTCAACCTCCAGCCAGACCAACTGTAACTTGCTCATTTCTCACCAAAAATGAAAACTGTAAACATGAAACTTGTAGCAAATTTCCTCACGGTTTCAGAAATGTAAAGCATTAAAACTATAGATAAAAGATAAGCATGACTTTTAATGGCCCTAATCTGAATCCTAAAAATCTCAGAAATTTCAGTTTCAAAATTCTCTAAGCTCAAGCAAAATTAATGGAAACTATGGACATGGTTAGCTTTAGGGCAATGATATCTACATGTTTCGTTCACAAATAAAATGTTGATGATGCCTGTATGAAGATTTCAAAGTTGAGAAAACTTAACTCAAAACTGGAAATCGTGTTTTGAGTTTGAGCTTGTTTCAAGTGATGGTGACGATCATGTTAGCTTCCTTGAGGTCCCAGGAAGCTAATGCAATGATTAACTTGAACGATGGATGGCTGAAATGGTCTGAAGAAGTCAATATGCAGAGTTGAGTTTTTGAAAATGGAGGATGGTGTGAATGGTGTTACAGTTCTGTAACAGGGTGTGGGATCAACTCTATATGATATTTAGAAACTTTAGAAACCAAAAGGCCAAGAAACGCACGAGTAGATTATGAGTTTCAAGTTTTTGGTCAGTTTGTGTGAAAATGGAAGTGTGTAGTGTGATTCTGAGTTTTTGGTTCTTTCAAGGCTTGATAATTTGTGTGTTTGTGTCAAATGGTTTGTGTATGTATAAACAAAAGTGTTTGAGTGCATTGGCAAGTCAGAAGTACAAGTTCCTAGCTTTTGTCTAGGTTACTTGATTTTGAAGAAAAGAGGGAAACAAGTTTCAAGAAGAGGTACAAGCATGGGATGGGTGATTGTAAGTGTTTAAAACATTTCTCATGAATTATAGGACTTGTTTGATCAGAAGAGAACAAGTGCAAGGCTCAAGAACAAGTTTTGTACAAAAAGTCACTTTATCAAAATGGCAATGTAACCTTTCTTCCAAAAATGGATAAAAAGCATGTCCATGCACTGAATGCTTGAAGTGAGGCCTCTAACAGCTGTATAAACCATTAATTATGGAGTGCCTAACAAGTTTGAGGCCTGCAAAGTAGTGTTTATGCAGCATAGTTTGAATTTTAATTTTGTTCATCACTAAAATGACTTGTAATTAAAGTGATAAAACCCTAACTTCATCTCTTCGATTCTCCCTACTCAAGAATGATCTCAAGGAGTTCTTGGACATTTTGAAAAGCTTGTAATGTTATCTATAACCCATATTTGAATTTATTTTTAAGATTCCCCTTGGAACTATATGGAAAAGTTCCATAAAGTTAGGTCAAAATCCTGGCCAGATTAGGGCAAAATTTTACTAAGTGTTTAGTTTCATGACCACATGTTCATAAAATTATAACTTTAGATCCAAGCATTTTTGGAAGGAGTTGTGTAAAGAAAAGTTGTAGATTTCATGTATATCTACAACTTTAATGTTGGAATTTTCTCTTGAATCATCTTGCATCATGGTGAAAAGTTTGCTCAAAGTTATGAAAAAACATGAAATTTCCAACACTTCGAAAAATTTCTAAGTTTAGAAATTTTTACTTTTCAAAATGAAATCTTGAATTTTTTATTTCTTGATGAATAAGTTTCATATTTTGACATGTTTTTATGAATTATGATCTTTGGCACTTGTATTTGACCAAAAAGTCAAAGTTTGACTTTTCAGTATATAGTTGACTTTTGATCAGTTGACTGCAAAATTCATCTGTCAAACCAATGGACTTGCAATGTTTTGAACCATGTCATTAGTTAAAAAAATGATGCAATTGGACTCTTGAGATCATGCCTTAAACCAATTGACCATTTGTTAAGTCAAAAATCAAAAATTGCCCTTTCCCAATCAAAGAATTTTTTTTATTAATAACCAAGTATTAAAATAATATTTCGCAAATAACCGGGTTTCGGAAAAAATTACGCAAATAACCATGTTTGAGATGGCTCCACAAAGGAGGAATCATCTCAATTGGCGCATGCTCCTCTTTTTTTAAGGGAGGCGCCATCTCACTTGGCGCCTAAGTGCTTAGGGCAAGCCCTAAGCCAAGTGAGATGGCGCCTATGTACAAAATTAGGGCAAATTTTTTTTTTTATTTTCTTTCCTGTGCGTTGCCTATTAGACAGAGATCAACAAAATGGATTTTTTATTTAAAAATAATAATTACATTCAACTGTTTTACATTTAAAGAACAGTAAAAAAATGGATACAAAAAATACTGGGAAAAAAAAAAGATACATCAGTGATCCCCAGGAACCCGGTAATGACCCCCAGTTCCGCATCCCCGTCCTCGCCTTTCTCTTGCTGGGTGCCGTCTCGTTTCCTGCTGCGGCAAGGTCGATGGCCCAGCGAAGTCAATGCGATCCGAATCCATAAAATCAGTAAGATCTCCATATCTCGAAGATCCGCTCTGGTACAGTCGGTTACCCATACCCTCGAAGTTTGGTCGTGTTGGCGGTGGGTGGGGTTCCATGGTTGGTCGGTAGCATTGGTCGTCTGAGTATGGGGGGTAGAAAGGAAATGGATCTTGGGGTGTTTGGTATTGTGGATGTTGGGTTGTTTGGTGATATGGTGGTTGATGGTAGGTTTGGTCGGCTTGGTCATAATCTTCTGACATTCCCATATCAGTGCTAAGGCTGGATGTTGAGGGCGCCATATTGGGATATGTGGAAGACTGAAATTGTGTCTGGGGTATGTGGGTTTGCTGGTATTGGGGTTGGTATTGTGGTTGTGTTTGAGGCATATCCGGGAATTGGTAGTTTGGCGGTGATTGTGGTTGGTAGTACGGCATTTGATTGTAGTTGTGTTGTGGTGGGGAATATGGTTGTGTGTTTGTTGGTCTGTTTCTTCTTGGGGGTTGGTTTGAGGTTGATGGATTTTGGGTTTGTTGATGGGGAATCGAGGGTTGTGCCCATTGTGTGCGTGGGTCAACCAAGTACCTCGGATGAGACACGTGCATATCTGGGTTACTAACCGACCTGTACCACGACATATATTGATCAGTGTGTCGCATGTTACCTTGAGTAAGGAAAACCGGGGATTGCAAGATGTAGCGGTGACGCCTTTGCCACATTTTACACCATTCTGGAGCAAAGTCTTTCCAGTTGGTAAGACCCCACTGGGCGTCGACCCTTTTTAGATGCCAGGGGGACAAATCTGTTGGATCACTTGGTATCTCTTGGATCATTCCGAACTGCATCTTCACACGGTCGCTGTGGTGCATCTCCACAATGTTGAACCGAATGAGTGCAGTCTTTGCAGTCCAAGTTGCTGCATCCTCTGGATTTGGAGAATGGCCCAAACTCAAATATGGTCTCCAGACGAACTGCGATAAAATTTAAATCAGGTAAGCGCAAAAGTAATGTATAAATAATTAAAATGAACAAAAGTTAAAAGCTACGACGTACGTCATCTGGGCCTAAGTGATCCAACAGATTCCGGTAGAGTGCGACATTGAATCTGGGATTCTTGCCGTAATCCATACCCCTCACGCAGTACCTAAAGGAAATGAGAAACATGTTATTTTTAGCATATATTTTGGAAAGAGCAGAATAGTTATAAATGCTATAACTTAATGACTTACTTTGTTGCGTACGAGAAACCAAAAGTCTTGTTGTTGATGGGGTTTAAGGACTCCATCCTCCACCAACCCCAGGCTTGTAGTAAAAATGCGCACCCATAAAATGTACATTTTTCCTTGACTGCGTTTTTGCACAAGGAACTGTACAGGTGGGCTAATACTGCAGAACCCCAACTATATTTTCTAGTTTTATCAAAATTTGTTAGTAAATGTAAGTACATGAAATTTACACTATTTCCCGTACTTTCGGGAAATAAAAATGTACCAAAAAGTATCATAATATACGTTCTGGCTTTTACTACTCGGTCATTCTCTGAGGAATTTTCATTTAATTCCATACTTGCATAATGCCGTTTCAGGTCAGTGAGTAGTATTCCCTGCCCTCTTGCTCCACCACCTTCTACCATGTCCCTACCCAACAGTTCTTCACACTGTGAGTTAGGTTGTTGAACCGACCCGTTCACCGCCTTACCGTTGATAGGGAGGCCCAGTAGCATGTACACATCTTCGAGAGTGATGGTACATTCACCTATTGGTAGGTGAAATGTATGGGTTTCGGTCTCCACCTCTCCAACATTGCAAGAATGAATTTTGAGTCAATGGTGCAGTTGGAGATCTTTATCACGTGTCCGAAACCTGCATATTCCAGATAAGGGACGATAAATGGGTCGGGAGCCAGGTATTTGTGCGAACGGATTCTGAATCTTTGTGTATCCTGAGATCATAATTAAACAAGAGTAAGATTAATTAAGATGAACAACACGTTATTTGAAGTATGAAAAATGTATAACCAAAGAAGAGACTTACAAATGCAGCAATGTTTTCCCTTGTGCCTCTGTGAGTATCTCCCATTGTTAGAAGAGCCATTGTTCAGAATGCTTGAGAGAATGAAAGACTTAGGAAGAAATAGAGAGTATGATAGACTTAAGAAATATTTCGTAGCAGAGAGTGAGAGTTGTGTGGGTGTGAGAGATGTTTCATAAGGTATGTATTTATAGGCAAATAAGTTTGATGTAGTGGTTTCATGCCTGCGATGTGTCACATTTGCATGCTTAGGGTGTTACACATATGCATGCATGCATTTACAAAAAATGTAAGGTGTCACTCTTGCAGGCTAGGTGGCAGCCCATGCATGTATCACGATTGGACAGTAAGGGAGGCGCCATCTCACTTGGCGAAAGAGTACAAAAATGAATGGTGTCGCCACCCCATTTGGCGAATAAGAGGTGTCACTTTTTACAGCATTGGCTCAGGCTACGTGACAGCCTTTGGGATTCCTTTCTTTGTTGCATGAAAGGCCATTGGAGTTGATGGGTGGAGTCTTACACAAAACATTTATGTGTGCAGAATAGGGCCAGGCTAGGTGGCTGCATAAGCCCATGCATGTATCACGATTGGACAGTAAGGGAGGCGCCATCTCACTTGGCGAAAGAGTACAAAAATGAATGGTGTCGCCACCCTATTTGGCGAATAAGAGGTGTCACTTTTTACAGCATTGGCTCAGGCTACGTGACAGCCTTTGGGATTCCTTTCTTTGTTGCATGCAAGGCCATTGGAGTTGATTGGTGGCAGGCTAGGTGGCTGCATAAGCCCATGCATGTAATATTATTGGCAGCCTTGGGGGGTTGCATCACTTACTTAATTGAAATTTTTTGCCTTACGTTGAACATAACATTCATTCACATAAACTGTAAAATTTTCCAACCTTCGAATCAGTCATCTAACCTTCAAACATTCCAGCATTCATACCTTCATACAATCAATAAACCTAAAACATTCCAACCTTCATACCTTAAAACAATTCTACACAATGGCCTCTTCACCACAATTTGTTGTCAAAGCACATTTCAACGGTGAGACATACATGTGTCCCACAGTTGGGTTTTTGTTTAGAAACACCGACAATGTTCGTTTTCTCTTAAACGGGAAAGCAAATTTCTCGTACTTTAAGAAAAGATTGGAGGCCAAACTTGAACGAGGCCCGGTATCCCAGATATTTTATCAGAGTCCAGTCTTTTTTGGAAACAACCAAGTTATTTTTTATAAGGTTGAAATTCAAGATGACGAGGATTTCCAGAACATGATTTCCAGCCATGTCTATTCTGGAAACGACTCTATTGAGTTGTACGTTTTGTTTCAAGAGCCTCCGGTGACACAGGAGGTAGAGCCTCCGGTGACACAGGAGGTTGATCCTTTGGAGAATGAGCAAGATGAGGTGGATGCAGTTGATGATGAAGAAGAAGATAATGAGTTAGAGTTTGATGAAATGGTGAACGACGATTCTGACGATGATGGCATCCCAAGTATTCCTACCGACAAAATCTACACACCACCTACGCACATGACAAACTTCAACATGGGCGGAGATGAACCTTCTACGGACTTGTTTTTCCAACCGTATATGCAGTCGGATGAAAATTTAAAAGAGAAGGACAAGTTTCGTAATAGAGAGGAATGCATAAGGGCCATCAAAAAATTTCACATGCTCAACTCGGTTGATTATAAGGTGGATCGTGTAAACCCGGAAAGGTACAAGATCAAGTGTGTCCACCCTGACTGTATGTTCAAGCTGACCGCTTCATACAGACTAAGGGGTGACTGCTGGGTCATAGGTTCTATGACTACCCATACTTGTGTAAGTTCCACTCAATCACAAGACCACCGAAAACTCAACCATGATCTAATCTATCAAGAAATCCTACCCCTGGTCAGCAACGACCCTTCTTTGAAGGTGAAAACAATCATCTCCCACATCACCACGGTTTTTAACTACACTCCGTCTTACCGTAAGGCGTGGTTAGCAAAGACTAAGGCGATTGAAAGGGTGTACGGAAACTGGGAGGAGTCATACCGAGAACTTCCCCGCTACCTAAATGCACTCAAGACATATTCACCAGGTAGTGTTTATGTTCTGGAAACATTGCCAGCGTACGCCCAAGATGGTAGTCTACTACATGGCAACGGAATATTCAGTCGCGTCTTTTGGGCATTTCAACCATGCATCACAGGGTTTGCATCATGCAAACCAATTCTACAAATAGACGGGACTTGGTTGTATGGGAAGTACAAAGGCACGCTTTTGATGGCAGTTGCACAAGATGGCAACAATAACATTTTCCCTGTTGCATTTGCCCTTGTCGAGGGGGAGGCCGGTGGTGCTTGGAGCTTTTTCCTGAAAAATCTTCGTACACACGTGGCTCCTCAACCAGATCTCTGTTTGATCTCGGACAGACATGCCTCCATTGAAAGTGCCTATAATAATCCGGCAAATGGTTGGCATGACCCTCCTTCTACGCATGTCTATTGCGTCAGGCATATCGTCCAGAATTTCTCGAGGGAGGTCAAGGACAAAACATTGAGGAAAGCGGTGATGAATGCGGGATACGCACTGACACAACCCACATTCAAATATTACCGCAACGAGATCCGTTTGTCTAACCCAGAAGCCGGTACGTGGATCGATAATATACCGGTCAAAAAGTGGACTAGGTCATACGACAATGGCCAAAGATGGGGGCATATGACAACAAATCTTATTGAATCAATGAATGGGGTATTCAAGGGCATACGAAACCTCCCCATCACTGCCTTGGTGAAATCCACGTATTTTAGGATGGCTGCGGTATTTGCCAAAAGAGGTGAAATGTGGTATGCGGTCTTGCAATCAGGACAACTATGGAGTGAAAGCTGTATGAAATACATTAAGGCTGAAAGTGCTAAAGCCAACACTCACATGGTTACACGGTTTGACCGCCATAGCCACAACTTCATTGTGAAAGAGACAATTGACCACAATGAAGGCCTGGCAAGACAAGAATACAGGGTCATTTTACCTTCTCAATGGTGCGATTGTGGCAGGTTTCAAGCTTTTCGTATTCCTTGCTCTCATGTCATTGCCGCTTGTGCTCATACCCATCAAGACGCGCTTCAACTGCTCTCAAACGTTTATAAATCTAAAACGTTGCTCACTGTTTACAACAACAACTTTCCTTTGGTGGCAAAACCGGACTATTGGCCTGAATACAACGGTGATATAGTTTGGCACAATGACCAAATGCGAAGGAACAAGAAGGGTCATCCCAAAAGCAGGCGCATAACAACAGAAATGGACGATCTTGACAGGTTGGAAAGAAAGTGTGGTTTATGCCGTCAGGTCGGACACAATCGCAAAAACTGTCCGAATCGGGCGTCTGGCTCGACCACATAAATTTTGTAATACAATAAATCTTTTCAATATTTGTGTTGTAAACATTATGGGTTTTCCGTTAATAAAACTGTTCACACAATTTAAGAAATTCAATATAGGAAATTACATTAGGGTTTTCGCGTACAACAATGATTAACGATATTCAATCTAGGAAATTACAACTGTTAACACAATTTCATTTGACCCATGCATCATCAGCATTACATCACTGTCTGTTTTGACTTCCTCCAACCACACATTAGGTGTTCCTGTCGCATGAGAGGTTGTTGTTCGTTTTCGCTGGATCCTTCGAATTTTTTCCCCCTCGGCGATGTCTCCATCTAGCCACCGCATCAACTCCCGCTTCAGACGCTCCATGGAGTGAATTTTCCAGAATTTCATTTTCATTGCAGGTTTCGTGGCGGAGAGTATAACGTAACCATCTCTGCTAAAAATCATAGGCGACGTCATTACGTAAATAAGGGAGTACAAAATAAAAATACAGTGCGAGAAAGTGTGAGAAATTTCAAAGAAACGGACGAATTATTTATAAAACAGCAAAAAACCCTAGTTTTGCCCTAGGCGCCAAGTGAGATGGCGCCTCCTCTCATTTTTAAGGAGCATGCGCCATCTCACTTGGCTAAAAGCCAAGGGAGGCGCCAAGTGAGATGGCGCCTAGGGCAAAACCCTAGGTGGAGGCGCCAAGTGAGATGGCTCCTCCTTTGTGGAGCCATCTGAAACATGGTTATTTGCGTAATTTTTTCCGAAACCCGGTTATTTGCGAAATATTAATTTAATACATGGTTATTAATAAAAAAAATTCCCAATCAAAACCCTAATTTTGACCATTTTGCCCTTTTGGAGATTTGATCAAATTTCTTGAGGAGTTGTGGTCCAAACTTGATCAAGTGATACATATGAGTTTAAAATGTTGACATGGATAAAAAATTATGAAGTTTGACTGTAAATTGGCCATAGTTGACTTTCTCCTCGATACAATTGATTTTTAGGTTAATTGCTCAATTGACTGATCAAAATGTGATCCAAGGCTTGAAACTTGACATGAGTAATATTGGGGGTACATAATGATCCATGAAAATCATATGGGGCATAGAAAGTTCAAAAATCCTTGTGCAAACTCAAACCCTAATTTTGGTCATCAATGTATAAGGAGGTGTCTTGAGCTGATCAAACCCTAATGCAGTCTTGAGTCAAGGGAGATCTTGTGAGAAAATTCTTGATATGTAAGAGGGAAAATTTTGGGGTATAACAGCTTCCCTTGTTCAATCTTCTTAAGCCTGAAGAGTTAGATTGGCAAGTTTCACCATTCGTGACTCGAAAGTGGAAGATGATTGGACACTAGAGTGCCCAGAAATTTGCACTCAGTGATGTGATGGTAGAGGGAATGGGCTTAAAGAGAGTATGAATGAGTATCAGAATGGCGTTTGTGTCTGGAGCGTATCTGAACTGTACCGTGTCTGAAAGTTGAAATTTTGAATGAGCATCAGAATGGAATCCATGTCTAGAGCGTATTTGTACTGTATCTGAAGGTTGAATCTGAATGAGTATCAGGGTGGCATCAGTGTCTGAAGCGTATCTGAACTGTATCTGAAAGTTGAATCTGAATGAGTATCAGAGTGGCATCTGTATCTAGTGCGTATCTGAATTGTATCTAAAAGTTGAATCTGAATGAGTATCAGGATGACATTCGTGTTTGAAGCGTATCTGAACTGTATCAGAATGAGTATCAGAATGGTATACGTGTCTGGAGCGTATCTGAATTGTATCTGAAAGATGAATCTGAATGAGTATCAGAATGGCATCCGTGTCTGGAGCGTATCTGAACTGTATCTGAAAGCTGAATATGAATGAGTATCAGAATGGAATCTGTATCTGGAGCGTATCTGTATTGTATCTGAAAACTTTGAACATTGTTAATGGTAGTTGTTAACCTTATCTTGAAAAGGGTAAAATGTTAGCTAAAATGAAAAGTCATGTTGTATGAAATGCATGGTATAATGCATTCGCGTTATCAAGGTTTATAATATATAGATGTGATGTGTGCGTATGTGAGTTAATTTGCTGCACTGCTTGTATTGGGGGAAATAAATCCCTGACTATTGCTGAGGATATGAAGTGTAAGTCTTCATGTTGTGAAGTTGGAGTGTTGATGAATTTCTACTTAGAGAAATAAACTCTGTTGTAAGGGAAATGCCGTGTACTGCTTGTAAAATCCTGTTGGGAAATCCTGAGAAATTCGGCGACTTCTACCGGGGATTGATAACTGGAGGCTTTGTTCCGCTGGGGATTAAACTGCACACTGTGGGGGATTTTGTGGAAATAGCTTAGAGAGGTTTCTCTATCTCTTAAAGCCATCAGTGATTGTCTTTATATTTTGTTTATTTGTAAACAATAATTATGTTCAGATGCAAATCTTCAAAAATAAATCATTGGACGTTTTTGTAAACAAAACACAAGAATAAATAAAAATAGGAAGTCTTGCACTTTCAAAGGGATATATTTGTATTGACTTTGAGTAAGTATTTTTGTACAATGAGACAAATGTTCTAGTAAGAGAATTTCGTTGTAAAAATAAAAATTTTGATACAAAGAAAAGATAGCTATGTGCAATAATCCCATGGGGTTCCCATTCTGCTATAGCCTTCGTGTCTCCGAGCATCTTGTCTATTTATTGCCTCGTCCGAAGATGATTGAATTGATCAGAACCTCTGAGTTTGTCAGGTTGTCCGTAAGATGATCAAACGAGACATAGTCATACGCTTTAATTCCATAACTTTTATCTGGACCGCCCTTTCGGGTTTTCAATCCACCAGGATACCCTTTTTTGCCCAAGCCTCCCTTTCGGGTTTTCATCTCGTCGGGTGTACAGATTTTTTTTTGTTTTATCCCTAATTTTTTCCCGAACCTTTTTGGTTCTCAGGGATGCCCTTGTTTTGCCTAGGTGTGTCAACCTAGCGGGTCTCTTATGCGTATTATCTTTTGACTATGTCTGTGTTCGTAGGGTGCGGTAGGTCGTCGCCATCCATGGTGGTCAAGATCATCGCTCCACCAGAGAATATGCTTTTGATTACAAATGGCCCTACATATGTAGGAGTCCATTTGCCTCTAGGATCACCTTGCGGAAGTATGATACGTTTTATCACCAGATCTCCAACTTGATACACTTGGCATCTGATCTTTTTGTTGAAAGCCTTGATCATCCGTTTTTGATACATTTGATCATGGAAAATAGTAGTAAGCCTTTTCTCATCAATCAAGTTTAGTTGATCAAGTCGAGTCTGGATCCAATCTTCTTCATTCAGCCCTGCATCCTTCATAATTCTTAGAGAGGGGATCTGGACCTCAATAGGCAAGACATCTTCCATGTTGTATACCAGAGAGTAGAGTTTTGCCCCGGTTGATGTGTGAGTTGTGGTACGATATATGTGGAGAGCGAATGGTAGCATCTCATGCCAGTCTTTGTATGTGACTGTCACTTTCTGTATGATCCTTTTATAGTTCTTATTCGCGGCTTCGACATCACCATTCATCTTTGGTCGGTAAGGGGAAGAATTGTGATGCTGGATCTTGAATTGCTCGCACAGGGCGGTGATCATAGTATTGTTTAGATTCGTACCATTGTCTGTAATGATCCTCTCTGAGATACCATACCGACAAATGAGATTCTGTTTAATGAACCGGGCTAAAACATTCTTGGTTACGGAAGCGAAAGAGGCTGCGTCAACCCACTTTGTAAAATAGTCAATGGCCACTAGGATGAAGCGGTGTCCATTGGAGGTTGTTGGTTTGATTTCCCCAATCATATCGATGCCCCACATAGAAAAGGGCCAAGGAGCCGTCAAAACATTTAGAGGAACTGGAGGTACGTGCACCTTGTCAGCATAAATATGACACTCGTGGCAAGTTCGAGAGTGTTGATAGCAATCTGCTTCCATGGTAGACCAGTAATAGCCTACCCGTAGGATTTTCTTTGCCATCATATGCCCACTGGAATGGGTGCCAAAAGTGCCTTCATGTAATTCACCCATGATCCTTTCAGCTTCAACCTTGTCTATGCACCGAAGTAACACAGAGTCATGGTTGCATTTGTAAAGAATGCCATTACTAAGGAAGAATTTAGCAGAGAATCTCCTTAAGAACTTCTTATCGTTTACTGAAGCTCCTTCTGGATATTCTTGGGTTTCGAGATACCTCTTGACTTCGTGAAACCAAGACTGGTCCACTACTTCTTCGGTATTAATCTTGTGACAGTGTGCTGGTTCATCCCTTCGCTCAATGGTGATCTGGGGAGCCTCGTTATCCCATTTAAGTTTAAACATAGATGACATTATGGCTAGTGCATCTGCTAGCTGATTTTCTTCTCGCGGGAAGTGCTCGAAGGTAATCTTCTCAAAATGTGGGAGCAATGTCAAAACATGTTCTTTGTAAGGGATAAGGTTAGGGTGTTTGGTGTCCTATTCCCCTTTGATCTGGCTGATAACCAAAGCTGAATCTCCGAATACATTCAACGATTTGATCCCCAAGTCTATGGCAACTTTGAGACCAAAGATGCACGCTTCGTATTCTGCCATGTTATATGTACAATTGAAATAGAGTCTTGCAGTAAATGGAGTGTGACATCCTTCTGGAGATATGAGTACTGCACCAATACCATTGCCGAGTGCGTTAGATGCCCCATCAAAAACCAGGGTCCATCGGGATCCTTGTTCAGGTCCGTCATATGGCCTGAATTCTTCATAGTTGTTTACCATCATGATGTCTTCATCTGGGAATTCGAGCTTCATGGACTGGTAGTCTTCTACAGCTTGGTGAGCAAGGTGATCAACTAGTACACTGCCCTTTATTTCTTTTTAGGTAGTATACTGTATGTCATATTCTGTCAGGATCATCTGCCATTTCGCTATTCTCCCAGAGAGAGCAGGCTTCTCGAAGATGTACTTTATTGGATCCATTTTAGATATCAACAAGGTAGTATGAGTCAGCATATACTGTCTTAGCCAGCGAGCAGCCCATGCCAGAGCGCAGCAAGTTTTCTAAAGCAGTGAATATCTTATTTTACAGTCGGTAAACTTTTTGCTCAGGTAATAAATAGCATGCTCTTTTCGGCCAGACTCGTCATGCTGCTCCAACACACACCCCATTAAATTTTCCAAAACGGTTAGATACATGATCAATGGTCTTCCCTCGACTGGTGGCATTAAAATAGGAGGCTCTTGCAGGTACTCTTTGATCTTGTCAAAAGCAGTTTGGCACTCATCATTCCATTTGACTACTTGATCTTTCTTCAGTAACTTGAAGATTGGTTCACAAGTAGCTGTCAGGTGAGAAATGAATTGGCAATGTAGTTTAAACGTCCCAAGAATCCTCTGACTTCCTTCTCGGTACGAGGAGCAAGCATCTCTTGTATCGCTTTCACTTTGACAGGATCTACTTCAATACCCTTATTGCTGACGATAAAGCCTAGGAGCTTACCAGACCCCACCCCAAATGTGCGCTTATTTGGGTTCAACATCAGCTTGTATTTTTTCAGCCTCTCAAATAGTTTCTGTAAATGATCAATATACTCTTCTTCTGTTTGAGATCTAGCTATCATTTCATCCATATAGACCTCTATTTCGTGGTGTATCATGTCGTGAAATAGAGCTACCATGGCATGTTGATAGGTTTCCCCAGCATTCTTCAGTCCGAATGGCATAACCTTGTAGCAGAATGTTCCCCACTGTGTGACAAAGGTTGTTTTCTCCATGTACTCCGGCGCCATTTGGATTTGGTTGTAGCCTAAGAAACCGTCCATGAAGGAAAACACTTTGTGCTGTGTCGTATTGTCAACTAGAATGTCAATGTGGGGAAGTGGGAAATCATCCTTAAGGCTTACCCTATTCAAATCTCTATATTCTACACACTTTCGTACCTTGCCGTCCTTTTTGGGCACGGGAACAACATTGGAAACCCACTGTGGATAGGAGGTGACAATCAAGAATCTAGCATTGAATTGCTTCATGACTTCAGCTTTAATCTTCTCTGACATATTTGGTCGCATTCAATGAATCTTTTGTTTTACTGGTGGGCGATCTTCTTTTGTAGGTAGACGATGTACCACAATATCTACATCAAGTCCTGGCATGTCTTCATAAAACCAGGCTAAGACCTCAACATACTCGTGTAGCAACTGAATCAGATGCTCTTTGACACTGGGTTCTATATTGGCACCCACCTTGACTTCTCTTTTGTCTTTTTCAGTACCTAGATTGATGGTATCCACTAGTTCCTCGTGGGGCTGAATGGTTCTCTCTCCTTGTTGTAGTAATCTGGCAAGTTCCCCCTGGTACTTCACAATCTTCCTCACATTCGTCTCCGGCTTGGTAGATTAGATTTTCAGAGTCAACAAAGGCCATAGCAGAACCATTATCCATGGGATCCTGAATGGATGTAGACCTGCATTGTGAGTGTGAGTGTGTGTAAGGGTATAGCTATCTTTGAAAGAAATGAAAATGTAAAAAGAAAAAATAATGAGCACAAAGTTTGTATGTAAAAACGTACATGATTCATTGATGTCATATGGAAATGAGATGATAACCCTTACAAATGGACCATTGTGCCTCGGGTAAGACACAAGGTTTTAAGAGTCTGAATTGTTTTAATATTACAGATCCAACAAAATGTAAAGACAAATTACTGTGGGATAAAAGTGATCGGGACAAAATCTCTAGCCTCCCAGTTGCTGAGCCCTCCATTGACAGTTGGGAAAATCCATTCCTCCAGGTTGTAGCTGTCTTCATCATCCTCCACCGCATTGACTTCGCGGTTGCTGATCTTCAAGGGTGGTCCTCCAGCACGAGCACGGCGTACAACCTTTTGGGCACCTAAAGTGAAACCCATGCCAAACTTGTCAGATTTGTATGGGATATCTGGGAGTTGTCCCCAAATAGCGCACCCACCTTCTTCTATCACTGCCTTGACATCCTTCAGAGACGACATCCTAAGTGGAGGCCTCGTGATCTTGGGAACTTGAGACACAACCTTGGTTACTGCCACATCTTGCGGGACTTCTTCAAAGTGATGGAATGGAGTTTCAATAAATTCATCGTCTAACTCCACATATCTGAAGGAATTTAGATGGCTGACCATATACTCTTCTTCTCCATGAACAATGATGATCTTACCTTGAATTGAATATTTCAGCATTTGGTGCAACGTAGAAGTAACAGCGCCAGCATTGTGGATCCACGGTCGGCCTAGCAAGCAAGAATATGAAGGGCGAATATCCATTACATAAAAAGTTGAATCAAATGTTTGGGTTCCAACCTTTATGGAGATATCCACTTCCCCATGCACCATCCTTTTTAAGCCGTCAAAGGCCCTCACTACTATGTTTCTTGGCTTTAATGTCAATCCCTCACAGTCAAGCCTATCAAGAGCCTTTTTTGGCAACACATTCAGAGACGACCTGGTGTCCACCAAAACATGAGCCAAGGTTGTGCCCCTGCATTCCACTGAGACATGCAATGCCTCATTATGCTTCCTTCCTCTTGGCGTTAAATCAGCATCCAAAAAACCTAGACCATTATCTGCAGTCAAACTGGTTACACAGTCTTGGAACTGATCGACAGATGTTTCTTGGGGTACATGAGCCGTTTTCAGGAATTTTACTAAGGCTTTTGCATAAGCCTCGGAACATAGTAATAAAGCCAGCATGGGAATTTTTGATGGAGTTTTCCCCAGTTGCTCGACTACATTGTAGTTGCTTCTGTTTATGATCTTTAGAATTTCCTCCATCTCTTTCCGGGAGGTCTCAGGGATAGCCAATGATTGTGCCTTCGTCTGGACAGGCTCAATAAGTATACTTTTACCTCGAGTTTCAGTTACTCGGCAACAGGAATATCAGTAGGGGTGATAACAGGGATTGTAACATCTTTATCAGCAGGAGTATTAGCAGATATTATTGTAGGACTGGGAACAACCTTTGGAGGAGCAACAACAACAGGAATGATTACTGGTCCAAAAAATACTTTTGGGGGAGCAATTTATGGAGAGAATATCCTTCCGCTTCGGGTAATCTTGCTAGTCCCTGCAATATTACTGATATCGGAGTCAACTTTCTCAGAACTTGAATCATTGGCAGCTGGCCCATCTTGCTTGATACCGTGTTTATAGACATCCCCTCCATAATTCCATGGTACGGTTTTGTTTGACAAATACGGGACTGGTCTAGGCATTGTATTTATCAAAGGAGCTACTTTTGGAACTGATGTAATTCTAACGGGTCTTTTAGTGGAGACCCTGGAAGAATTGTCGGAAATGGTCACGATGGAAACATCATTATAAGAAATAGTTGGAACAGAAGTCTTTTCGAACAATATTTCCTTATTATCTATTAGGTATTGAACGTCTGCTTTCAACAAAGGACAACTGGTTGGTGAGGACAAACAGAAATGACAGCTTTCATCACAGCCCGGGAATACACCGACAATCAACAAGTTCTTTTTGATAGTCAGGAGTGGGGTCACAAGCTCATCAACTGAAGTAACAAACATATCTTCCTCAATGGCGTTGGTATTATGGCCGTGTTTGGGCATAGGGGCAGAAATGACATTGGGCTTTTTTGGCGCATCGAATTTAATATCTTTGGCTTCAAGAAGGTCTTATACTTTTTTCTTTAGAGCCCAATAATTATTAGTGTCATGGTCGGGGCTCTTAGAGTTGTATGCACAGCGGGTATTAGGATGATAGTGAGGAGAGGTTGTGTTAGGGTTCTTTGGAGCTTCTTTCAAAGTCACTAGGTTGGATCTTAACAGATGTGGCAATACTTGAGATAGGGTCATGTTAATTCTAGTGAACTGTCTGACTGGTCTTTCCATTCTTGGTTGGTTGTTTCTTTACTGATCAGGTGCAGGTTTAGGAATCATAACAGCCCCCCCCCCCCCCATTGGATAGCGTTCGGCCCTATCTTGATTTCTCTGAGGATATACAACCACCACTTCTTTCTTTCCGATGAATGGCTTCCTTACAGCAGCAGAGGATGTATCTTTTTGAATCTTTCCATTCTTTATCCCGACTTCTACCCTTTCTTCGGTCAATATCAATTCAGTAAAACCTGCCGATGAACTCCCAATTAAATGATTGAAGAAGGGACCAGACAAGGTGCCCAAAAACATGTCTACAAACTCTCTTTCAGATAGGGGAGGTTGAATTCTTCCGGCCAAGTCTCTCCATTTTTGCGCATAGTCCTTGAAGCCTTCACTTGAAACCATGGTCATACTCTGGAGTTGAGTACGAGTGGGTGCAAGATCAACATTGTATTGGTATTGTTTGTAAAAGGCTGCAACAAGATCCTCCCAGTTATGAACATTGGCTCTTTCTAACTGATAAGACCAATCAAGTTGAGTTCCAGACAGACTGTCTTGGAAGAAGTGTATCCATAAATCTTTGTCAACGGTATGGGGCCGGATTTTCCTCACATAGGACCGGAGATGCATTTTAGGGAATGAAAATCCGTCATATTTTGCAAACACAGGTGCTTTGAATTTTGGAGGAATGATAATTCCCGATACTAGTCCCAACTCCTCAAAGTCTACTCTAGGCACTTTTTGGATTTCCATTGCACTCAACCGCTCTTCTAGATGCTTATAGATGTCGTTGGATGGAGGGTATTGTTCATCAAAATAGTCTTCTTCTTCCTCTTCCTCTTCTGACTCTGACTGGATAACTATTTCTTTGCCTTTTCCCATCTTGATTGTCTTTCTCACCGGATGTCGTTACGAAGTCTAAGGCCCTTCTTGTTTTCCCTTGGAATCTTCTTCCCATGTTTAGAACTCCGGTTATCTTCTTCATCTTCTTTTTCTTCTCCTCATCCAACAAGGTCTTTAACTCTTCTTTTCCTTTGGCTAGAGTTAAGAACAACTGTTGAAACTGTGCATTCTGAGCTTGGAGGTCCTTCACCGTTTGCTCGAGATCCATCTTACTTAAATAAATAGTAGAGAGATAAGGAGACTTGTTACGAGAAACCTGCTTATGTTATTATGAATGGTAAATGCATATGCAATGATTCCAAGGATTTTAAGATTCAAATTTGTTTTAGACAAAAAGGAAACACGCGTTATATTAATAGATTAAAGCTCGAGTACATTAATGCCTTCTTGGGCAAAATAATACAAAAGCTTTAAGATAAAAAGGTAGTACGCATCCTCTTTGGTGCAATGTAGGCATTCAGAGTCTGTTCCTCATGAAGTAGTCTAGTGAGTTCCAAAACCTTCTTCTCGCTTGCGTAGAATTGGGCTTCGAAAGTATCTCGCTCCCCCTTGAGTTTTATCCAATCTCTTTGTAAGTCTTCAAGAGAGGTGGGCATGTCAGGATGTAGGATAGTGTATGGAATATCTCCTTCCATGACGGGCTCAATGATTACCGGGAGAGTGGAGGGATAAGGCATCACAAGACTTTGAGCAAGAGTTCATACCCATTTGAGGTAAGGCTCAAGAGGGATGGAATTCTTATGCCCCAATGTCTTGATATCTACCTTGTTCAACATCCTCCATGCTCGGATAAATCTCTGGCGAAGACCTTGATCGTTGTTCTCGTAGTAAAACACAAAACCTTGAATCAGCATCTCGTGCAGGCCATCCCTCCGGGCGTAACCAAATTGTCTTAAGGCTAAGAAGGGGTTGTAGGTGATACCTCCCCTAACGCCAAGTTAAGGAACATTAGGAAATTCTCCACAACGGTCGACAATAGTAACATTCTCTATGGATCGGGAGCACCAATGAATGTTTGAATGTTGAGTGTCATCAACCTTTGTGACCACCTTGAACCTTGCTCATTCTTCAATACAGATTGGGGAAGATGCGAAATAAACCATCTTGCCAAGAGAGGAGTACAACACATAAGAACACCTCTTTTCCTCATTGTGCGAGTGTGAAAAGAGTGTAGGATATCCCCTAGCAATGTAGGCACCGGGTTGCGGGATATGAAGATTTTGACGGTGTTCACGTCTATGAGTTGGTCAGGATTTGGAAACAAAACCATCCCATAGATGAAGAGAGCCATAATTTCCTCAAAAGCTTGCAGGTCCAAAGAATTCCAACAGTTTTGGGCTTTCTTAAACAAGAACTTTGCTAGGAAACCTTTGACACCACTCCTTGTTTCCCAATGAGTTGTGACATCAGATGAGTGCAAGTGTAGAGCTTGAGCAATCTCTTCTGGCTTTGGGTCTCTTTCCGTACCATTGAAAGGTAGTTGGTTGAGAATGGGAATCCTCAAGAGTCGGGAAAATTCTTCCAAAGTAGGCACAAGTTGATAGTCTGGAAATGTGAAGCAATGGTGTAAAGGATCAAAGAACTGAAAGAGCACCTTCATCATGTCCTCATCTGTGTTGGAGGTGACCAAGTTGAGTAGGCGACCATGTCTCTCGGTGAATGGAGAGTTTTCATGAATCCTTGAAGCTAGCTCCTTAAATTGTGGAGGGATCCTGTTGTACCCCAAAATTTGCCCTCCCATATTCCTCAAGATTTGTCAAGAATAATCCTCAAATTGCTCAAGATGGCTCAAGAGGTAGACAGTCAAACCATCTCCTAAGACAGCTGAAATTAGGGTTTTGGTTCTTTCAAGGAATTTGGGGTTTTCAATGGTTCAATCAAGTCTCATAGGCTTATATACATTCTCAAGGACCTACATGCCAAGTCTCAAGATTCACAGTACCAATTTGCACAGTCAAAAGCTCCATTTGACCTACAGTCAACTGCAAGGGCAAAATGGTCATTTTGCAGTCAAAAGTCAGAATTTTTGGTCAACATCTTATTTTGAGTTCACAATCATCATTTTATCAAGTCTTGATCATGATCCCACAAGGATAGCTCAAAAATCATCAAGATGCAAAAAGTTACTATTTTTGGACAGTAGAAAAGTCAACTGTATATTGACCAGGGCATAACTTTTTCATGGTTTGTCAGAAAATACCATCTAATGCTCATTTTGAAGAGGATGCAATTTCCTACAATCCATCTTCACACTCCAAGTTCAAGAAATGCTCTCATAAAAAGTTATCAATTTTTACATTATAGGTCCTTTTCAAAAGTCAACAAAAGTACCTTTTGAGTCAAAGGCCATAACTTGAGATTGGTAAATCCAAATGACATGGGACCAAAGGCATTGGTTTGAGGACTTCAATAGATTTCCAAAATGTCCAAGAACATGGTCATATGATCAAAATTAAGCAAGTTGTGCATTGGAGAAGTTGGGAAATTTTCATGAATTTGCAAAAGTCAACTTTGCTCAAAACACCTCATTTTTGCTAATGGGCCTCAAATCTCTTGTTGAAACTTCATCCATGACCTATGCACGACCCATCAAGCTTAATTGAATTTATTTTCTTATTTTTATTGATTAATTGGATTTTTAATTAATATTAATTCATTTAATCAATTTAAATTGTAGGAAAATAGAAGATTTGATTTTTCAATCAATTTGTGAAGCAAATATGGTCAAGATATGCTGGCAAATTCATGCACAAGTCAAAGATACAAAAATCTCCAAATTTGGCAACATTTTCCAATCATGAAAAATAAAAAAGATTTGATTTTCAATCAAGGATTCAAACACCAATGCAATGGATTTTTGCCCAAGCTTTTGACCTAATTCAATTGCCTTATATACAAGCATGCTAACCCTGACCTAATGGACGTGAAAAAAGCTGCAGAAAAACCATAGCCAATTCAAGAAATTTCCAAGAAAATTGAAAACTGATTTTGGCATTCTAGGTTGATTCAAGGGTTTTTGATCATTCAAACACATTGTAGGAGGTTCCAGGAACGTGTTGCAATCAAATTCCAGTCCCAAAGCTCAAGGAATCGTTCATTACAGAACCACGGTTTGCCTTCTTTATTCAAAATCGTATTGCTCAAATCATGCATATTTAACGTGTTTTCTTGATTGATTTGTGTTGCTAGGAACCATATGAAGCTAATGGTATCATTTAATTGAACTATAACTCCCTGAATCACCATATGCCATGAACGATTTTTTAGGGTTTTTGAGTTTGAAATTGGGGCTTTATGAACCAGGAAAAATTAGGACTCATAAGGCACATGGTTGAACTCGTGTGGCCAAGACGAACACAACTGACCCCTCGCGAAATATTTATATATACTGTGGTGCTAGTCGCTATTATTCGTGCAGCTAGTTTGTGGGGGTTAAAAACCCCTGCTATCTAATATTCTTTTTGCATAACGAATGAAGAAGACGAGGACGTGTAAGCATCTGGTTGGATTATTTGAAACACGCGCATTTTTTTGTGTTTTACAGCATATTGATTAAACTCTTAATATAATATTTGCTTATCATTATAATATCAAAAGCATGCAAGTGGTGTAGTGGTTGGTGCGTTGGCTTGGAAGCATTGGGACCTGGGTTCGAATCCCAGGTCCCCCAAAACAATTATTTGTTTTCTTTCTGCAGGTGATCCCATGTATTCTCTAATGCGTGATCCACTATGCACTTCACATCCCAGCGCGCCAAGTGGCCTCAAACTCAGATCCCATGGCCCAGATTGAAAGACTAGCATACTCCTTAGTCAACCAGCGCATGGACAATCACCAAAGTCAAAAGGGCTGGCAGTATCTGGGCCTGAGAATTGCCAGAAACACCTCCAAAGCTGGCCCATCACCCCCCTGGGTTATTCTTTTTTCTCTTTTTATATTTTTCATTTAACTATTTTTATTATTAATTATTATTATTATTATTATTTAATTAACCAAATTAAATTTTTCATAATAAAATCAGAAAACTAAAAATAATATTATTTTTATTAGTTATTAAAATTAATTTCACCCTTTTATTATTTTTGTAAATAAATATAATTAACTAATTTAGTTTAATTAGGATAATTCTAACTTTTTTCAATAATTTAAAATCAACATAGAATTAGGGTTCTTGACAACTTTTAATCATGTTTTTTTTATTTCCTAAAAACATAAAAAACTCAAAAAAATATTTTTCGTTTATTTAATTAATTAATTAGCTTAGGTTTAATTTAATTAAATGCAAAAAATCATAAAAAACTTCTTTCTTTCTCAAAAAGGGTCAAAACCCTAGGAACTTCTCCGATTCAATTTTTTTCGCGCATATTATTTTTTATCATTATTATGTATTTGCTCCGAGGATGTAATAACTTTAATTAGGACTCTTTTTATCGCTTTTATTTAATTTCCCGCAATTTACTTTTCAAGGGTTTGTTTTTGGCGATGTAAATACTCGACGCCTTGTAATAGCGTAGATTTATTTTCCGCAACTATTAACTGCTAGATGTATGTTAATTAGGCTATGCATGACAAGACTTATCTCTGAAATTAAAATCAACCCGTAGCTCACCCTAACATGTGCAAAGATAACATAACTGAAACCTGACACACTCGCACATGCCACTCTTAGGGTACGCCTCACTTGGTTGCCTCGACGTGGTCATTGAGTATAGGGTGTTTTAGAGGTCGCCCTCCTGTCTAAAGATCAAAAGTTGCCTCGAAACGGTTGCCTCGGATAAAAAGATCTAAGACATTAGGGTTACCGCTAAGGCGTCCTACTATTGCTTTAGTGACCACATGTCCCATTAATCAAATTGACCTGAAACTCCAACGACGGTGCTACCTACTTCTCAATAGTGGGATAGTACTGTCTAAAGGACATTTACACAGCTTAATTTCTTTTGAGTAGGTAGAGGTTCTTAGATGCTTGCTCTTTCAAAACAAAAAAAACTTTTCGCACCTACACTTTTCTGACAAAAGTTTTTTCAAACAACACTTCATACACTCTTGAGGACAGATACAAGAGTTAAATCGAAGTTTTCAAACAAACTTTTTTCAAAACCCACAAACACAAGAAAAGCAAAACATTTTGAAAACATAGTGAGCAAGTACCTAAGAGCCCGTGGATAACCACGGATAGAAAGGGTGCTAACACCTTCCCTTTCTATAATCTACCTCCCGAACCCGAGAAACATCTCGAAAAGGAACTTTGTTGTGCTTTTGTCCTTTCCTTGTTGGAGAAAATAAAAGACGGTGGCGACTCTTGCTTACCGCGACATTTCGCGAACCAGCATTCCAAAACAGTCAGTTCTATTTCCACCGATCACAGAACTGGTGACTCTGCTGGGGACAAATTGGAAGTGAGGTGTACCTTAGGATTAGATCACTATGTTTTTAATTGTATGCTTTGTATGCTTTAATTTTGTGGGCTTGTATTGGAGTTTCATAGATCCTAACCCGGATCTGGGGATACCCTTTAGCTAAGTAGCAATAAACTGTGAGGGACCTGTCCGGCATAGACCGACACGGGTGAAGCAGTAGCTACGTTGGTGTGACACTTTGGTCTGTACCGATATCCCTTGTGTTGGAACGAGGAGAATATGGGTCTTCTGAGGAGTCATTAAGCACCAACTGACCTTAGAACCTTAAATTGACCAACTTGGCCATAGAACAGTAGTAGTATGCTACACTCATTGAGACTAAACTCTCGCGATGGTTTCGGCCGCAAGAAAAGGTTGCCAAACTGGAATTATGACCGATCGAGGGTAGTTAGTGATATTGAGATCCTCTAGAACCCGGTTACTATTTTTAGGACAGGTCTTAACCAACTGAAACTGAAAGAGGGTAGTACCTAAACTTCATGCTAGCCTGAAATCTAAGGGCTCTTGTGTGACTTGTGTGCCTTTACCATGTTTGCCTTTTGTGAATACTTGTGGTATGCCTTTATCATAACATCATACCATCATAACATTGCATACATCCTGCATAGGGACTAACCCATTTCAAGGATCTCAAGGGTTTGTGATGCAGGTCATGATGAACCAAATGTCTAGCAAGGGGCAAAGGGGATTTATTTTCCTCTAGCCAAAGCTGCCTAGAAATCCAAGCAGAATAACCTGAGTCAGGGGCTATGACCCACTCGATATGGTGAGCCTTGACCCTTGAAGAAGGACTCTCAGCAACATGAAGTTCCTTCAGTCAAGCTACAAAATTCAAATTCTAACAATTTTCTTTGTTTACCCCGCGAGATCCTTGAAAACATTGCATACATATATCATACATATCATTGCATTACAGGTACCCTTTTACAGGTCACTTATCTTCTTCGCTGTTTATTTCAGCAATCATCATGTCTACCGAACCTTCCACTGAACAAGCTATCAAGGCCCTCCAGGCCCAGAACGCCCAGTTTCAAGAGTTGGTTATGAGCCTAGCCCAGGGTCAACAGGATTTGAAGACTCTGATTCTGAAGGAAAGGAAGAAGAAGAAGAAGAGGACCGTCTTGTTCAACACTAGACGCAGGTTTGGGAATGGACTGCAAAATGAGGTTGATCTGACCACCTCCTCTGTAGGGAAAGACAGTCCCCTAGAGAGGAGGGTTCCTAGTCCCGTGGTCTCCGACAACGAGACGGATTATGATGAAGAACAGTATCCTCCTGCGGAGGATAGGTATAAACAGTTGGAGGACCGCTTGAGCGCCATGGAGATACAGAATGTGTCCGGGTTAGACTTTGGAGACCTAGGCTTATCCTCTGGGGTGGTGATTCCACATAAGTTCAAGGCACCTGCCTTTGCCAAGTATGACGGAGCTTCCTGCCCAAAGCTGAACCTCCGGTCGTATGTAAGGAAGATCCAACCTTACACTACTGACAAGAATTTGTGGATCCATTTCTTTCAGTATAGTCTTTCAGGGACTCAACTCGAGTGGTTCTATCAGCTGGATGGGGCCAATATCCGCAACTGTGAAGATTTGGCTACTGCATTCTATAAGCAGTATTAGTATAATTCCGACCTCGCTCCTACGCGTACCCTACTCCAGGGTATGTCAATAGGGACGGGTATAGGATTTAAGGAGTATGCTCAAAAGTGGAGAGATCTTGCTGGAAGGGTGCAGCCACCTTTAACTAATCGTGAGCTGGTTGATATGTTTCTGGGAACCCTGTCTGGTCCGTTCTTCAACCATTTGATTGGAAATTCTTCAGCCGGGTTTACAGATCTTATCTTGACTGGTGAAAGAATTGAAGCTGGCATCAAAAGTGGGAAGATTCAAGAAGCTACACCTTCTGATGCTCACAAAAATCCCTACAATAGGAAGAAAGAGTCCAATGTTGTGTATGGTCAAAAGAGTCGTCATAACCAATACGTAGGAGAAATCTTGATCTTTGATCCTACGCCTGCTCAACAAAGACAAGGGAATCAACGTAAGGAGGTCGCACCTAAAAGATAATTCACTAAGATCAACATGTCACTGACTCAAGCGCTACAACAAATGTTGAAGGCAGGGCTGATTACATTAAGGGCTCCTCTCCGAAACCCAAACACTTCCGCTCCTACCTATCATCCCAATGAAAGGTATGCATACCACTCTGACAGTCCAGGACATGACACAAACAATTGTTGGGCTCTGAAGAACAAGGTCCAAGACATGATTGATGCCAAATAAATCCAGTTTGACCCTCCAGAGGCTCCAAACATAATCACTGCTCCTATGCCAAATCATTGAAGGCTTTTATTTTATTCGAATTTTCAAGTTGTATTTTTCTTTGCTTATTCAAACAATTGTTGTCATGGCAAACTTTTTTATTTCATTAATGCATCACATATGTCTGTTTTGAATCAATCCATTCGTATCCAATATATTCAAATTGCTTTCATTCTTTGTGATGTTCAACTCTTGATTAAAAAAAATTCTAAGCCTTTTGAGGGAGGATGACAAAAACGATACCACGATCTTTACAGTATGCTTTTGAATAGACCCCGCTGGTGAAGTACAGGCATTGTTTCAAATCCTAAACAGTGGAGTTATAAGGAAGATAATCCCTCGTCAACCCCTTTGAGCCAAAGAAGTCGAAGTTTTTTATTTTCACAAATTAAAACCCTTAATTATAACCCGGGGCAGGGTAGTTTTCTCAGTTGATCCAGGTGCACAATGAATGGCATCAAAGGAGTCCTTCCAAAACAAAAGACAGTGATGGGTCCGAATAATCATAAAGACAGACAATCATTATCTCTCAGAAATAAAAGCCCATTAAGTCAAAACCTATGAAGGAGACTTACAAAACTGGGGCATCCTGCTGACTGTAAATACAAAAAGAAACAGTTCAGGCAAAAAGACAGGGATAATAAAATAAAAAAGAAATAGATCTTGCAAACTCTCAACAAAAATGACTGTCTGTTCAAAATAAACTATCAGTATCCGAACCATCACCGGAATATCAGAGCAAAGATTCAAACAAAATCTAATGCACGATTAGCTGAGTTTAGGTTTGAAGAACATCACGAAGAGCGGGTGGATACAAATAAAATTTGAGCCTTTATCCTTTGTTTCTTAAACCTTGAACCAGGCCACGTTATAACCCTTAAAAAGTCCTAGCTGAAGCATGGGTTAGTTCGAAAGCATACTGTTACAAAAGGTATCCTGACTCCTGTAGGGCTTGCTGTAAAATCCTGAGTTGACATCACATTTCACAAAAATTCACTTGTTTTATTGAAAAATGCATTTTCAAAAAACTTCAAGACAGACATAAGCTTTGCATTCTTAGAATAACATTGTTTGCATATGGCTATTTGTTCAAATAGCAGAGAAATTTGCACGACGAATATCTAGTGAACAAAAACCTTCTCAACAAAAAGGATCACATCAAGTGGAAGAAACACTTCCAACCAAGGGGCAGACATAATCATTTTCCATCATTTGGGGCAGTCAAGTCAAGATTCAAGGAATCTCTCAAGGTTCCAAATAGCCAGGGGAAAATCTCCATCTGAATCAATTGGGGCATTGGACATGAATTCCAGCAACGAATCTTGCATGATCAAACATCTTCTGGTGGTATGGCAACACAATACTACCGACAGTGACACCTCCCTACACTCTGAGAACGTGGACATAGTCGAAAAAATACTACACGCAATCAAAGACCCGCTAGGTCAACTGGCCTAGGCAAAAACAAGGGCTTCCCGGTGAACCAAAAGGGTTCGGGAAAAAATAAGGGATGAAAATGAAAAAATCTGTACACCCGGCAAGTCGAAAACCTGAAAAGGCGGCTTGGGAAAAAAAGGGTATCCCGATGGACTGAAAACCCGAAAGGGCAGTCCAGGAAAAAGTTAGGGATCAAAAGCGTACGACTATGTCCCGTCATCTCGTCGCTTGCCTACCAGAAGAAGATTTGTCAATCGGCAGTTATCAAGTACCTCCATAGGTACCTTCTCCTACAGAAGCTGGGGCAATAAGAATTTTCCGAACTGTACAAGCTGCTCTGTCCACCAGGTACTAAGGTATATATTCAACTGAAGAGTATGACCAAGATACCTTCACTCCCCGCAGAGTAAAACAATAATGGTAGCTATTCCCACTGAGACTTGCAACTATGAACAAATCAGCAATACTCTCCCCAAGCAGAGTTGGTCTACCATCAGCCCTAAAAAAGTTGGGTATCCCTAGTAGGTCTTAATATTCCCCGGCGGAGTATACAAATATTCCTCAACAGAATATAAGAATGTTCCCCGGCAGAATACAAGATACCCCCAGTGGAGCCATTTCCCAGCGCAGCCTAAAAAAGCTTCCCCGCCAGAGTTGAATCATCTTACCCGGTAGATTCTGGAAGCTTGTCCCCTGCAGAGTACAAATGCATCTCCTCAGCCAAATTCAGAGGTTATCCCCACAAGAGTCTAACTGGGTTATCCTCAGCAAGTTGCAACGAAAAGATCATCCCCATCGAAGTTCTCTCTATCTCCAACAGAGCTTATCAACGGAATCCCCAGCGGAGCTATCGTTAAAATCTCAGCAGAACATCTCTTCCCCACAGAGTAATTCCCCTCAGAGTAATCTCTTCACCAAAGTTTATTCCCCAACGGAGTCATCTTCTCCTACAGGTTTATTCTTGCAACCAGCTTCGTTCATCATCCCCAGCGGAAACGAAGAATTCAACTCTTTTCTCCAGCAACAATCTGGGATTTATTTTCCCCAGCTAAAAACATCACATCCTCATACATCATGAAAGGCATACGCATCATACGACACAATCTCAGTTATTTTTGAGAACATCATGACATCATGCATTTCATACATTATGACATTGCATACAACTAACTCTTTACCTTTTCAGGAAAGATCAATCAACAGACAAAGATCATCATTCCTTCTAGAGATAGTTCAGATGCGACCCAGACATGGCAACATTCTGATACTTATTCCAGACTCCTTCTAGAGATAGTTCAGATGTGACCCATATTTGGCGACATTCCGATACTTATTCCAGATCTCCTTCTAGAGATAGTTCAGATGTGACCCAGATTTGGCGACATTCCGATACTTATTCCAGATTTCTTGCTAGAGATAGTTTAGATGTGACCTAGATTTAGCGACATTCCGATACTTATTCCAGATTTCCTTTCAGAGACAGCTTAGAGATGCTCCAGACCCGGATGCTATTCTATTGCTTATTCAGATTTCCTTTCAGAGACAACTTAGAGGTGCTCCAGACCCGGATGCTATTCTATTGCTTATTCAGATTCAAACTTCTAAAGACAACTTAGAGATGCTCCAACAATGGATGCTATTCTATTGCTTATTCCAGATTCCTTCCAGAGATAGTTCAAATGTGACCCAGATATGGCGACATTTTAATACTTATTCCAGATTCCTTCCAGAGACAGTTCAAATGTGACCCAGATATGGCGACATTTTGATACTTATTCCAGATTCATTCAAGAGACAGTCCAGATACGATCCAGATTTGGATGTTATTCTGTCACTCATTCAGATACAGTATGGATACACCCCAGACACGGCGATCATTCTACTACTCATTTCAAACGTCAGCAATTATATACAGAATAGATACGCTCCAGACACGGAAGCTATTCTATTTCTCATTCAGATTCAACTATCAACTTCAAGTGCAGATATACTCCAGACACGTAAGTCATCATGTCACTTATCCAGATCCCAGTTACAACACAGATACGCTCCAGACACGGAAGTCATTCTGCTACTCATACAGATCTCAATTTCAAATACAGTCCAAATACGATCCAGATTCGGATCTCATTATGTCACTCTTCCAAATAAAGTCCAGATACGATCCATATTCAGATGTCATTCTGTCACTCCTTCAAATACATTTCAGATACGCTCCAAGTGCGGACACAATTCTGGCAATCATCCAGTTCCAGCTTATAGATACAGTCCAGCAATCACTTCCAGATGGCATCTATAAGCCCATCCTTCTACCAACAATCTTCATATGGCATATATAAGCCCATCCTCCTATCCATCATCTCTCCAAATGGCATCTGTAAGCCCATTCCTGACATCACATTGCTGATACTACACTATGCGAGTGCAAATTTCTTGGCACTTTAGTGTTCAATCATCTTCCACCTTCGGATCATGAAAGGCACGCAAGCCAATCTACATCCTCAGGTTTAAGAATATTGAACAGGGGCAACTGTTGTACCCCAAAATTTTCCCTCCCATATTCCTCAAGATTTGTCAAGAATAATCCTCAAATTGCTCAAGATGGCTCAAGATGTAGACAGTCAAACCATCTCCTAAGACAACTGAAATTAGGGTTTTGGTTCTTTCAAGGAATTTGGGGTTTTCAATGGTTCAATCAAGTATCATAGGCTTATATACATTCTCAAGCACCTACATGCCAAGTCTCAAGACTCACAATACCAATTTGCACAATCAAAAGCTCCATTTGACCTACAGTCAACTGCAAGGGCAAAATGGTCATTTTGCTGTCAAAAGTCAGAATTTTTGGTCAACATATTATTTTGAGTTCACAATAATCATTTGATCAAGTCTTGATCATGATTCCACAAGGATAGCTCAAAAATCATCAAGATGCAAAAAGTTACTATTTTTGGACAGTAGAAAAGTCAACCGTATCTTGACCAGGGCATAACTTTTTCATGGTTTGTCAGAAAAATTCCATCCAATGCTCATTTTGAAGAGGATGCAATTTACTACAATCCATCTTCACACTCCAAGTTCATGAAATGCTCTCATAAAAAGTTATCAATTTTTACATTATAGGTCCTTTTCAAAAGTCAACAAAAGTACCTTTTGAGTCAAAGGCCATAACTTGAGATTGGTAAATCCAAATGACATGGGAACAAAGGCATTGGTTAGAGGACTTCAAGAGCTTTCCAAAATGTCCAAGAACATGGTCATATGATCAAAATTGAGCAAGTTGTGCATTGGAGAAGTTGGGAAATTTTCATGAATTTGCAAAAGTCAACTTTGCTCAAAACACCTCATTTTTGCTAATGGGCCTCAAATCTCTTGTTGAAACTTCATCCATGACCTATGCACGACCCACCAAGCTTAATTGAATTTATTTTCTTATTTTTATTGATTAATTGGATTTTTAATTAATATTAATTCATTTAATCAATTTAAATTGTAGGAAAATAGAAGATTTGATTTTTCAATCAATTTGTGAAGCAAATATGGTCAAGATATGCTGGCAAATTCGTTCACAAGTCAAAGATACAAAAATATTCAAATTTGGCAACATTTTCCAATCATGAAAAATAAAAAAGATTTGATTTTCAATCAAGAATTCAAACATCAATGCAATGGATTTTTGCCCAAGCTTTTGACCTAATTCAATTGCCTTATATACAAGCATGCTAACCCTGACCTAATGGACGTGAAAAAAGCTGCAGAAAAACCATTGCCAATTCAAGAAATTTCCAAGAAAATTGAAAACTGATTTTGGAATTCTAGGTTGATTCAAGGGTTTTTGATCATTCAAACACATTGTAGGAGGTTCCAGGAACGTGTTGCAATCAAATTCCAGTCCCAAAGCTCAAGGAATCGTTCATTACAGAACCACGGTTTGCCTTCTTTATTCAAAATCGTATTGCTCAAATCATGCATATTTAACGTGTTTTCTTGATTGATTTGTGTTTCTAGGAACCATATGAAGCTAATGGTATCATTTAATTGAACTATAACTCCCTGAATCACCAGATGCCATGAACGATTTTTTAGGGTTCTTGAGTTTGAAATTGGGGCTTTATGAACCAGGAAAAATTAGGACTCATAAGGCACATGGTTGAACTCGTATGGCCAAGACGAACACAACTGACCCCTCGCGAAATATTTATATATACTGTGGTGCTAATCGCTATTATTCGTGCAGCTAGTTTGTGGGGGTTAAAAACCCCCGCTATCTAATATTCTTTTTGCATAACGAATGAAGAAGACGAGGACGTGTTAGCATCTGGTTGGATTATTTTAAACACGCGCGTTTTTTTGTGTTTTACAGCATATTGATTAAATTCTTAATATAATATTTGCTTATCATTATAATATCAAAAGCATGCAAGTGGTGTAGTGGTTGGTGCGTTGTCTTGGAAGCATTGGGACCTGGGTTCGAATCCCAGGTCCCCTAAAACAATTATTTGTTTTCTTTCTGCAGGTGATCCCATGTATTCTCCAATGCGTGATCCACCATGCACTTCACATCCCAGCGCGCCAAGTGGCCTCAAACTCAGATCCCATGGCCCATATTGAAAGACTAGCATACTCCTTAGTCAACCAACGCATGGACAATCACCAAAGTCAAAAGGGCTGGCAGTATTTGAGCCTGAGAATTGCTAGAAACACCTCCAAAGCTGGCCCATCACCCCCCTGGGTTATTCTTTTTTCTCTTTTTATATTTTTCATTTAACTATTTTTATTATTAATTATTATTATTATTATTATTTAATTAACCAAATTAATTTTTTCATAATAAAATCAGAAAACTAAAAATAATATTATTTTTATTAGTTATTAAAATTAATTTCACCCTTTTATTATTTTTGTAAATAAATATAATTAACTAATTTAGTTTAATTAGGATAATTCTAACCATTTTTCAATAATTTAAAATCAACATAGAATTAGGGTTCTTGACAACTTTTAATCATGTTTTTTTTTATTTCCTAAAAACATAAAAAACTCAAAAAAATATTTTTCTTTTATTTAATTAATTAATTAGCTTAGGTTTAATTTAATTAAATGCAAAAAATCATAAAAAACTTCTTTCTTTCTCAAAAAGGGTCAAAACTCTAGGAACTTCTCCGATTCAATTTTTTTCGCGCATATTATTTTTGATCATTATTATGTATTTGCTCCGAGGATGTAATAGCTTTAATTAGGACTCTTTTTATCGCTTTTATTTAATTTCCCGCAATTTACTTTTCAAGGGTTTGTTTTTGGCGATGTAAATACCCGACGCCTTGTAATAGCGTAGATTTATTTTCCGCAACTATTAACTGCTAGATGTATGTTAATTAGGCTATGCATGATAAGACTTATCTCTGAAATTAAAATCAACCCGTAGCTCACCCTAACATGTGCAAAGATAACATAACTGAAACCTGACACACTCGCACATGCCACTCTTAGGGTACGCCTCACTTGGTTGCCTCAACGTGGTCATTGAGTATAGGGTGTTTTAGAGGTCGCCCTTCTGTCTAAAGATCAAAAGTTGCCTCGAAACGGTTGCCTCGGATAAAACGATCTAAGACATTAGGGTTACCGCTAAGGCGTCCTACTATTGCTTTAGTGACCACATGTCCCATTAATCGAATTGACCCGAAACTCCAACGACGGTGCTACCTACTTCTCAATAGTGGGATAGTATTGTCTAAAAGACATTTACACAGCTTAATTTCTTTTGAGTAGGTAGAGGTTCTTAGATGCTTTCTCTTTCAAAACAAAAAATACTTTTCGCACCTACACTTTTCTGACAAAAGTTTTTTCAAACAACACTTCATACACTCTTGAGGACAGATACAAGAGTTAAATCGAAGTTTTCAAACAAACTTTTTTCAAAACCCACAAACACAAGAAAAGCAAAACATTTTGAAAACATAATGAGCAAGTACCTAAGAGCCCATGGATAACCACGGATAGAAAGGGTGCTAACACATTCCCTTTCTATAATCTACCTCCCGAACCCGAGAAACATCTCGAAAAGGAATTTTGCCGTGCTTTTGTCCTTTCTTTGTTGGAGAAAATAAAAGACGGTGGCGACTCTTGCTTACCGCGACATTTCACGAACCAGCATTCCAAAACAGTCAGTTCTATTTCCACCGATCACATATCCTTACAAGGTTGACTTGAATAGCTTTCATGCGAAGAGAATCCATATCCTACAAAGCAAGAACAAAGATGAATCCCAAAATCCTTGAAATGGTTAGTGAATGTGTATGATGTTATGTACAAGTATGTATATACAAACAAAGCAAACAAGTTCTTAGGTTTAGGCTTGCATGGAGTTTTATAGGTAAGTACCTTCTTGAAGTTTAGTTGGCTCAACCTATCCTAGTAATAGTAACCGGGTTCTAAGGAGCTCAATTTCACTGGTCTGTTTCCTTGGTCATTGTTTCAGCACAAGCCTCTTTAATGGCGACCGAAATATCTCAAGAAACCAAACCTCAATGAGTGTAGTATCGAGTATCTATCAACTTTGGACTGTACCAAAGCCGGTCATCTCACTATATCCTAAAGGCCAAGTTGGTCAAGTTAAGGTTCTAGAAGTTCATTAGTGCTTCATGACATTACTCAGCGGCCCCGTATTCTCTTCAATTAACTCAAAGGCTACCGGTACCCACAAATATGTCGCACTAACGTAGCTATTTCTTAGACCATGCCGGTATACCCCGCACAGTTTCTATAACATATTGTTACTCACCTATAATGTATCCCAAATCTGGGTAGAGGATTCAAACCCAAAGAAAGAACCATAATGTAAATCATACAAGTCAAACAATGCAAGCAAGTAAATGTGATCTAACCCTAAGGTAACCCCACTTTTAGAATTCTCTCCGGCAGAGTCGCCAGTTCTGTGATACGGTAGGAGAAATGACTTGGGTGTTTTGCGTTTGATCACAAATGTTGCGGTTAGCAAGAGTCGCCACCGACTTTTCTTTTATCCAAAAGAAAAGGTGAAAAAGCACAGGAAAGACCTTTGAGATTATTTCTTGAGTTCGGGGAGGGGGGGGGGCAGATTATGAAAAAGGAAGGTATTAGCACCCTTTTCATCCATGGTTTTCCATGGGCTCTTAGTTACTTTCTAGATCACTTGCTTTGTGTTTGAAATTATGCTTTGTGTGGTTTTTGAAAGTATTTTGTAAAGAGGCCATTGTTTTGACAATCTTTGTAATGATTCTCGTTCGTAAGAATGTATACAAAGATGTTGATCTTTTGAAAATGTTTTCAATTTTGTAAGATGTTTGAAAGTGTATGTGTTTGTTTTGAAAATAGCAAGGATGTTTTGTTTTAAAATGGAGCAAGTAATTAGGAGCATTCTACCTACTTAAAAGTCTTTCTTGTTCATTTTTCTTTTCCTTTGGCATTGTTATCTTACCATTGATTTGGTAAGTAACCCTATCTTTGGATGTTAATGGGGCGTGGGTCATCGTATAACCATGATTAGAAATGTTGCAAGGTATCTTAGCATTCTCTTTTAGGGACTGAGATCATTTGTAAGGCAACTTAGATAGCGTCATTGAGGGACTATGATCTTGTATTTGCTTGTTTTTGCTAAGATACCTTACATGCGTAGTATGGCCATTTTGTATAAGGCAACCAAGTGGAATAACCCTAGGGGTGCTTGTGTACAAGTTGTGATACGATGGAAGAACCGCTGTTAATACTGGTTTGCGTTTTTTGTTCGCAAAATGTCCCGGTAAGCAACAGTCGCCATCAACTTTTATTTTATCCAATCAGGAAAAGGAAAAAGAACAGAAAAAACCTTTTTCGAGATGTTTTTGAGTACGGGAGGTAGATTATAGAAAGGGAAGGTGTTAGTATCCTTTCTATCCGTGGTTTTCCACGGGCTCTTAGGTACTTGCTCATTTTGAAAACTGCTTGTGTGTGCTTGTTTTGAAAACTTTTGTTTTGCTTTGTTTTAACCCTTGTTTCTATCCTCAAGAGTGTTACGAAGTTGTTTTTGAAAAACTTTGTTTTGAAAGTGTTTATGTAAAAAATTTGTTGTTTTGAGCAAGTACCTAACAATTATCTACCTACTCGAAAAAAGGCATTATTTTCCTCCTATCCTTTAGACCGTGTTATCCTACCAATAGTGAGTAGGTAACCCTAGTCGTTGGATGTTTAAGGGACTATCGAAAGAGACGTAATGGTCATTGAAGACAACATGTAAGGATACCTTAGCATTTCGAAGGGACTGTCATCATATATTCGTAGGCAACATCGAGGGACAAGATCATTTCTCGTAGGCAACTCGAGGGACATTAAAGGACTATGATCTTTATGATGACTTTTAGATTGAGGGTCTTTTGCTAAGATATCCCTACGTTCGAGGGACATGACCATTGTTTTCCGAGGCAACCAAGTGGGGAGTACCCTAGGGGTGCAAGTGTGCAGCAGTGTTTGTTTTCAGATATATTATCTTTGAATTAGGTTATACTATGTTCAATTAATTTATCGGTATTTCCATACAATCCTATTAGTCTAAGCATTGCATAAAATATAGTAACAGGAGATAAAGGCGGAAATATAAACCTAAGCTTTTACAGAGCTTTGGGGCAGTTACATAATAGTGAAAAGTGCGGAAAAGAAATCCTAAAACTATTACTTCCCATAAGCAATTACATAATTAGAAAAAAATGCGAGAAAAGATAAATCTACGCTATTACATTGATAATGCGACCTATACAATTTTCCTAGAAATTAAAATGAAAAGAATAAATAAAAAGAAATTAAGGAAAAATTAAAACCCAAAATTCTAAGTTAATGTTTTTGGTGTTTTTTGTAGAAAATAATTTTAAGTTAATTAAAAAACCTAATTCTAATTAATTTTAATAAAAAAAGTTAATTAACTTAATTTATTAATAAATGAAAAAAAATCCAAAAATTCAGTTACTAACTAAAACAAAAACCTAATTCTAATTTGTTAAAAAAATGGTTAATTAATCAAATTAAAGAGTTAATAAAAAAAGAGTTAATAATAATAAAAAAACTAAAATCTAAATTAATTAGGGTTTGTAACAAAGGTTAAGTTTTCCAATTAATAGGGTTTTTGATTTAAATAAAATTAGAGTTTATATGAATTTAGGGTTTTTAAGGAAGATATTAAAAAGAAAGAAATGATGTACACAGGGTTAAAAATAAGCAAAATTATACATATTGCCAGGGGTGGGTGTTGACCCAAAAATTAATATAAAACCTAAAATTAAAAAAAAAACTAAAATTAATTATTCGATTTTATTATGAAAAATCAAAGGTTTCTGAAAAATGTTAAGTTTTATGAAAAAGATTTTAAACAGAAAGAATAAAAATAGGTAAAAGGATAAATAGAAATGAAGAAAACCAACACCAATAGGGGTGGTTGTTGAACCCACGCCCTTAGCCTCCTCAGGATGTCTGCCTTGCCATGAGTCATGCATTGATGGTTGTTCTATTTTGGCCACGGTGTTTTGTAATAACCCTGCATGGGACCCTGTTTAAATCTGCAGTGTTGAATCTCATGAACACATTAAATAAATTACTATATCATGAAATACAAATAAAACAAATATATGAAATTTTGTAATGTTAAAACCGATATGGCATGTATGAATGCTTCTACATCCTTTTGATCATGGAGATCAAAACAGCTTTACCCTTACTGGAGAAGTAGTGGGATGTGGATTTGTAACAAGGATGGCTTGTTTGTAGTGAGATGGAGGTTTGTAATAAGGATTTCAAGGTTTTAGGGTTCTTGAAATAATTTGATATTTTGACAGGATTGTGGCAAAGGTTTTTTCCCCCTCTTATTTGTGCGAAAAGATTGTGATTATATATTGGAAATTAGAGGGAAAAAAAAGGGCTTTGAATGTGCAATTGAGCCTCCAATAACCATAAACAATAGTGCAGATTTTTATTCACTTGAGTTCGTCACATTCCAGGCTAAATCGCAGGGGCTTAAGTATAATTTTTGAAGTTGAAATGTGAAAACAAAATATAGCCGACATCGAGAACTAATTCCTGTCCAAAAATGGGCTCAATCGGATAAGCGGTGAATTAGTTATGAATTTTTGAAGTTTTGGCTCAGACAAACTTATTTTGGGCTCTAGTGTCAATTCTGACATGTTGTTCATTAAAAAACTGGTAATGATCGGAGCATAACCTGGTCTCGAATTTTGAAGAAAAGTTGTAGATCTCTGAGTCAGTGACCTTATGTAAAAAGATGGGCCCAATCCGATAAAAATTGACCGAGTTATGAATTTTCGAAGTTTCGACCCAGATGAAATAATATTCAACATTCAGGATTTTCGGCGTGTCACACGTACTCTGAGCAAAAAACAAAGGCCTTTTGCATACCGTTCGAACTAGATACCTCCTATGAAAACTTAGCCAACTCAATTTATGAAATTTTGGCGCCGGAACCAGCTCGATACGATGAAAATAGTCCAAGTTATGATTGTCTGAACATGACGCAAATAAACTTTTGTCACAAATTTTCCGTACGAAAATACTTGATACATCCGCATTTTTGAAGACCTTCTGATCGAAACTGGCTTCCATCCGTGAGAGATGAAAACGTAAATGACGTAAAGACGGAATTTTGGCCACCGAAACGGGTTCAAAACAAGCCATGGTCTTCAAGTTATGAATTTTTTAGTGCGTAAAAACTGCACTTTCAGCACACTTTTTCATCATATTTCTTCGAGCAAACTCACACATTCGGAGACCTTCTTTAAAGAATTGACTCTTTAGCCGAACCTGAATTTGAGAATATATTATCTGAGATATCTTGGTGAAAGAACACCTGAATATGACGCGTCGGGTTGGACTTGTGAATCTTTGAACCCCGAATCGTTGCAAAACAGCGAATCGATATTCAGCACTAAAAATACTCTTAGAACATCCATTGACGAAATAAACGTCGCTTGTAACCTGAAGAAGTTTGCTAAATATACCTTGATTCCATAACCATAAAACCAATGATATGCATGTATGTAGTAATGAAATGTAAGCCAAAAAGGTCAAAATAGCGAGGGTAAATTTTGGGGTACAACACAAGTGAATTAGGGTTTTCTAAGTATTGATTTTAGTCTTTCCATACAAACCCTAATTACTAGCATGTTATATATAAAAGCGATAAGTTGTGAAATTTAAAGTTACTACGCTATTATAACATTTGTGGGGAGGGGGTGTACAAATTGAATAGGGATTGCAAGAATGTAAACCTAGTTAGTCTATTACAACCATATTGAATTGATATCAATGTACAAGGAAATTAAATGCATACAATGTATAAAATGAATAAATGTACAAAATGCAATAATGTGAAGTGAATGTATATTTGTTTTGGATGTTTTTTAGAGAAAAGGGATTTTGTCTTAATATAATTAATTAAAGAAAATAATTAATTAAACTTAAAAGTAAACCTAATTCACTAAGAAAAGAAAATTAATAAAACCCTAATTCATTAATTGATTAAAGAAAATAAGTTTAGAAAAAGTAATTTTTGGTATTTTTATCTTGAAAATATTTATAGTATTATAAAATTTTTTTGGCCTTTTTTAATATTAAAATGATATATTTTAATAGGTGTAAAAGAAAAATAAATACTAACCTAGTTTTAATTAAATTTACAAGATAATAAGTAACAATAAATAAGGCATGATTAATAAAAATAATTTTTTTGTATGAGAAAAATAAATAAACTAATTTAAAATGAAAATCTAATATTTTTTATATTTTTATGATTTTTAGTATTTAGAAAATATATTAATAAAATGAATGAAATAAAAATAAGAAAATAAAAATAAACTGGGCAAGAGGCGCAAATAGCCTGCAGGGGGTTAGAAATAAAAAAACAAAATAAACAGGCCCAAGAAGGCCCAGCGTGTCAAAAAAGAAAAATTAGAAAATAAGAAAAATGTGAAAAAATCAAAAGGGTACCACTAGGGCTCGAACCCAGGTCCCAAAGGTTATAGGTGTGAGCTTCTATCAATGGGGTGGCTATACATCCGTTAACATAGGCAAATCAATAAATATACAAGGCAAAATGTGCCCTGGTGACTTCATCTTCAACCTCCAGCCAGACCAACTGTAACTTGCTCATTTCTCACCAAAAATGAAAAATGTAAACATGAAACTTGTAGCAAATTTCCTCACGGATTCAGAAATGTAAAACATTAAAACTATAGATCAAAGATAAGCATGAATTTTAATGGTCCTAATCTGAATCCTAAAAATCTTAGAAATTTCAGTTTCAAAATTCTCTAAGCTCAAGCAAAATTAATGGAAACTATGGACATGGTTAGCTTTAGGGCAATGATATCTACATGTTTTGTTCACAAATAAACTATTGATGATGCATGTATGAAGAGTTCAAAGTTGAGAAAACTTACCTCAAAACTGGAAATCGTGTTTTGAGTTTGAGCTTGTTTCAAGTGATGGTGATGATCAGGTTAGCTTCCTTGAGGTCCCAGGAAGCTAATGCAATGATTAGCTTGAACAATAGATGGCTCAAATGGTCTGGAGAAGTCAATGTGCAGAGCTGAGTTTTTGAAAATGGAGGATGGTGTGAATGGTGTTATAGTTCTATAACAGGGTGTGGGATCAACTCTATATGATATTTAGAAACTTTAGAAGCCAAAAGGCCAAGAAACGCACAAGTAGATTACGAGTTTCAAGTTTTTGGTCAGTTTGTGTGAAAATGGAAGTGTGTAGTGTGGTTATGAGTTTTTGGTTCTTTCAAGGCTTGAGCATTCATGTGTTTGTGTCAAATGGTTTGTGTATGTATAAACAAAAGTGTTTGAGTGCATTGGCAAGTCAGAAGTACAAGCATGGGATGGGTGATTGTAAGTGTTTGAAACATTTCTCATGAATTATAGGACTTGTTTGATCAGAAGAGAACAAGCGCAAGGCTCAAGAACAAGTTTTGTACAAAAAGTCACTTTATCAAAATGACAATGTAACCTTTCTTCCAAAAATGGATAAAAAGCATGTCCATGCATTGAATGCTTGAAGTGAGGCCTATAACAGTTGTGTAAACCATTAATTATGGAGTGCCTAACAAGTTTGAGGCCTGCAAAGTAGTGTTTATGCAGCATAGTTTGAATTTGAATTTTGTTCATCACTAAAATGACTTGTAATTAAAGTGATAAAACCCTAACTTCATCTCTTCGATTCTCCCTACTCAAGAATGATCTCAAGGAGTTCTTGGACATTTCGGAAAGCTTGTAATTTGCTTTATAACCCATATTTGAATTGCTTTTGAAGGTTCCACTTGGAACTATATGTAAAAGTTCCATGAAGTTAGGTCAAAATCCTGGCCAGATTAGGGTAAAATTTTACTAAGTGTTTAGTTTCATGACCACATGTTCATAAAATTATAACTTGAGATCCAAGCATTTTTGGAAGGAGTTGTGTAAAGCAAAGTTGTATATTTCATAGAGATCTACAACTCTAATGTTGGAAGTTTCTCTTGATTCATCTTGATCATGGTGAAAAGTTTGCTCAAAGTTATGAAAAAACATGAAATTTCCAACAATTAGAAAAAAATTTAAGTTTAGAAATTTTGACTTTTCAAAATGAAATCTTGACTTTTTGATTTCTTGATGAATAAGTTTCATATTTTGACATGTTTTGATGAATTATGATCTTTGGCACTTGAATTTGACCAAAAAGTCAAAGTTTGACTTTTTAGTATACAGTTGACTTTTGATCAGTTGACTGCAAAATTCATCTGTCAATCCAATGGACTTGCAATGTTTTGAACCATGTCATTAGGTCAAAAATGATGCAATTGGACTTTTGAGAAAATGCCTTAAACCAATTGACCATTTGTTAGGTCAAAAATCAAAAATTGCCCTTTCCTAGTCAAAACCCTAATTTTGACCATTTTGCCCTTTTGGAGACTTGATCAAATTTCTTGAGGAGTTGTGGTCCAAACTTGATCAAGTGATACATATGAGTTTAAAATGTTGATGTGGATAAAAAATTATGAAGTTTGATTGTAAATTGGCCATATTTGACTTTCTCTTCAATACAACTGATTTTTAGGTCAACTGCTCAATTGACTGATCAAAATGTGATCCAAGGCTTGAAACTTGACATGAGTAATCTTGGGGGTCCATAATGATCCATGAAAATCATATGGGGCATAGAAAGTTCAAAAATCCTTGTGCAAACTCAAATCCTAATTTTGGTCATCAGTGCATAAGAAGGTGTCTTGAGCTGATCAAACCCTAATGCAGTCTTGAGTCAAGGGAGATCTTGTGAGCAAATTCTTGATATGTAAGAGGGAAAATTTTGGGGTACAACACCTACGCTATTACATGGCTTTGGGGGATTAATTACATGTCCAAAAACTTGGAAAAATAAAGAAAATCGGTAAATAGTCCTAGTTAATTTCTATTACAACCCATGAGCAGTTACAATAATATGAAAAATGAAAAAATAAATAAATACGCGTAAATCGAGAAAAACGTCTAAAAATCCTAGGGAAAAGAAATCTTTTGTTTATTTTTATTTATTTTTAGAAAATAAAGTCTAAGTCTAATTAATTTTAATTTTAAGAAAGATGTTAAAGTAATTAAATTAATTAGTTAACAAAAATAATTTTAATTGAAAAAAAAACTAGACCTAATTTTTGTGATTTTTTTGTTTATTAATAAAACCAAAAATCAAGAAAGGAGTAAGTAACATAAAAAATAGAAATGCAAGAGAACAAGTCTTTCGATCCATAGGAAAAGGTAGTTTTCGATCATGAAGAGGCAGTTTTCGATCCAATGAATGGGGGCAGTTTTTGATCCAATGAATAATGATTGTCTTTCGATCCCGAGAGGGGGGGAATGCTTTTTGATTCATATCTGCAAGAAAAGCATTAGAAAAATAAAGATGCAGGACCTGGGTGACAAACCCATACCCTTCGATCTTGTGCGCGTTGGTCTGCTCAGGCTTGATCTGTAGTACGAGCATTAAAAAAAACAAATACAAACCTGGGTGTCGAACCCAGGTCCTTCCCCTGCACACACACCTGCAAGTTTGATCAAATGCTGGATCGAAACATAACCAAAGACCCTACCCTACGTATGATCATTTCCTAAACCCAAATCTGGGGTTAAAACTGGCACAATATCTTTATATCACCTAGTTTGAAGCCTGGATGCTTCGAAGCCTTAAATGGAACCATGTACTTCCACACTTATATTTGTATGAATGATCAATAATAACACAAGCATGTTTGTAAAAACAATTCAAATAGTAATCTAAAGGTTGTGACTCAGAATTTTTCCAAGGACTGGTGGGCTTGGTGCGTGACTTTTGTGCATGCTTCAGGCTTGGAGGAGAGCTGGTATTCGATTGGACTTGGAGGAGCCTGCAAAGAGTGTTTTTATTTTGACAACTTTGCTGGATTCTTGAGAATTTTTGTGGCTCTTTGAGGTAGCTTTCGATAGGCAATATGGGCGTCCGTATGAGGCAATATGTAAGTGTAGGTCTCCAGTGTATGTCTCTTGTCCCTGACCGGTGGTGTGAGTGTCTTGTATTTATAGGAGATGGGGGTGCATGGAAATGGCAAGAGACAACCATTAACCAAGCTTTGAAGGCCATGAGGCCAAAATCAGACACATTAAAAAAAACTTCCATTTTTGAAATGTTCATGGCTCTTTGAGCCTTAGGATGAACCTGGACACATTTGGCTCCTTCGAATGCCCTCTAGCATTGCTCTTCGATTGGCCTAGAGTTTTGATTCGAAGTGTTTAGAAACTTTTTTATTAGACCTTCTTCGATCAGTCAACTTCTACATTGATTGCTTGATTTTATTTATATGCTCATCTAAATACATCTTACTCTAATATTCCAATCAAGGACACTTTGTTAATCATGACTTCGAAGTACCCCTTATCCTTGCTCTTCGATTGGCCCAGAATTGTCTCCTTCAAATGGACCACAGGTATATCCTTATAGCTCCTTCAATTGAGTCTATCTAAATCAATTCAAATTGCTCAGATCTTTGATGACTCTGAATCCCAATTTTTCAGAGTCTCCCCTTATCAGAGTTTCTTTAATTAAGTCACCATTTGCCTTAATTCAAATTGTCCATAATTATCTTTATCAGAGTATGGTTCTTTTTGATGATTCTGAATTCAAATATGTTTAGAGTTTCCCTTATCAGGGCTTCTTCGAAAGCCCTTCAGATCTTTGCTCTTTGATTGGCTATGACTTGCTCCTCATGGATCCTTCGATTGGACCCATCTATTTGCCTTAGCTGCTTGATTCAAATAACCCAAACGAAAAACTTCATTCTGGCCAATCGAAGCCTCCTTTGTCACCTCCTTCGAATACCATTGCACAAGAGGCTTGGGCCTAGCCATATGTAGGACCAAGACCCATCATAAGAAAAACTTGCATTCAGTAATTATGTGTCTCCTTCAAATGGCCACCAATATGTGTCCTTAGAATGGACCTTTGGAGTGCTCTTTCGAAGGGGTCATATTGTGTGTCATAGTGCAGAAACTATGTTGAGGGGTCTTGGCCTTGAAAGCAAGCACGGAGGAAGTATTTGCCTTATGCATTGAAGGCAATCATAGAAGAAGCCTTTGCCCTTGTGAATCCAAATAAGCATGCAGGAGGCCACTGCTGGTGAATCGAAGGGAACTTGTAGGGTGTTCTTGCTTAAATGAAACTTAAACCAAGGCTTGCTCGAAGGGGAACCAACACACAATCAAAGCTGATGGGCCAATTCCTGATCGAAAGTTTTTACGAGCCCAATCAAAGCTTGTTGATATGCCAATCGAAGGACACTTTGCTATGATATGCCAATCAAAGGACATTATTTAGATGCCAATCGGAAGACACGGTTAATAAGCCAATCGAAGGGCATTGTTCAGATGCCAATCTGAAGATATTGTTGACATGACAATCGAAGGACATGGTTCTGATATGCCAAATGAAGGAAATTATTCAGATGCCAATCGAAAGACATTGTTGACATGCCAATCGAAGGACATTGTTCACTTGCCAATCGAATGACACTTTGCTAGCATTCAAAAAAATTTATTTTCTTTAGGCAAGTGCTTGTAACCAACCATGTAAGAGAAAAACCTTGGGAAACATGAGAAGGAAAATTTTGGGGTACAACAACTTCCCCTGTTCAATATTCTTAAACTTGAGGATTTAGATTGGCTTGTCTGCCTTACGTGATCTGAAGGTGGAATAGGATTGAACACTAGAGTGCCTAGAAATTTGCACTTGCATAAAGTAACACTGACAATTGATGATGGCGGGAATGGGCTTGTAGATGCCATTTGGAGAAGATGACTGAGAGTTGCCGGAGATAGGCTTAAAGATTCCATCTAAAGTAGATGCTGACTTCCTAAGAGGTATCGTTGTAGGGATTCTTATTCCTACTGTCTGAGAAGGACTCTACTGGGGAATGTGGGTTTCCGTTGTTCTCCTGCTTGAGGAAACTCTGTGGGGGAACAAAGTCTAGGAACTTCAGTTGTCCAAGGCTCTGATAAGTAGTTATCCCTGGCGAGATGAAAGTTTTTTGTTTTCTGGTTGAAATCCAGGCTTCACAGTAACTTGCTGGGGATAATGGAATTAACCGTTACCTGAAAATGTATTAGAAAGAGCCTATGTAGGGCTTTTACATGATGAGTCCGTGTTAGTCTGCATCTGGATGACAAGAAGGAACCCGTGTAAGATTGCTTCGGGATGAGTCTGTGTTAGACTGCATTTGGAAAGTTGAGAAGGAATCCGTGTAAGATTACTTCAGGATGAGTCCGTGTTAGACTGCATTCGGATGATGAGAAGGAACCCGTGTAAGATTGCTTCATCTGGTCATGTAGATAGTTTTCCTGTCTGGTTTCAGGTATTAATCTATAAATCAGTTGTTCGCAGATAGTTATCCTGTATAGTTTCAGGTATTAATCTGGAACTTGAAAATTGTCGGTCGCTGAGATAGTTGTCCTGGCTTGTTACAAGTATTAATCTTTGACCTGAGAAAGAAAGATAGTTTTCCTGGCTTGTTACAGGTATTAATCTTCAATCTCCTCATGTAGATAGCTCTCCTGGCTTGTTACAGGTGTTAATCTATAGTCGATAGTCCACAAATAGTTCTCCTGGCTTGTTACAGGTGTTAATCTAGAACTTTAAAATTGTTGGTCGCTGAGATAATTGTCCTGGCTTGTTACAAGTATTAATCTCTGACCCGAAAAAGAAAGATAGTTTTCCTGGCTTGTTACAGGTATTAATCTTCAATCTCCTCACGTAGATAATATTCTTGGCTTATTACATGTATTAATCTACAATCGGTCGTTCACAAATAGTTCTCCTGGCTTGTTACAAGTGTTAATCTGGGACTTGAAAATTGTTAGTCGCTGAGATACTTATCCTGGCTTGTTACAAGTATTAATCTCTAACTCGAGAAAGAAAGATAGTTTTCCTGGCTTGTTACAAGTATTAATCTTCAATCTCCTCGTGTAGATAGTTTTCCTGGCTTTTTGCAGGTATTAATCTATAATTGGTCGTCCACAAATAGTTCTCCTGGCTTGTTACAGGTATTAATCTGGAACTTGGTAACATTGGCTACATAGATAGTTTCCCCATTTGGTTTCGGGCATTAATTTGTGGCCTGCTGTATTTGCTGGTAAACCCATCTTGTTCTGGGAGTTCATACCACTTGGTCGTGTAGATAGTTTCCCTATCTGGTTTCGGGCATTAATCTTTGACCTGCTGTATAGGTTGACAGTGTTTGTCTTTTTGCAAACTCAACCTGGAAAGGTAAAGTCAGTTTCATGCAATGTCATAATGTATGAATTGCATGATGCTCTTAAAATAAATGAGATCGTGATATACGCATTTGTGTTGTATATGCTATGATGTTTGTAGAAATGATGTATGAATGCAATGTATGAACATGTCAATTATTCCATTGCTGTATTGTCGAATTAGGGAAAATAAATCCCTGATTGTTGCTGGGGGTGAAGAATGTAGGTCTTCATATTTTGTTTAATGTTGAAACACTGAGAGATGAACTTCCGTTGTCAGAGAAATAAACTCTGCTGGGGAAGGTAAACTCTGTGAACTGCTTGGGGATTTTGTTGAAATCTTGTTGGGAAATCCTGAGAAGCTTGGCAACTTCACTGGGGAATCCTTCTTAGATGTCGGAGTAGTATTTGGAGATTTTGCTTTGCTGGGGATATGAGAACCTGGCACCATTAGGTTGTATACTGAGAATATGGCAGTGACCTTGTAGTAGGACGTCTTTGCCTCTGTACTTGTTGAAAAAAGTATCAGCTGGAGAAAGTATCTGCTGGGGAGAACATTTGCGGGGATTTTGTGGATGGCCCTTAGATATTGTCCCGTCTCTTAAAGTCATTAGTAACTGCCTTTCTGTTTTTTATGTGTGTGTTTGTAAGCAGTAAACACATTCAAATGCATATGTTCAAAAATAATCACTGGACGTTTTGCAAACAAAACAGAAAAATAAAAACAAATGTTTTGCACTGCCAAAGAGATAGCTTTGTATTAACTTGAAGAAGTGTTTCTGTACAAATAGACGGACATCCTAGTAAGAGAATACCATCGTAAGAATGGAAACTATACAAAAATAGTATACAAAGGAAAACAGCTATGTGAAATAATCCCATTGGGTTTCCATTCTGCTATTGCCTTTATGTCTTTGAGCGTCTCATCTCTTTGCTGCTTGTCCGAAGCTGAGTGGATTGATTAGTACCATTTGAGCTTGATAGTTGACACTGAAGATTGGCTATAAGGTGATCCAACGGGACATAGTAATATGCTTTGAATCCCTAACTTTTTCATGTACCGCCCTTTCGGGTTTTCAGTCCACCAGGATACCCTTTTTTGCCCAAGCTGCCTTTTCAGGTTTTCGACTTACTGGGTGTACAGATTTTTTTATGTATATCCCTAATTTTTTCCCAAACCCTTTTGGTTTGCCTGGATGCCCTTGTTTTTCCTTGTTCAGTCAACCTAGCGGGTCTTTGTTTATGCGTAGTATCTTTTAACTATGTCCGTGTTTACCGGGTGCAGAAGGTCGTCACCGTCCATAGTGGTTAAGATCATGGGTCCACGAGAAAATATGTTCTTGATCACAAATGGACCTTCATATGTGAGAGTCCATTTTCCCCTGGGATCACCTTGTGGTAGTATGATGTGCTTGATTACCAGGTCACCAGCTTGATATACCTGACGTCTGACTTTCCTATTAAAAGCTTTGATCATACGCTTTTGGTACATCTGACCGTGACAGACAGCCGCGAGCCTCTTCTCGTCAATCAGGTTTAATTGGTCAAATCGAGTCTGAACCCATTCGTCTTCGCTTAGCTATGCATCCTTCATGATCCTAAAGGAAGGGATTTGGACCTCAATGGGCAGGACAACTTCCATACCATACACCAGAGAGAAAGGAGTTGCCCTTGTTGATGTGCGCATTATGGTGCGGTAACTATGAAGGGAAAATGGTAACATCTCGTGCCAGTCTTTATATGTCACTGTCATCTTCTGTATTATTTTCTTGATGTTTTTGTTAGCAGCTTCAACAGTGTCATTCATCTTCGGTCTATAAGGAGAAGAGTTATGATGTTGGATCTTGAATTGCATGCAGAGCTTGGTGATCATATTATTATTGAGATTGGTACCTGTGATATGGTGGCAGAACCGGAATTGTTTGAGATGCTGGTTTGCGTTTTGCGTTTGTGTTTGCAAAATGTCGCAGTAAGCAAGAGTCGCCACCGACTTTTATTTTATCCAACAAGGAAAGGAAAAAAGCACAGAAAAATTCCTTTTTCGAGATTTTGAGTACGGGGGGTAGATTATAGAAAGGGAAGGTATTATCACCCTTTCTATCCGTGGTTTTCCACGGGCTCTTAGGTACTTGCTCATCATTTTAAAATTGCTTCTATGTTTGTGTGATTTGAAATGTTTTTGTTTGACTTTGGTTTAACCCTTGCTTCTGTCTTCAAGAGTGTTACGAAGTGTTTTTGAAAACTTTGTTTTGAAAGGAGTGTAAGTGTGGAAAAGTTTGTTTGTATTAAGCAAGTACCTACTAGCATCTACCTACTCGAAAAACGAATTGCTCTATGTTTGTTTCCTTTAGACAGTGCTATCCTACTATTAGTGAGTAGGTAGCACCATCGTTGGAGTTTTAAGGGTTAATTCGAAAGGCATGTACGATCACTAAAGCAATGTTAGGACGTCTTAGTAATAACCCTAATGCCTTAAGATCAATATTTGAGGCAACCTTTCCGAGGCAACTTTGATCTTTGAGACAAAAGAGCGACCACTAAAATACCCTATACTTAATGATTGTTTACCGAAGGCAACCAAAGTGGGAGTATACCCTAGGAGTACGCATGTGCGAGTGATTCAATTTCAAGTTTATTATCTTTGCACATTTAGGGTTTGCTAACTGTTTTAAAGTTAATCATACATTCTTGTCATGCATCCCTATTATTCATACATCTAACAGTTAATAGTTTGCGGAATTTAAAGTGCGAAAGGTAACGCTAAGCTATTACAAGGCTTCGGGTATTAATTACATAGCCAAAAACAACCCGTAAAAAAACAATAAATGAAAGTAAAAGCCCTAATTAATCTATTACAACTTGTGAGCAATTACATTAATATGGTAAAAAAAATAAAGCGCGATGAATCGAGAACGAGAGAGAGATAGGGTTTTGACCCCGTCTAACTAATCGAAAGAAACAATTTTTTTTAATTATTTAAGAAAAAGAATAAGGTTTTTTTAATTAAACATAAAATTAATTAGTAATTTAATTAAAGAAAACAATTTACATGGCCTATTTTTGTATTTTGGGTTATTTTTTAAGAAAAAAAAAAGAAAATAGAATTAAGTTAGAAACAAAAACCCTAATTGTTCTAATTAATTTTAATTTATTTACAAAATAATTAAAATTGCCCTAAAATTAAGTAAACTAATTAAATTAATTTTTTATATAAAACCTAAATCTAATTTGGGTGAAAATTATTTTTTATGATTTTTTTGATAAAAAGAATTAATAATTTGTGTTAGTAAAAAAATAAAAAAAATAAATTAATAAGAAAATATAAAAAGAAAAGAGAAAGAGATATGGGCCTGAGAAAGCAATTTTGGAGGGTGTGAGTATCAAATTCTGGGCCCAAAACAGGTTGGTCCACATTGACTTCCATGCTCCCATGCTTTGCATTGACCCAGGCCTATGATGCTCCTTCATCTGATGGCCTTTAGATCTGACCATCTAGAGATCCAATGGCTGGATCCTGAGGGCACATGGTGATCCCTTAGCCTTGTGTGCACGCCTGAATAATGAAAGAAAAATAACATGAAATATGGGGGGGGGGACCTGGGATTCGAACCCAGGTCCTGAAGCCTTTTCCAATCACCTGGCTACCAACTGCACTGCACGTTCTTTTTGTACATAGAAGAATAATAAATGATAATATACAATATATGCAAGTTATTGGGAAAAGGCGCCAAAATTCAAATGAACCAATACAATGATGCCACGCCAGTCATCCCTGACCTCGCTCCGTTGCTAAAAGGTTTGAAGACATTTACCTACAGACAACGTCCGTCACTACAAACCCTGTAATTCTCAAAATCAAACACAAGCAAGATAAATAAAATCTAAGGCCATGAATCAACTCGTCTTGGCCTGCTGAGCACGATGGTGCCCTTCTTGAGGGCCAATTTTACCTGTGTGAAAAGATCCCAAATCGAGACCATGAACCCCATCAATGGTGGATTTTGATACAACTTCCAAAAATGCAATTAAATGATATAGACAACTTGCAAATGTGTTAGGGATTCAAAATATACTATTGAAACATGATACATATGCAGGAATAGCAAGATTCGATTATGAAAAATATGGCAAACCGTGTATCGCTTACATTGAGTTTTTGCACAGGAAAATCCTTGTTCTTGATTGGTATAGCTTGCTTATGATCCTAGGAAACGAATGAGAGGGTTAGGGAGCCTTGTAAATGTCTAGAAGTGCAAAATCAGTTCTCCACTTTTCTTTGTTTTTTTCAAGTTTTGTTCTCTCTTTTGCGCCTCCAAAACCTTGTGATTTTTGTCTGCAAATGTTCCCTATATACTGAGGAATGAATTAGGTTTACAAAAGTCCATTCAATCTTTGTCAATTATTGATTTTGATCTTGATTTGATTCACTTGAAACTCTTTCCAAAATAGGCCAAAATCAATCTTTTTGTGCCCACTTTTGCTTTGCACGAATTCAATCTTTTGCTAGCCGGATATATGACCTGAAACATGCACAAGATCTTGAGGTTTCAATGATTTGGATTTTTCATGATTTGTTTTTGATTTAAATTGATTTAATGGTAATAAAAATCAAAATAAATAATAAAAATAAGATAAAGACAAGTGGAAAGGGCTAGGGCTCGTGGACCATGCTACCAACTCAAAACAAGTGCAAAAAGTTAGGCCCATTTAGTAAAAATTGCAATTTGAGGCATAGTTGACTTTTGACAATTTTGCAAAAAGGGTCAACTTCACCAATGCATAACTTCCTTAATTTTGACTCTTTGAAGGTGTTCTTAGACTTTTTAGAAAGATTGAGATGTCCTATAAGCAACCCTTTTTGTCTCATATCAATTTGGTATTCCATGTTCATGTATGAAGCTTTGACAAAAAAGGTGTTTTTGTTGACTTTTCAACATGACCTATAATGTCAAAATTCATAACTTCTTGTTAGTGCATATTTTGAACTTGGAAGTTGAATATTAATTGTAGGGAATTCCATCCTCTTCAAAATGAGCTTTGGATGGGTCATTTCTCTTAAAGTATGAAAAAGTTATGCTTGGTCAAAGTTGAGTTAACTTTTCCTATAAAACCCTAATTTAGCAACTTTTGGGTTTTGATGAATTGGGGGAAATCCTTGATGAATCATGATCAACCCTTGATCAAATGATGAATAATACTTCAAAATGAGGATGTGACCAAAAATCTTGAAGTTTGACTGTATGGGGGTCACAGTTGACTTTTGCCCTAGCACGGTCGATTTTCAGGCCTTTGAGCAATTGACTGAGCAAACTTCCTTTGCAAATATTGAAACTTGACATGGATGATCTTGAGAACATATTAGGACAATGTTGAGCATTTAGGATCCCTTGTACTCAAGTATCTTGATGCAACATGAAACCCTAATTTGAGGTAGACTGCCTTAGGAGAGAGCTTGTCTGGTCAACCCTTGGACTTCCTTGAGCAATTTGAGGACCTCACTTGAAATGTTTTGAGAAATATGAGAGGGCAAATTTTTGGGTACAACAGCTTCCCCTGTTCAATCTTCTTAAACCTGAAGATTTAGATTGGCTTGTCTGCCTTTTGTGATCTGAGGGTTGAAGATGATTGAACACTAGAGTGCCTAGAAATTTGCACTTGCATGAAGTGGTACTTGTCTTGTGATGTCGGGAATGGGATTATAGATGCCATTTGGAGATTGATGACGGACGATGGGCTTAAAGATGCCATCAGAAGAAGTGTCGACCGCATAAGAGATTCCTTAGCGAGAGCTTGCATACCGGTTGTTGAGGAAGATTCCGCTGGGGAATGTTGGTCTCTGTCTTGAGAGAGAAGTTGAATTTTAGGAGCTTCAGTCGTCCATTATTATACTGGGGAATCATCTCTTGGTCTAAGAGGAGACGATGAATTACTATCTGGTCGTGTTCCAGGCTTCATAGTGATAAGATCGACTGTTATCTAGTCGTAATCCAGGCTTTACAGTGATCTACTGGGGAAATGAAATTAAACTTGCTATCCGGTCGTAATCCAGGCTTCACGATGAATTTAGTTGTTATCCGGTTTCATCCGGGCTTTAACTTGAATTTAGGGCACGCTAATATCTGGTCGACTCCGGGCTTCTTAGTAATTGTCCAGGTAAAATTGCTATTTGGTCGAAATCCAAGCTTCACAATGTCTGGTATCGCTATCTGGTCATAATCCAGGCTTCACGATGTTTCATACCATTATCTGGTCGAATCCAGTCTTAATGGTGTCTTGTACTACTATCTGGTCGAATCCAGTCTTCACAATACCTTACTTCTTATCTGGTCGAAATCCAAGCTTCAGAAGAAATCAAGTTGTTATCCAGTCGCATCCGGGCTTCCATTTGATTTTAAGGCCTACAAATATCCGGTCGACTCCGGGCTTCATAGTAATTGGCCGGGTAAACTGCTATTTGGTCGAAATCCAAGTTTCATAGTGTCCCTTACTGTTACCTGGTCGTAATCCAGGATTTAGTGTTCTTTACCGCTATCTGGTCATAATCTAGGCTTCGCGATGTAATATACCATTATCTGGTCAAATTCAGGCTTCATGGTGTTCGGAGAAATCAAGATGCTATCCGGTCGAACCCGGGCTTCATAACTTCCATTAAAGATATACCACTATTTGGTCGTAATCCAGGCTTCGTACTATTCTTGGCTGCTATCTGGTCGTAATCCAGGCTTCACAACATCTTTATCATTATCTGGCCGTAATCCAGGCTTCATGGTGTCCTTGGTATTGCTATCTGGTCGTAACCCAGGCTTCACAATAGCTTGTTAAGCTGTTATCCGGTTGAACCTGGGCTTCACGGCTTGTGTTTATGATATGCCATTATCTGGTCGAATCCAGGCTTCATGACGTCTCGTACTACTATCTGGTCGTAATCCAGGCTTCACAGTAACTTGTTGGGGATTAAACTACTATCCGGTTAAATCCGGGCTTCATAGCTTGTTTTTAAGAGATACCACTATCTGGTCGTAATCCAGGCTTCGCGGCATTCTGATACTGTTATCTGGTCGTTCACCGGGCTTCACAATATGATGGAGGAATTAAGATATTATTCGGTCGTACCCGAGCTTCATAGCTTGAACTTTGTGAGAATTTGATTGTATCTTTTCCTGAAATGTAAAGAATTAGTCGTATGTAATGCCATGATGCATGACATGTATTGAATAATGATGTTCTCAAAATAAATGAGATTGTGTTGTATGATGCGTATGCATATGTCATGATGTATAGGAATGTGATGTTTTTGTGATGTTCTTTAGCTGGGGAAAATAAATCCCGGACTGCTGATGGAGAATATAAAGAGTTTCGCTCGCTGGGGATAACGACCGAAGATGATTCGAAGAATAATCCTGCTAGAGAATACATTGGTGAGAGGATGACTCTGTGGGGATAAAGCTCCTATTTGTGGAAGAAATAAACTCCACTGGGGATGGTCCTCATCGTTGGTGAAAGATGAACTCTGCTTGGGGAGAATCTTACCGACTCCTTCGCGATTGCGAACCTCAACTGGGGAGAGTTGATAATATTGTGTTCTGGTACTTCCTACTCTGCGGGGAGTGTATGCATTTTTAGTCATATTCTTCAGCTAGGTCTATCCCTGTACCTGGTGAATAGAGCAACTGTAAGGCTTGGACATTTCTTGTTTGCCCCTGTTTCTGGAATTACGAGTAATCGTCTTTTGTTTTGCATGTAAATATTTATGAGCAGCAATTATTGTCAAATGCATATATCAAAATGAACCATTGGACATTCTTGCAAAAACAAAAACAGAAAAAGGAAAATAATTTGAAATTTCTTTGTGAAGATGAATTGTATTGATTTAGAAGTTTGGTCTGTAAATAGGCGTTTTTGTACAAGAGGCTGACGTCCTAGTAAGAGAACGCCGCCGAAAGATGAATTATACAATTTGTGAAAAACAAAGAAAAATAGCTATGTGAACAATCCCACTGGCTTCCAACTCTGCTATTGCCTTTATATCTTCGAGTGTCTCATCACTTTGCTACTTGGTTGAAGGTAGATCAGATTAATTGGCGCCGTCCGAGCTTGATAGTCGATACCGAAGTCTGGTTGCAAGATGATCCAATGAGACATAGTGTTACACTTTGATCCCTAATTTTTTCCTGGACCGCCCTTTCGGGTTTTCGATCCACCGGGATATCCCTTTTTGCCCAAGCCGCCTTTTCAGGTTTTCGACTTGTCGGGTGTACAGTTTTTTTTTCATTTTCATCCCTTACTTTTGCCCGAACCCTTTTGGTTCGCCGGGAAGCCCTTATTTTTGCCTAGGCCAGTCAACCTAGCGGGTCTTTGATTATGCGTAGTATTTTTTCACTATGTCTGCATGGACGGGGTGAGGAAGGTCATCACCATCCATTGTGGTTAGAATCATAGCTCCTCCTGAGAAAATGTTCTTAACCACAAATGGCCCTTCATAAGTGGGGGTCCATTTGCCCCTGGGATCACCTTGCGGCAGTATGATGCGCTTGATCACAACATCTCCGACTTGATACTCTTGTCGTCTGACTTTCTTGTTAAATGCCTTGATCATTCGCTTTTGATACGTATGACAATGAAAATAGCAGTAAGTATTTTTTAATCGATTAAGTTCAGCTGATCAAGCCGAGTCTGAATCCAGTCATCCTCGCTCAAACCCGCATCTTTCATAATCCGAAGAGAGGGTATCTGGACTTCAATGGGTAAGACCGCCTCCATGCCATACACTAAAGAATAGGGTGTTTCCCCTGTTGACGTCCGCGCTGAGGTACGGTACCCATGAAGAGCGAATGGTAACATCTCGTGCCAGTCTTTGTATGTCACCGTCATCTTCTGCACAATCTTCTTGATGTTCTTATTAGCCGCCTCAACAACCCCATTCATCTTTGATCGGTAGGGAGAAGAGTTGTGATGTTGTATCTTAAACTGTCTGCAGAGTTCGGTGATCATTGTATTGTTGAGATTTGTACCATTGTCTGTAATGATCCTCTCTGGTACACCATATCGATAAATCAGGTTGTGTTGGATGAACTGCGCCACGACGTTCTTGGTTACTGTAGCAACGGAAGTCGCCTCAACCCACTTCGTAAAGTAATCAATAGCTACCAGGATGAAACGATGCCCGTTGGATGCCATCGGTCTGATCTCGCCAATCATGTCAATGCCCCACATTGAAAAAGGCCAAGGAGCTGTCAAGACATTCAGAGGAACTTGAGGTATATGCACCTTATCAGCATAGACTTGGAATTTATGGCAAGTCCGAGAATGATGATAATAATTGGCTTCCATAGTAGACCAAAAATATCCTGCCCTTAGGATTTTCTTTGCCATGGTATATCCACTGGAATAAGTTCCGAAGGTACCTTCATGTAACTCTGCCATAATCCTTTCTGCCTCGCTTTTGTCCACACATCGTAGTAAGGTCGAATCATGATTACGCTTGTACAGGATACCATTACTAATGAAGAACTTCACCACGAACTTCCTCAGAAACTTCTTATCATTAACAGATGCACCCTCGGGGTACTCCTGAGCCTCAAGATACCTCTTTACCTCATGAAACCAGGGTTTATTTGCTGCCTCTTCAGTCTCAATGTCACAGCAATGTGCGGGTTCTTCCAACCTCTCAATGGTAATCCGGGGAGCCTCATTGTCCCACCTGACCTTGAACATAGAAAACATGGTAGCTAGCGTGTCCGCTAACTGAGTCTCCTCTCTTGGGAAGTCTTCAAAGGTTATCTCCTCGAAGTGCGGAAGCAATATCAATACATAATCTTTGTAAGGAATAAGATTTGGGTGTTTCGTATCCCACTCGCCTTTGATCTGACTGATCATTAGAGCAGAATCTCTGAACACACTCAAGAACATAATCCTTAGGTCAATAGCTGCTCGAAGGCCCAGGATCCATGCTTCATACTCCGCCATATTGTTGGTGCAGTTGAAACATAATCGGGCAGTGAACGGAGTATGACAGCCTTCAGAAGATATAATCACAGCGCCAATGCCATTACCCAATGTGTTTGAAGCTCCATAAAAGTACATATACCATTTGGATCCTTCCTCAGGTCCTTCATCCGGTCCAGGTATTTCACAATCAGTTACCAACATGATGTTCTCATCCAGAAACTCGAAATTCATGGATTGGTAGTCATCTACGGCCTGATACGCCAAATGATCTGCCAACACACTCCCCTTGATTGATTTTTGGGTTGTGTACTGGATGTCATACCCAGTTAAGATCATCTGCCATCTTGCTATTCTTCCAGACAAGGCAGGCTTTTCGAAGATATACTTGATTGGGTCCATCTTTGATATCAATAGAGTAGTGTGAGTCAGCATATACTGTCTCAGCCGGCGAGCAGCCCATGCCAAAGCGCATCAAGTTTTCTCAAGCAGTGAGTATCGGGTCTCACAGTCGGTAAACTTTTTTCTAAGGTAGTAAATAGCATACTCTTTTCGGCCAGTCTCATCATGCTGCCCCAGCACGCACCCCATTGAATTATCCAGTACGGTCAAGTATAAGATCAAAGGTCTTCCTTCAACTGGAGGCATCAAAATAGGTGGCTCTTGGAGGTACTCCTTGATCCTTTCGAAAGCGGCCTGGCATTCATCATTCCATTTTACCACTTGATCCTTCTTCAGCAGCTCGAAGATTGGCTCATAAGTAGCAGTCAGGTGCAAAATGAACCGGGCAATGTAATTCAGACGTCCCAAAAAGCATCTAACTTCCTTTTCTGTTCGGGGAGATGGCATCTCCTGTATAGCCTTCACCTTTGCAGGATCCACTTGAATACCTTTATCACTAACGACGAAACCCAGCAGCTTACCAGACCTTACCCCGAAGGTGCACTTGTTCAGGTTTAACCTTAGTTTATACGTCTTCAACCTGTCAAATAGCTTCTGAATATGGTCCGGATGTTCTTCTTCAGCCTGGGACCTTGCAATCATGTCATCAACGTAAACCTCAATCTCATGATGAATCATGTCGTGGAACAAAGTGACCATGGCGCGCTGATAAGTTGCCCCAGCATTCTTCAACCCGAAAGGTATTACCTTGTAACAGAAGGTGCCCCACTGCGTAACGAAAGTTGTCTTCTCCATGTCTTCATGAGCCATCTTAATCTGATTATAGCCAGAAAAACCATCCATAAAGGAGAAGACCTTATGATGTACGGTGTTGTTAACCAGAACATCGATGTGAGGCAGAGGCAAATTATCCTTAGGGCTCGCCCTGTTCAGATCTCTATAGTCTACACACATACGTACCTTACCATCCTTCTTCGGCACCGGAACCACGTTGGCAACCCACTGCCGGTAAGAAGTAACAACTAGAAATCCGGCGTCAAATTGTTTCATAACCTCAGCTTTGATTTTCTCAGACATCTCAGGGTGCATAAGGCGAACCTTCTGTTTTACCGGAGGGCAGCCTTCTTTAGTTGGCAGATGATGAACCACGATATCAGTGTCTAAACCCGGCATATCTTCATAAGACCAAGCGAATATCTCAACATAGTCGCGTAGCATCTGTATCAACCGTTGCTTGACACTGGGCTATAGATTCGCACCTATCTTGACCTCTTTCTTGTCTTCCTCCGTACCCAAATTCACTGATTCTACTGGCTCTTCATGCGGCTGTATGGACCTCTCTTCCTGAAGTAACAGTCTAGCAAGTTCTCTAGGCACTTCACAATCATCCTCACCTTCGTCCTCGGCTTGGTTGATCGGATTTTCAAAGTCATAACTGGCAGTAGCAGAGTCGTTGTATTATGATATGTGAGTGTGTGTAAGACAATAGTTGTTTTATAAAGTGCAAAAATAGAAAAGAAAAACAAGGAGCGCAACATTTGTAATGCAAGAAAACATCCAATGCTTTATTGATGATATATGAAAATGACAAATAATAAGCCCTCACAAACAAAGCCAAGGTGCCTCGGGCAAGGCACCGGGCCGTAAGGTTTCAAATTGTCTGTTACAAATCTCAAAACAAAAGTCTATTACTGTGTAATAAAAGAAACGGGCACGAAGTCCTTCGCCGTCCAATTGTTCAACCACCATTGGTAGTCGGGTAAATCCAACTGTCGATATCTGACTCTTCTTCATCATCTTCAATAGCATTCACTCCCGAGTCATGCTTGGGCATGGGTGCAGTTATGACGTTGGGTTTCTCTGGAGCGTCAAACTCAATCTCTTTAGCTTCAATCAAATCTTGCACTTTATTCTTTAAAGCCCAGCAGTTGTTCGTATCATGACCCGGGCTATCAGAGTGATAGGCACAACGGGCGTTTGGATTATACAGCGGAGATGTGGTGTTGGGATTCTTCGGGGCCTCCCTCAGAGTTACCAGGTTGGTCTTCAACAATTGTGGTAGAATTTGAGACAAAGTCATATTTAGCCGAGTGTACTGTCTCTGCGGCCTCTCCACTCTTTGCTGATTGTTGCATTGTGGGGCAACTGTAGGTCTTGATATTACCACCACATTTACTGCTTGGCGGCACTCATGTCTGCTTTGGCTCCTCGAGCCGTAAACTGCACTAGCTTCTTTCCTGAAAGGCTTCTTTTCTGTACTTGATGAAGCACCCTTCTGTATCTTGCTGCTTCTGATACCAGCTTCTACTCGCTCCCCGGTCATAATCAATTCAGTAAACCCGGATGATGAATTGTCGATCAGATGATTGAAAAACGGACCAGACAAGGTCCCCAGAAACATATCAACCAACTCCCTATCAGACAGAGGGGGTTGGACTCTTCCAGCCAGATCTCTCCATTTCTGAGCATAGTCCTTAAAACCTTCGCTTGCACCCATGGACATACTCAGAAGTTGAGTACGCGTGGGAGCAAGGTCGACATTATACTGGTATTGCTTGTAGAAAGCAGCAGCAAGGTCTTCCCAATTGCGGACATTAGCTCCTTCCAATTGATAAAACCATTCAAGTTGAGTCCCTGACAAACTATGTTGAAAGAAATGGACCCACGGATTCCTATCAGTAGTGTAGGGTTGGATTTTTCTGACGTATGAGTGGAGATGGAGTTTTGGACATGACATTCCATCGTACTTAGCAAAAACCAGAGCTTTAAACTTGTGAGAGATTACCACTCTCGATGCCAATCCCAAATCTTCGAAGTCCAACCCATGAACCTTCTGAATCTCCATAGCACTCAGACGGTCTTCAAGTTGTTTGTACCTATCCTCAGCAAGAGGGTATTGTTCATCATCAAAATCAGTGTCATTATCAGAGACCACAGGACTAGGACCCTTTCTTTCCTCTTGATTTTCTCCTCCTCCAGATAAATGAGACATATCAGCTTCCTGTCGCAACCTATTCCCAAACCTGTGACCCATATTCAGCAGAATCACCTTCTTCTTCTTCTTGTCCTTCAAGATGAGAGTCTTCAAATCCTGTTGTCCTTTAGCCAAGTTCAAGAACATCTCCTGGAATTGAGAATTCTGTGCTTGAAGAGCTTTGATGGCTTGATCGATAGGTGTTTCAGAAGACATTCTGTGCTGAAATAAACAACAAAGAAGATAAGAGACCTGTAATGGTACATGTAATGAGGTGCATGGTAATGGAATGCATATGAAATGATTTCAAAGACATTGGGAGATTCAAATTTGTAAGCCAAAATAAAACACACTTTATTAGATTATACTTGTAACAATGTTTAACAATGCCTTCAAGGCATTACAAAAGAAATAACTGAAAAGCAAATCTAAACTAGAAACAATAAAAGACATCAGAAATCCCATGGTCGTTTTCCCTTCGTGCTGACATAATCATTGATTGTTCTTTCATTCTCAAGCTGCCTCGTGAGCTTCAAGATCTTCCTTTCCTGCTCATGATACTTCTCTCGGTAGATATCCCTTTCTTCCTTCAACTGGATCCAATACCTCTTCAATGCGCCCAGATCAGTAGGCATATAGAGATAGAGGACTGTATAAGGAACACCTTTTTCATCAGTATGCTCCACAACCACTAGCAAAACAGCTTCATAAGGCATCCCCATCTTTTGAGCACGGGCTCGAACCCACTGGAGATAAGTTTGCATCGGGAGAGATGTCTTCAATCCTAGCTCATGAGGGTCAGACCTGTTCACCCTGCCCCAGGCTCGTATAAACCTTCGGTGATGCTCATTAACATCCTCTTTGTAGTCAAAGACAATGTCTGTAGGAAGTAGCTCATGAGGACCGTCTCTCCGAGCGCGACCAAACTGTCGTAGAGCCAAGCAAAGATTGTAGGTTATTCCCCCTCTAATTCCAAGCAATGGGACATTAGGGTATTCCCCACATCGATCAACGATAGCTACTCTTTCCATGTCCTTAGAACTCCAAAGAATGTCCGTATGGGCGAGGGACATAATTTTATAAGACCAACCTAACCCTTCTTCATTCTTCAATACATATTTGGGGAGGGTCGAAATAAACCACCTCGCCAGCAGCGGCGTACAACACATGAGAGTCCCCCTTCTTCGCATAGTACGGGTATAGAGAGCATGTAAAATATCACCCAGAAGAGTAGGCACTGGATTGCGGGACAGGAAGATCTTAACTGCGTTCACATCTATGAAAGAATCTGGATTCGGGAAAAGAACCAAGCTGTAGATGAGGAGAGCCAAGAGGTCTTTAAATTCTTGAAAATCCAAGTTATCCCAAAACAGTTGAGCTTGATCCATCAGAAACTTAGCCAAGAAACCTTTAACCCCACTCCTTGTCTCCCAGTTGGATACTACATCAACCCTTTTTAGATGTAAGGCTGGAGCAATGTCCTCAGGTCTAGGAACCTCTTCCAAACCTGTGAAGGGTATTTTCTCGAGAATTGATATACCCAGTAAGTCAGAAAACTCTTCCAAAGTAAGGACTAGCTGATAATCCGGGAAAGTGAAACAATGATGCAACAGATCAAAGAACTGGAACAACACGCTCATCATTTGCTCATCCAACTTTGAGGTGACCAGGCTAAGAAGATGACCATGTCTTCTAACAAATGAAGAAGTATCGGGAACTTCTGAGACTAACTCTCTGAGCTGAGCATGGATTTGCACGAAGTTGACTCGAATGGTATTTCTGCGTATGGAAGCCATAATCTACAAAACAGAACAAAGATAAATCCCCTCGGTCTTTGAAATGGCTAGTACAATGAAATATGCATGTTATGTCATGATGCATGATGTCATGATAAAACACACAACAGGTATAGCAGGTAGCAAACATGGTAAAGGCAAACAAGTCACACAAGAGCCCTTAAGTTTCAGGCTTGCATGGAGTCTAGGTACAACCCTCTTGAAGTTCAGTTGGTGCAACCTGTCCTAATAATAGTAATCGGGTTCTAGAGGTTCTCAATATCACTTACCATCCTCCATCGGTCATGGTTTCTGCTCACGCAATATTTTCTTGCGGCCGGAACTATCTCGAGAGTATGGTCTCAATGAGTTTAGTATCGAGTATCAACCAGTTCTCATCTCTATGCCGAGGCCGGCTATCTCACTACTTCCTATGGCCAAGTTTGTCAATTATAGGTTCTAAGGTCAGTTGATGCTTAACGACCCATATAGCAGCCCCGTATTCTCCTCGTTTCTCCACAAGGGATACCGGTACCAACCAATGTTCCACATCAACATAGCTACTGCTTCAACCGTATAGGTCTACACCGTACAATTCCCTCACAGTTTATTGCTACTTACCTAAAAGGTGTTCCCCAGATCCGAGTTAGGATCTATAGTAACTCCAATACAAAGCCCACAAAAATAAAGCAATCAAATCAAACAATAGAAGCAATATGATAAACTATTCCTAAGGTATACCCAACTTATATATCCCCAGCAGAGTCGCCAGTTCTGTGATACGGTGGCAGAACCGGAACTGTTTGAGATGCTGGTTTGTGTTTTGCGTTTGTGTTTGCAAAATGTCGCGGTAAGTAAGAGTCGCAACCGAATTTTATTTTATCCAACAAGGAAAGGAAAAAAGCACAGAAAAATTCCTTTTTCGAGATTTTGAGTACGGGGGGTAGATTATAGAAAGGGAAGGTATTAGCACCCTTTCTATCTGTAGTTTTCCACGGGCTCTTAGGTACTTGCTCATCATTTTAAAATTGCTTATGTGTTTGTGTGATTTGAAAAGTTCTTTTGACTTCGATTTAACCCTTGCTTCTGTCTTCAAGAGTGTCACGAAGTGTTTTTGAAAACTTTGTTTTGAAAGGAGTGTAAGTGTGGAAAAGTTTGTTTGTATTGAGCAAGTACCTACTAGCATCTACCTACTCAAAAAAAGAATTGTCCTATGCTCGTTTCCTTTAGACAGCGTTATCCTACTATTAGTGAGTAGGTAGCACCGTCGTTGGAGTTTTAAGGGTCAATTTGAAAGGGATGTAGATCACTAAAGCAATGTTAGGACGTCTTAGTAATAACCCTAATGCCCTAAAGCAATGTTGTGATTTTTTTGTTTATTGTTAAAAACAGAAATTAAGAAAGGAGTAAGTAACACAAAAAGTAGAAATGTAAGAGAACAAGTCTTTAGATCTAGAGGAAAAGGTAGTTTTTGATCATGAAGAGGCATTTTTCGATCCAATGAATAGGGGAAGTTTTCGATCCAATGAATAATGATTGTCTTTCGATCTCGGGGGTGGGTGGGGGGGCAAACTGCTTTTCGTTTCATATCTGCAAGACAAGCATTAGAAAAATAAATATGCAGGACCTGGGTGTCGAACCGAGGTCCTTTGATCCTGTGCGCGTTGGTCTACTCAGGCTTAATCTCCAGTACGAGCGTTAGAAAAAAAATAAACAAATACAAACCTGGGTGTCGAACCCAGGTCCTTCCCCTTCACACACACCTGCAAGTTTGATCAAATGTTGGATCGAGACAGATCCAAAGACCCTACCCTACGTATGATCATTTCCTAAACCCAGATCTGGGGTTAAAACTGGAACAAGATCTTTGTATCACCTAGTTTGAAGCCTGGATGCTTCGAAGCCTTAAAATGGCACCCTGTACTTCAACACTTATATTCATGTGAATGATCAATAATAACACAAGCATGTATGTAAAAACAATTCAAATGGTAATCAAAAGGTTGTGACCCAAAATTTTTCCAAGGACTGGTGGGATTGGTGTGTGAATTTTGGACGTGCTTCAGGCTTGGAGGAGAGCTGTTATTCGATTGGACTTGGAGGAGCCTGCAAAGAGTGTTTTTATTTTGACAACTTTGCTGGATTCTTGAGAATTTTTGTGGCTCTTTGAGGTAGCTTTCGATAGGCAATTTGTGCGTCCGTATGAGGCAATATGTAAGCGTAGGACTCCAATGCATGTCTCTGGTCCCTGACCGGTGGAGTGAGTGTCTTGTATTTATAGGAGATGAGGGTGCATGGAAATGGCAACATTCAGCCATTAACCAAGATTTGAAGGCCATGAGACCAAAATCAGACACATTAAAAAAACTTCCATTTTTGAAATATTCAAGCCTCTTTGAGACTTAGGATGAACCCGGACACATTTGGCTCCTTTGAATGCCCTCCAACATTGCTCTTCGATTGGTCTAGAGTTTTGATTCGAAGTGTTCAGAAACTTCTTTGTTGGAGTTTCTTCAATCAGTCAGCTTCTACATTGATTGCTTGATTTTTTTAATATGCTCATCTAAAGACATCTTGCTCTAATATGTCAATCGAAGGACACTTTGTTAATCATGCCTTCGAAGTACCCCTTATCCTTGCTCTTCGATTGGCCCAGAATTGTCTCCTTCAAATGGACCACAGGTATATCCTTATAGCTCCTTCTATTGAGTCTATCTACATCAATTCGAATTGCTCAGATCTTTGATGACTCTGAATCCCAATTGTTCAGAGTCTTCCCTTATCAGATTTTCTTCAATTAAGTCACCATCTGCCTCAATTCAAATTTCCCAAAATTCTCGTTGTCAGAGCATTGTTCTTTTTGATAATTTTGAATTCGAATATGTTTAGAGTTTCGCTTATCAAGGCTTTTTCAAAAGCCCTTCAGATCTTTGCTCTTCGATTGGCTATGACTTTCTCCTCACGGCTCCTTCGATTGGACCCATCTATTTGCCTTAGCTGCTTGATTCAAATAACCCAAACGAAAACTTCATTCTAGCCAATCTAAGCCTCCTTTGTCACCTCCTTCGAATGCCATTGCACAAGAGGCCTGGGCCTGGCCACAGGTAGGACCAAGACCCATCATAAGACAAACTTGCATTCAGTAATTATGTGTCTCCTTCAAATGGCCACCAATATGTGTCCTTCAAATGGACCTTTAGAATGCTCTTTCGAAGGGGTCATATTGTGTGTCATAGTGCAGAAACTGTGTTGAGGGGTCTTGGCCTTGAAAGCAAGCATAGAGGAAGTCTTTGCCTTATGCATTGAAGGCAATCATAAAAGAAGACTTTGCCCATGTGAATCCAAATAAACATGCAGGAGGCCACTGCTGGTGAATCAAAGGGAACTTGTAGGGTGTTCTTACTTAAATAAAACTTGAACCAAGGCTTGCTCAAAGGGGAACCAACATGCAATTAAAGCTGATGGGAAAATTCTTGATCAAAAGGTTTTAGGAGCCCAGTCGAAGCTTGTTGACATGCCAATCGAAGGAAACTTTGCTCTGATATGCTAATCGAAGGACATTATTCAGATGCCAATCGAAAGACACGATTAACATGCCAATCAAAGGGTATTGTTCAGATGCCAATCGAAAGACATTGTTGACATGCCAATCGAAGGACATGGTTCTAATATGCCAAACGAAGGACATTGTTCAGATGCCAAAAGGAGGGAGAAGATTTTTTGAAATTAAAGAAGATGGGAAGAGATGAAGGGTCTATCCTAAAGCATAAGATAAAAGCTAGGGAAAAGAACCATCTAACCAACAAGAAGCCAACATTTGACATAATGAGTCAATGTAGAATTCCCATCCTTTGGATTGGAAACCAAACAAGAAAAGATAATAAACCTCTTGAGAAAATCAAGCTTCAATTGCATTAAGTCTTCACAAAAATTGGGCAGAGTAACAGCTGTATACAAATGAATTCCCGATCACAGACAAAGCATGTAATCACAATAACCTGCACACAAAGCAAACGAACAACCCAATGTTTTGGGGTAAACTTCAAGAGCTCCAGACAAAATAACAGTTGAGGTCTCAAGGTCTCAAGGTAGATCAAGGCTTCTAATCCTAAGTCCAAGAAGTCCATAACTCCAAACTGTCAAGGATAGTAACCAAGTAGTCCAAGTAACGTTAAAAAATTTTATGGTTCAACTTGATTATTAAGTATCTTTAAAAGGAAATTAAATATCTCAAGTGAGCAAAATAAAAATGACACAAAAGTAAATGCTCAAGTGAGCAAAGATGAAAATAGCATGAAATGTAAATGCTAAAGTAAATGTGCTTAAAGTAAAGAGAATAAAGTAAAGGCAAAAAATAAAGTCAATTATTAGCAATTAGAAGTTAGTTGAATGACCATCTTGAAACTTGCATTTGAAACTCATTAGAAGATTGATAAAATCAAAGCCTCTCAACAACAAGTCTCATTTGCTTTTTGTCAAGTATATCGTTCATTTAAAATTCTCAAGGAAACAATGAATGATCAATGATGTTTAAGTGATTCGCTTTGACCAAAGCTTATGAAGATTCATTAGAGGATTGATAAGACCAAAGCCTCCTAACAATGATTCTCAAAGTTATTGGATCAAAGGATTCAAATTAACAAATGTGTGCTTACAAACATGGGTTTGGGCCACGAATGATCATTTCTCAAATCGGGAAAAAATTTAGCGCTATGTTAGGTGTTGTACCCCAAAATTTTCCCTCCATTTTACTCAACAAATATCAAGTGAGGTCCCCAAGTTGCTCAAGGAAGCCCAAGAGTTGACCAGACAAACTCTCCCCTAAGGTAGTGTACCTCTAATTAGGGTTTATATTTTCATCAAGATGGGTGGACTACAAAGGTCTCATATTCTCTCCATGGTCTTAATATATTCTCAATACCCTACATGTCAAGTTTCAAGCCTTGCATAAGAAGTTTGCTCAATCAACTGCTCAGATGCTTGAGAAATCGATTGTATTAGGTCAAAAGTCAACAGTGGCCCACACACAGTCAAACCTCACGATTTTGGGTCAACATAAACATTTTGAAGTGACTTTCATAATTTGATCAAGGGTTGATCATGATTCCTCAAGGAATGCTTCAAATTTTTCAAAACCCAAAAGTTGCAAAATTAGGGTTTCTTAGTAAAAGTCAACCCAACTTTGACCAAGCATAACTTCTTCATACTTTATCACAAATTTTCCATCAAAAGCTCATTTTGAAGATGATACAATAACCTAAAACTCATCTTCGACCCTCAAGTTCAAAATATGCATCCATAAAAAGATATGAATTTCTACATTATAGGTCCTTTGGAAAGTCAACAAAAACACCTTTTGGGTCAAAGCCTCATACATGAACATGGAAGACTCAATTGAGATGAGACCAAAAGGGTTGCTTAGGGGACATCCTAAGCTTTCTAAAAAATCCAATAACACCATCCTAGGATTAAAAATGATGGAGATATGCCTTATCAAATTTGACCTTTCTTGCAAAATTCCCAAAAGTCAAATGTGCTCAAAATAGTATTTTTTGCTAAATGGGCCCAACTTTTTAAGCGTGCACCTCACTTGTAGCATGGTCCACGACCCAAATATCTAACTTCATGTTATTTTCTTCACTTTTCAATTTATTTTGATTTTTTGTTAATTAAAATTTCAATTAAATCAAATAATTGATGAATAATGAAAAAGATATGTTGTGATCTGATTTTTGGACAGGATTTCAATCAAATAATGCAAAGATATCATGATCAATTTGAATCAAGGCTAATTGGTATAAGAAAGGCATAATTTGGCTCAACATAGCAAGTTTACATATGCCATGCAAATCAAATCAAATCTTCAAATTTCAAAGATGTGATCTTTTTTTACAACCCTAATTCACTCTATGATATATATTGAACATATCCAAGGCAAGAACAAGGGTTAGAGTCATGAAAAGAGGCAGAACAAAACTGCAAAATTTCAAAGAAACGTGTGAGACCTATCTTCTTCCACAGGCCAATTCAAAGCATTCTGAAGGTCAAAACATATTCCTGGACATTCATTGGGGCGATAGCAAGCATTATCAAGACCTGAAGCATCAAGAAACGAGTGCTAGCAACATCACGGTTTGCACTAAGAACTCAAATTTGATTTCTATGATTTACGCATTATAAATGTATTTTACCCATTGTGATACGGTGGGAGAACTGACTTGATGTTTTGCGTTTCGATCGCATTTGTGCGGATAGCAAGAGTCGCCACCGACTTTTATTTTATCCAAAAGGAAAGGTAAAAAAGCACAGGAAAGACCTTTCGATATTACTTCTCGGGTTCAGGGGGTAGATTATGAAAAGGGAAGGTATTAGCACCCTTTTCATCCATGGTTTTCCATGGGCTCTTAGTTACTCGTTTAGATCACTTGCTTTCATTTGACAGTGTGCTTGTGGTGTGGGCTTTGAAAGTATTTTTAAAAATCTCTTTGTAATGGTTCTCGTTTCTATAAGAACGCGTACAAAGTTTTGTTTCGAAAAGTGGTTCAAAGATGTGTGTGTGTGTGTGTGAATCGTGTTTCGGAAAGTGTTTTGAAAATATGTTTTGCAATGGTTCTTGTCTCTATAAGAATGTATACAAAATGTTTTGTCTTTTTGAAAATGTTTTGAAATGAAAGTGTAGGTGTAAAAAGTTTTTTATCGTGAGCAAGCGAGTAACTAGGAGCGAATCTATCTACTCGAAAGGTCATAAATTGTTCTTTTCTTCCTCCTTTTAAATGTGCTATCTTACCATTGATTTGGAAAGAAGCCCCATCGTTGAATGTGAAGGGACAGGCGCGGGTCAATTTTACAGTCATCGAAAGCAACTTATGAGACGCTTTAGCAATTTTTGTAAGGGACGAGATCATTTTATCAAAGGCAATGTTGAGGGTCATCGAGGGACTACGATCTTTTTTATCGAAGGGTCATTGCTAAGGCGTCCCATATTCGAGGGACATGACTGTATTTCCGAGGCAACGAGCGAGATTACCCTAGAGGTGCGCATGTGAAAAAGTGTGTTGGTTTCAAGTTATTTTATTCTTTGATTATGTTACCTAGCGATTGATTTTTGAATCTTGCCATACACTCCTAATTACTATACAGTATAAGGAAAACAGTAAATTGCGGGAATTGAAATTCTACGCTATTACAAAGTATTCGGGAATGGGGGTACAATTTTTACAAATGGGGATGAATCAAATGCGATAGAAAGATCCAAATAGCAAACAATACAACCAAATCGAATTTTGTGCGATTAATGAAAGCTACAATAATCTATGAAATAAACTCAACCAACAAAGTAAAAATCTAAGTATTTTTACTTGAAAAGAGGAAAGTAAACCTATTCTAAAAATAAAATAAAATAATTGATTAAATTATATGTTTTATTTTTGTATTTTATTTACTTAAGTAAAATCTAAAGAAGGAAAACAAACTAAATTATTTTTTGGTGTTTTATCATATGTAAATTAAACCTAAAACAAAGTTTATTAAAGAAAAAAAAAGAAATTGATAAAAATTATTCACAAAGTCTAAATCAAATTAATTATAAAAAAAAGTATATTTTAAGTTTAATAGTTTTTTTGTATAACAAAAAAATATATAAGAAGAAAATAAACTAATAGTTAAATGGGCTTATGGAAGTGATTTGGGGCGGAGGCCCAAAGGAAAAGATTGCCTACTTGCTGTAACAAAAAAACAAGCAAAAAAGGGGGTGATGCCAGTAAAACAGAATGGGCTTATTGGAGCAAAGGCAAAAGATTGTCCAACTCAAGTCAGCAAAACAAAACCAAGTTTCTAAACCAAACTTAACCATAGATTAAGGGATAACAAAAAATTAGGGTTTGGTTCATCTTTCTCATTCACGCGGCGCTGTTGTTCATCTTTGTTCATCTCTTCCATTTGCTGAAACCCTCTAAACATCCTCACTATCCTGTCCCTATCTAACCCCATGACCAAATCGCCATCTTCAGTAACATACTGCCTCTTTGTCTCACCACAATTTGCATCTTTTGAAAACCCTTCTCTTTGAATTCAGATTTAAACCCAGAAAGATCCGAAATTACCTCATCCTTGACCTCCCTCAACCTCTCTGTTACCGGAATATCACTCTTTCGTCTCCCTAATCAAGCTCTAGCGATTTTTGAAAAGGTAAGGTTTCTTTGTTATTTTCAAAAACTTACAAATTTCCACTGATTTTTCTATCTTTGTTGTGTCTTCTATTAACTAAGCCTTGTTCTTTTAGATGCAGAAAATATGCTTATGGAAGTATGAGAAAGAGGAAGAACTCATACCTATTGGATCTTTACAATTTCTCTCTTGCGAAATAGAAAGGGAGAGGGGAGACTGAGGACGGTATTCAATGGTGGCAGAAGTTTCACGAGGGGAAGAGATGAGGATGAGAGCGTGGCTTTTCTGGCTTGTTGGTAACTTTTCTGTTTTCTTTGTTTGAATGATGATTATCAGGTTTTTGAGTTTTGGTGGTTTATTCTGGTTTGTTGTGAATGATGATGGTTAATAGTTTGGGGATTTTGGTGATGGTTTTGTTTGTTGTTCTTGATGCTCGTTAACAGGTTTGGGATTTTGATGATGGTTATTGGTTTTTTGAGTTGATGCTGGTTAACAGGTTTTGGATTTTGGTGATGGTTATTGTTTGATGAGTTTGATGCTGATGGTTAACACTTTGGGATTTTCGGGCTTGGTTAACAGGTTTTTTGGTTTGAGGCTTTGAGTTTCTTGGTTGGTTCTGGTTTTTGAGTTTTCTATCTTGTTAACAGGTTTTTTGAGTTTTTGCTTTGTTCACTGTGTTCGTTCTCTTTTGTTGGCTTTGTTGGATTTTTTGGATATCTCTCTCTTCTCCCAAACGCTTCTGTTATATCCATGAGAAAATGGTGGGAAACCAAAATGTATTTGAATATTTTGGTATGTTGTTCTAATGGCCTTTTTGTTGCAGTTTTGTTTTTTTTTTTCATTTTCTATGCAAATCGTGACAGATTGTGGACAGGGCAACAAGGCTGTTTGGACTATTTTTTTGTATTTTACAGCAGCTCTTCTTTTGTAGCAGAGCTTTTGTAGGATGTATTTTGGGCAATTCTAATAGCCTAGGTGACTTCTTTCCTCTCTTCTCTCTCAATGACAATAAAAAAGCAATCTTCTCTTTTGCCTTTTTTACTAATCTGAAAGATTTGCAGTTTGGAAAATGATGATATCTTGTTTCTTGAGCAAGTTGACTTGCTATTTTGTTTGATTTAGCTATTTGTTTATTTGCCATATTGCTGCCTCGTATTAGCTTATGATGCTGTTGGTTTGGACTGTTGTAATGCTGCTGTTTGTTTGTCCAGTTCGTGATGCTGTTTGTTGTTTGGTTCAGTTTGTGATGCTGTTTGTTTGGACTGTTGCAGCATTTTGTTATTGTAGCATGTTCGCGAATTTCTCTTCTTCTTTCTTTTTGTAAACCAAGAAAGGAAACCTTCTTGTGATTTGCAACTAGGGGAAATAGATTGTGATGAAATAAATAGCATTCTGATTCCACGTTGCAAACCTTAATGATGAATTTATGAAATAACTTTTGGAAAGTTTCTTGTTCATGCCCATATAACTTTGTACTAATCATGCTTTATTTCTCTTGTTTTCATGTGAGCAAAATTAGAGTTGACGAAGCAAAGAACGCAAGAAATCCGTGGCAAGCATGGAAGTCTTGGAGATAAGAAAAGGAATCTGATATGACTTCAATCTTCAAACAACTTAAACATAGATTAATTCTCCTAGGCCAAACATTCATTTTGATTTTCTTTGTAACTTAGAAAGATCATTATTGTATTTTGATGTATTGTATCCAATAGTTGTAACAATTTATCTTTTAAATACAATAAGTTGTAAAACATAAAATATTAAAAGAAATAAATTGTTTTTTTTAATAATCTTGGACGGTGTGTTTGAAATTGGAGAAAATCTTGAGTTGTAGCATGAAGTATTTTGGTGTCATTTTATAACTTGAAATCCTTTATCAACAATAATTTGTAATTTCTCTTCGCATCCTAATTGATTTTTTTTTAAATTCCCAATCAAGATATTTGAAATAAAATGCTCCAGTCTGGTAACTTAAATTCCAAATAATCCCAATAACTTTGTAACTGCATTTCAAACAAACACGCACTGTGTACTTCATTTCCTAACAAAACAAATGTTTTAATGACATAAATCATCTGGTCAACCTGGATCCCAAAATCATGATTGTCCTAAATGACAGCCTTGACCTCCATCTCTTGTCCCAAACAAATCATGCTCTGAGAACAAACATTATCCTTTCAGTAAACTGTGTTTAAGAAAATTCAAAAATCAATCAAATGCCTTGCGATGATTTGATAATTTTAAAGTTTTTCCAAACTCAAATTTCTTCTGATTCTTTGAAGATAAACCCGTGAGCGACATCACATGTGACCATGAACATACATAATCGTCTCAAAATCTTGTAGCTTGAAGAAATCATAGATACAACCTTGAGGAAGCATGAAGACCTATGAAGGCCAATTGGATCTTTGAAAACTCATTTTCTTTTGAGAATTGCAAAAAACCCTAATTGCTGGTTTACTGCCCCAAAAGAGAATCTGTCTGGTCAATTTCTGAGCCAACTTGAATATCCGAGAAACCCTAGGATTGTGTCTTATATGAAAAATGGGAGGGCAAATTTTGGGGTACAAAACCCATATATTTGTGTTCATCATCATGTTTGCAATGTTTCTAGATAGTTTGATTTAAGTTACAGTGCAGGAACAAGCTTTTGCCATTGCTAGGGTTTCGTGCTCCAATTTGGGGTTTTGTGATTTAAGCAAAAATAAACTTAATGATGGATACCATGGTGGTCAGGACTTCACACCCAGTTGATCTATGGTCTCCATTAGAATTTATATTGCGTGTATGTGATTTTTGAATGTAACAGGGTTATACCTACAAACAAATGTCTGTAGGTAAAAGTTACAGGCCTAAGGCGACGAAGAAAGGGAAGAAGACAATGCGTGTCAGCCAACCATTCGCCCGTTTGGTATCAGCTTCTTTTATTTTCCTTATATTATGTTTTGTTTTTATTATGTTAATAAGTTAACAACGCAGCTAAGTTGGCAACGCATCGTTTGTAGGGAGTACAAGGACCTGGGTTCGATCCCAGGTCCCAACAAAATGAATTTTCTTGTTTTACCTTTGTAGATCCAATACAATACTCTCTCACACGCCTTCCATACACCCCCAACGCCTGTCCACTGGATGCCCAGCTAGCCAGATCTAACGTCTCTCCCCTGAAGATCCATGGTGCTCCTCAAGTTAACACTTGCACCTAATCCAATATGGTTGACCGAGCTTGATGCTTATTGGGCCAAAATTTAGATTTTTACACCCCCCTTCAGCTAACAACACAGGCCCATTTGGTTATTCCTTTCATTATTTTCTTTAATTTTTATTTCTTTACTTCTTTTCCTTTTTTTAAATTAATACAAAAAAATCATTTTTCATTAAATTAACAAATCAAAAATCACAAAAAGATTTATTTTCTTAATAATTATTTTTTAAATTAATTAGTTTAATTAATTTAGGGCAACTTTAATTTCTTTCATAATTTAAAAACAATTAGAATTAGGGTTTGAGATTTTGCATAATTTAATTGATTTTCTTTAAAAAATACATCAAAAATCATTTTCCCATAAATATGTATTCCTTTAATTAATTAGGTTAATTAGAAAATTAGGTTAATTTAATTTCTTTCATAATTTAAAAACAATTAGTAATTAGGTTTAATTAATTTGTAATCTAATTGTTTTCTTAAATAAAAGTCCACAAAAATTTCTTTCTCTCAATTAGGGTTTTAGGTTACCTTTTCAACCGTCCTCGTATTTAATTCACCGCGCGCTTGTTAATTATTTGTCCATTATTTTGTAACTGTTTAGGGTTTGTAATAGTTAACTTAGGGTTTTTATTTACTATTTAAATCCCCGATTTTTGGTTATGTAATTAATCCCCCCTCCCCGAAGCTTTGTAATAGCTAGGTTTTAATTCCTCGCACTTTTAATTTCCGCAATCTTTAACTGTCTAGATGTATGGCTAATAGGGTTGTATGGCAAGAATGTCTGGAAAATTAAAATAGTAGATCACCTAATGTGCACATATTAAATAACTGAAACAAATCATATGCACATGTTCACTCCTAGGGTTTGCCTCACTTCGGTTGCTATCGGTAAACAATCATTAAGCATAGGAGATTTTAGTGGTTGCCCTCCAGTCTAAAGAGATTAAAGTGTCCCATTCAAATGTTGCCTCAAAAATGTTGCCTCGAAAATGTTGCCTCAGAAAGATCTTAAGACTCTAGGGTTACTACTAAAGTTTTCTAACTATTGCTTTAGTGATTGTACTTGTCCCTTTTGAATGTCCTTTATAAATCCAACGATGATGCTACCTATTCCTTAATAATAGGATAGCGCTGTCTAAAGGAAATAGAATAAACAATCTTTTTTCGAGTAGGTAGAATCTTAAGTACTTTCTCAATAAAAACTTTTCACACAAACACCTTTCAAACAAATTTTCAAAACAAACTTCGTCACATCCTTGAGGACTGATACAAGGGTTATCACGAAGTAAAACATTTTCAAAACACACACAAACAATTTGAAAAATGAGAAAGTACCTAAGAGCCCGTAGATAACTACGGATAGAAAGGGTGCTAACACATTCCCTTTCTATAATCTACCCCCCGTACTCAGAATATCTCAAAAAAAGGTTTTTTATGTTCTTTTTCCTTTTCCATGATTGGATGAAATAAAAGTCGGTGGCGACTCTTGCTTACCGCGACATTTTGCAAACAAAAAACGCAAAATGCAAACCAGTATTAAACAGTCGATTCTGCCAATGTATCACAAAACTGGCGACTCTGCTGGGGATTAATAAGTGGGGTATACCTTAAGGTCTAGGTCATTAAAATTTCTTCTCTTGATTGTCTTGATTGCTTTACTTTTGAGGGCTTTGTTTGGGGTTACTATAGATCCTACACTCGGATCGTGGGGCACTCATTAGGTAAACAGAAATAGATCATGGAGACTATACGGCATAGACCGATATGGATTAAGCGATGGTTGTGTTGGTGTGGCACTTTGGTTGGTACCGGTATCCTTCGTGGGGAAACGAGGAGAATACGGGGCCTCCGCGTGGTTTCGTGAAGCACCAACGGCCCTTAGAACCTTAGTTGAACAACTTGGCCATTAGAAAGTAGTGAGATAGCCGGCCTCGGTGTAGAGCTGAGAACTGGTTGATACTCGATACTACACTCATTGAGATCATACTTTCGGGATATTTTGGCTGCAAGAAAAGATTGAGAGTTGAAACAATGCCCGATAAAGGATGGTCAGTGATATTGAGAATCTCTATAACCTGGTTACTTTTTAGGACAAGTTTGAACCAACTAAACTTCAAGAGGGTACTACCTTTGACCTCATGCAAGCCTTAAACCTAAGGACTTTGTGTGATTTGACTGTGCTTGCTATACCTGTGTTTGCTATACCTGTGGTTTATCATGACATCATGCATCATAACATGGCATACATGCTTATTGCACTAACCATTTCAAAGACCAAGGGAATTTATATTTGTTCTGTTTTGCAGATCATGGCTTCCGTTCATAGAAATACTATCTAAATCAGCTTTGTGAAGATACCTTCCCAACTCAAAGAGCTAGCATCAAGGGTTTCTAAAACTTCTACGTTCACTAAGAGACATGGTCAACTTCTCAACCTGGTTACTTTAAACTTTGATGAAAAGATGATGAGTGTACTCTTTCAGTTCTTCGATCCCAAGCAGCATTGATTCACCTTTCCAGACTATCAATTGGTGCCTACCTTGGAAGAATTACCTCAGCTATTGGATATACCTATTCTCGAACAGGTACCCTTCACAGGTCTAGAAGAAGTTCCTAAGCCAGAAGTCATTGCCTCAGCTTTACATCTGAAACGGGCCGACGTGGTATCCAATTGGGAAACTAAAAGCGGAGTCAAGGGTTTTCTAGCTAAGTTTCTGATAGACAAAGCCCAGCTGTTTTAGGATAATATGGATTTTCAGGCTTTTGAGGAGGTCTTGGCTCTTCTTATCTATGGTTTAGTTCTCTTTCCTAACCCAGACTCATTCATAGATGTGAATGCTATTAAGATCTTTCTCTCTCGCAACCCGGTGCCTACTTTGCTCAGAGATATTTTGCACACTCTCCATACTCATACCATGAGGAGAAGAGGGATTCTAGTGTGTTGCATGCCATTGCTGTCAAGGTGGTTTATCTCTCACCTCCCTAAGTCCATACTGGAGAATGAAGAAGGTTTGGTTTGGTTACAAAGGATAATTTCACTCGGTCATATGGATATTCTTTAGTGTTCTCGATCTATGGAAAACATTGCTATCATTGACCACTACAGGGAGTACCCAAATGTCCCACTGCTTGGTATCAGAGGGGGTATAACTTACAATCCTTGTTTAGCTCTACGATAATTTGGTCACGCTCGAAGGGATGGTCCCCATAAGTTAATAAACGAAGGCATTGTGTTCAACTATGAGGAGGATATTCAAGAGTATCGTTGAAGGTTCATACGAGCTTGGGGCATGGTAAACAGATCTGGCGTCAAGATTTTGGGTCCAAAAACTTTTATTCTTATGGAGCCTTATCTATAATGGGTACGAGCTCGTGCTCAGCAGCTTATGATGCCCTATGTGGTTGTTTTTCCAATGATTGTAGAGCCCACTACTGAAGAAGACTTTCCTTACACGGTTCTCTATCCTTACATGCCCACTGATCTTGGGAAATTACAGAGGTCTTGGATTCAGTTGATGAAGGAGTGGGATACTTATAGGGATCAGTTCCATGATCAGGAGAAGAAGGTCTTAGAGCTCACAAAGCAACTGCATGAGGAAAAAGGACTGAATGATTATCTCGGCGCAAAGAGGAAGCATCCATGGGATTTTTGATGTCTTTTACAGTTTTAGATTTGTTTTTTTAATTGTAACGCCTAAAAGGCATTTGAACTTCAAATTCAGCTAATAAAGTTTTGTTTATTTTGGTTTGCAAATTTAAATTTCCCGAAGTCTTTGAAATCATTGCATACGCATCCCATTATCATACACATCATTACAGGTACCATTACAGGTTTCACATCTTCTTCGCTGTTTATTTCAACAGAAATGTCTTCCGAACAGACCATCAAAGACCTGCAGGCACAAAACGCCCAGTTCCAACAAATGTTTATCAGTCTGGCAAAGGGCCAGGAGGATCTGAAAGCCCTCATTCTGAAGGAAAGGAAGAAAAAGAAGAAGGCTGTTGGTATTCTGAACATGGGCCGAAGGTTTAGAGAGCGGTTGAAGCGACAAGTCGACCTGACCTCTTCATCTAAGGAAGGAGAGAATCAAGAAGAAGAGAAAGACCCTAGTCCTGCAGTCTCTGACAACGATACTGATTATAATGATGAGCAATATCCTCCTGTTGAGGATAGATACAAACAGTTAGAAGATCGTTTGAGTGCCATGGAAGTTCAGAGGATACCCGGATTGGATTTTGAAGAATTGGGTTTGGTGTTGGGAGTGGTCATCCCGCAAAAGTTCAAAGCTCCAGTTTTTTCCAAGTATGATGGGGTGTCCTTCCTAAAGCTCCATCTCCGTTCTTATGTCAGGATGATTCAGCCACACACAACTGATAGACGTCTGTAGGTGCATTTCTTTCAAGATAGTCTGTCAGGGACTCAGCTTGAATGGTTCTACCAGCTGGAGGGAGTCAATGTCCGAAACTGGGAAGATCTGGCTGCTGCTTTCTATAAGCAGTATCAGTATAATGTCGACATTGCTCCCACTCGTACTCACCTCCAGAGTATGTCCATGGGTGCAGGTGAAGGTTTTAAAGATTATGCACAAAAATGGAGAGACTTGGCTGGGAGAGTTCAACCCTTATTGTCTGACAAGGAATTGTTCGATATGTTTCTAGGGACGCTATCTGGTCCATTTTTCAATCATCTGATCGGCAGCTCGTCAGCTGGTTTCACCGAGCTGATTCTAACTAGAGAAAGAGTAGAAGCTGGGATTTGAAGTGGCAAAATACAGAAGGATGCCTCGTCAAGTTCAGTAAAAAATCCTTTTGCTGGTAAGAAGGAAGTCGGTGTCGTCTATAGCCCGAGGGGTCAGAGCACGGCTGAACAATGTCAGACAGTAAGTGTCATGATGATACCTAGACTTGCAGCTGCTCCACAATGCAACAATCAACAAAGGGTGGAAAGACCACAACGGAAGTTTACCCGCATCAACATGACATTGGCTGAAGTTCTACCTCACCTGTTGAGATCCAACTTGGAAACCTTGAGAGAGGCTCCCAAGAATCCAAATACTACATTTCCCCGATATAATCCAAATGCCCGGTGTGCCTATCATTCTGAGAGTCCTGGCCACGATACAAATGACTGTTGGGCTCTGAGAAACAAAATACAAGACTTGATTGAAGCTAAGGAAATAGATTTTGATGCTCCGGAGAAGCCAAATGTCATAACTGCTCCCATGCCTAAGCACGACCATGGAGTTAATGCTATTGATACTGATTTATTTGTTACCTCTATCGATGAAGTGTCTACTCCTCTCATGACTGTCAAGAAGAATTTGTTGTTAGCCGGTTTATTTCTGAGTTGTGGTGAAGGTTTCCACATGTGTTCGCTTCTACCTTCTGGTTGCCGTTTGCTGAAATTAGGTGTCCAACGCCTGATAGATAGAAAAGAAATTATGTTTGAGAAAACTATGATTCCTGTTGTTCCAATTGAAGATGTTGTCATTATAACCATTTCCGCCAATCCTTCCAAGGTTTCCTCGAGAAGACCTGTTAGGATTATATCTGCTCCAAGAATTGCTCCAGTGATAATCATTGTTCCTGGTCTTGTCCCGTATGTCTCCGATAAACCTGTCCCCTGGCATTATGGTGTCGATGTGTACTATCATGGCATCAAACAAGGTCTGAAAGATGAAGAAGTTGATCCTGATATTGATAACATTGTCGGAACCAGCAAAATAACCCGAAGTGGAAGGGTCTTCTCTCCCGAGATTTCCCCTAAGACTGTTAACAAGCCTATTGTCATTACATCTGTTGTTCCTGCTAGTACATCAACTACTGTTCCTATTCTTACCCCAGTCGACGAATCATCTGATACCCGCGGCAAAGAGGTTATAGGTGAGCCTACCCGGACGGAGGCACCTAAGAAAGTTGTTGTGGAAGCCTCTAAACAAGAAATAGAGGAAATACTGAAAATCATTAAGAAGAGCGACTACAATGTGGTCGAGCAGCTAGGGCAGACCCTATCGAAGATATCCATGTTGTCTTTGTTGTTGTGTTCTGAGGCCTATGCGAAGGCTTTAATTGCATTTCTCAAGACTGCGCATGTGCCGCAGGAGACTTCAGCTGATCAGTTCAAAGATTGTGTGGCCAGCCTGACTGCTGATAATGGGTTGGGCTTTTCATATGCGGATTTGACACCAAAGGGAAGGAAGCATAATGATGCTCTGCATGTCTCGATTGAATGCAGGGGCACCACTATGGCTCATGTGCTGGTAGATACCGGGTCTTCACTGAATATTCTTCCGAAGAAGGTGTTGGACCGTTTAGATTGTGAGGGTTTAACTCTAAAGCCTAGTAACATTATGGTAAGGGCTTTCGACGGATCGAAGAGAATGGTGCACGGGGAGGTGGACATCCCTATCAAAGTGGGTTCTCAGATTTTTGGATCCACCTTCTATGTGATGGATATCAAACCGTCGTATTCTTGTTTGCTGGGTCGTCCTTGGATCCACGAGGCTGAGGTAATCACCTCCAAACTCCACCAAATGCTGAAGTACCCAGTGAATGGAAAAATCGTCACAATGTGGGGTGAAGAAGAATATATGGTGAGTCACCTCAACTCCTTCTGCTACGTAGAGATGGATGGGGAATTCATCGAAACTCCTTGTCAGGATTTTTAAGAGGTCCCTCAGATCTTGGCTTCGACTGAAACTACTAGAAACAAACCTCCTTTGACTATGGCTTCTCTTAAGGACGCCAGGCCGTGGTTGAAGAAGGTGGGTGTGCCAATTGGGGTCAGCTCTCTGATTTCACTCATAAAACTGACAAATTTAGTTTGGGCTTTACTACAGGGGCTCAAAGGGTTGTTAGGCACGCTCGGGCTGGAGGACCTCCCATACGCATCAGCAATCAGGGAATTAATGTCATTGAAGATAGTGAAGAGGAATCAGACATTGACAACTGGATCTACCCGACTACCAACGGTGGACCAAGTAACTGGACGGCTAGGGACTTCATACATGTTTCTTTTATTCCGCAGTAATTGACTTGTTTGTTTTATGATTTATAATAAAACATTTGAAACTTTACGGCCCGGTGCCTTGCCCGAGGCACCTTGGCTTTGCTTGTGAGGGCTATTATTTGTCATTTCATAATCATTAATAAAGCATTGGACGTTTCTTGCATACAAATTTTGCGCTCTCTGTTTTTCTTTCCTGCTTTCACTTTATCAAAACAGCTATTCTCTTACACACACTCACGTATCATAATGTAGATCCATATCGACTCTGGATCCCATTGATAACAGCTCTGCTATTGCCAGTTATGACTTCAAAAATCCGATCAACCAAGCCAAGGATGAAGGTGAGGATGATTGTGACGTGCCTGGAGAACTTGCTAGACTACTACAACAGGAAGAGAGGGCCATACAGCCTCATGAAGAGCCGGTTGAGACAGTGAACTTGGGTACTGAGGAAGACAGAAAAGAGGTTAAAATAGGTGCAAATCTGGAGCTTAGTGTCAAATAGAGGATGATACATATGTTGCACGGCTATGTTGAGATCTTCGCCTGGTCCTATGAAGACATGTCTGGTTTAGACACTGATATTGTGGTACATCGCCTGCCGACTAAATAAAATTCTCCTCCGATTAAGCGGAAGGTCCATCGTATGCACCCTGAAATATCAGAGAAGATCAAGGCAGAGGTCATGAAACAGTTTGATGCAGGATTCTTAGCTGCCACTTCGTATCCAGTGGGTTTCTAACCTTGTTCTGGTACCTAAGAAAGACGCTAAGGTACAGATGTGTATTGATTACAGATATCTGAACCGGGTAAGCCTAAAAGATGACTTCCCACTTCCTCATATTGATGTTCTGGTCGACAACACTGCACAACACAAAATCTTTTCCTTCATGGACAGTTTCTCTGGCTACAACCAGATCAAGATGGCTCCTGAAGACATGGAGAAGACGACCTTCGTTACACAGTGGGGCACCTTCTGCTACAAGGTGATGCCTTTCGGGTTGAAGAATGTTGGGGCAACTTATCAGTGTGCCATGGTCGCTTTGTTCCATGACATGATTCACCACGAGATCGAAGTTTATGTTGATGATATGATAGCCAGGTCTAAGACTGAGGAAGAGCGCCTTGATGATCTCTAGAAATTGCTTGACAGGTTGAAGACATATAAGCTGAGGTTGAATCCGAACAAGTGTACCTTCGGGGTAAGATCTGGTAAGCTTCTGGATTTTATCGTCAGTGACAAGGGTATTCAGGTAGATCTTGCAAAGGTAAAGGCCATACAAGAGATGTCGGTTCCCCGCACAGAGAAAGAGGTTAGAGGTTTCTTGGGACGTTTGAATTATATCGCCAGGTTTATTTCACATTTGACTGCTACTTGTGAGTCAATCTTCAAGATTCTGAAGAAAGATCAAGTGGTAAAGTGGAATGATGAATGCCAGGCCGCTTTCGAAAGAATCAAGGAATACCTTCAAGAACCGCCAGTTATGATGCCTCGAGTTGAAGGAAGACCTTTGATATTATACTTGACAGTGTTAGACAATTCAATGGGGTGTTTGCTGGGGAAGCATGACGAGTCTGGCAGAAAAGAGCACGCCATTTACTACCTTAGCAAAAAGTTTACCAACTGTGAGACCCGATACTCATTGCTCGAGAACACTTGTTACGCTTTGGCATGAGCTGCTCGCCGGCTGAGACAGTATATGCTGACTCACACTACCTTGTTGATATCAAAGATGGATCCGATCAAGTATATTTTTGAGAAGCCCACTCTCTCCGGAAGAATAGCAAGGTGGAAAATGATCTTAACTGAGTATGACATACAATATACAACCCAAAAAGCTATAAAGGGGAGTGTATTGGCTGATCATTTGGCTCATCAGGCCGTGGATGACTACCAGTCCATGAATTTTGAGTTCTCGGATGAGAATATAATGTTGGTGACTAACTACGAAGAGCCTGGACCGAATGAAGGAACTGGAGAGGGGTCCCGATGGTCTATGTATTTTGATGGAGCCTCAAATGCACTAGGTAACAACATTGGCGCTGTAATCATATCTCCCAAGGACTGTCATACTCCGTTCACTGCCCGCTTATGTTTCAACTGCACCAACAACATGGCGGAGTATGAAGAATGTATCATGGGTCTTCGAGCTGCTATTGACCTGAGGATTAAGTTCTTAATTGTATTCGTAGATTCTGCTCTGGTGATAAGTCAGATCAAAGACGAGTGGTATACGAAGCACCCGGATCTCATTCCTTACAGAGAGTATGTACTGACATTGCTCTCGCACTTTGAGGAGATAACCTTTGAACATTTCCCACGAGAAGAGAACCAGTTGGCGGACGCGCTAGCTACCATGTCTTCTATGTCAAGGTTAGGTGGGACAATGAAGCTCCCCAAATTACCATTGAGAGGTTTGATGAACCAGCACACTGCTATAAAATCGATACCGAAGAAGTGGCAGACAAACCCTGGTTTCACGAAGTTAAAAGGCATCTCGAGGCTCAGGAGTATCCTGAAGGGGCATTTGTCAATGACAAGAAGTTTCTGAGAAGGTTCTCTGCAAAGTTCTTCCTTAGTAATGGGATCCTTTATAAACGCAACCATGACTCCACACTATTACGGTGTGTAGACAAGAGCGAAGCAGAGAGGATCATGACAGATCTGCATGAAGGCACTTTCAGAACCCATTCTAGTGGACATACCATGGCTAAAAATATCCTACGGGCAGGATATTATTGGTCCACCATGGAAGCCGGTTGTTATCAGCACTCTCGAACTTGTCATAAGTGCCAAATATACGCTGATAAGGTGCATGTGCCTCCAGTTCCTTTGAACATCCTGACAGCTCCTTGGCCCTTTGCGATGTGGGGCATCGACATGATCGGCGAGATCAGACCTACTGCGTCCAATGGACATCGTTTCATTCTGGTGGCTATTGATTACTTCACGAAGTGGGTTGAGGCAGCTTCCTTTGCTACAGTAACCAAGAACGTCATGGTGCGGTTTATCCGACACAATCTGATTTGTCAATACGGTGTACCAGAGAGAATTATCACCGACAATGGTACAAATCTCAACAACACAATGATCACTGAGCTCTGTAAACAGTTCAAGATACAATATCATAACTCTTCTCCCTACCAGCCGAAGATGAATGGGGTTGTTGAAGCAGCTAACAAGAACATCAAGAAGATTGTAAAGAAGATTACGGTGACATATAAAGACTGGCATGAGATGTTACCATTCACTCTTCATGGGTACCGTACCTCAGCACGGACGTCGACAGGGGCAACACCCTACTCTCTGGTATATGGTATAGAGGCAGTCCTACCCATAGAAGTCCAGATACCATCTCTCAGGATTATGAAGGATGCGGGTTTGAACAAAGACGACTGGATCCAAACCCGACTTGATCAGTTAAATCTAATCGATGAAAAGAGACTTACTGCTATCTGTCATGGCCAGACATATCAAAAGCGAATGATCAAGGCCTTTAACAAGAAAGTCAGACACCAGGAATATCAAATCGGAGATCTGGTGATCAAACGCATCATACTGCCACAAGGTGATCCCAGGGGAAAATAGACTCCCACGTATGAAGGGCCGTTTGTGGTTAAGAACATTTTCTTGGGAGGAGCTATGATTCTAACCAACATGGATGGTGATGACCTTCCTCACCCTGTCAATGCATACATAGTGAAAAGATACTACGCATGATCAAAGACCCGCTAGGTCGACTGGCCTAGGAAAAAATAAGGGCTTCCCGGCGAACCAAAAGGATTCGGGCAAAAGTTAGGGATGAAAATAAAAAAATTTGTACACCCGGGAAGTCGAAAACCCGAAAGGGAGGCTTGGGAAAAAAAGGGTATCCCGGTGGATTGAAAACCCGAAAGGGAAATCCAGGAAAAAGTTAGGGATTAAAGCGTATCACTATGTCTTATTGGATCATCTTGCGACCAGACTTCGGTATCAGCTATCAAGCTCAAACGGCGCCAATCAATCTGATCAACCTTCGGTCAAGTAGCAAAGTGATGAGACGCTTGAAGACATAAAGACAATAGCAGAGTTGGAACCCAATGGGGTTGTTTCACATAGATATTTTTCTTTCTTTTGCATAAATTGTAATTTCTTTTGGCAGCGTTCTCTTACTAGAACGTCAGCCTCTTTGTACAAAACGCCTATTACAGGCCAATTTCCAAATCAATACAAGTCATTTTTACAAAACTTTAATTTGTTTCTTTTTCTTTTTCTGTTTTGTTTTGCAAGAGCGTCCAATGATTTATTTTTTATATATGCATTTGAAAATGATTGCTGCTCATAAATATTTACATAAGAAACAAAAGACAATTACTCGTAATTCCAGAAATAGGAAAAAAAACAAGAAGTGCCAAACCCAATGGTTCCTCTGCCCAGCAGGTATCGTGATAGAGCCAGTTTTGAACATGAATTATCAGTACATACACTCCCCACAAAGTAAAAGTATCCAAAGGAATTGATGTCAGCTTTCCCGAAACAAGACATAACTATCCCCATCCGAGGTTCATAATCGCAGGCGAGTCAATAAATTTCATTCCCCCAAGCGGAGTCTATTTCTACAGATACATAAGCTCAATCTCCAACAGAGCTCATCACTTCCAGCAACGAAATTTCATCCCCAACTGAGTTTATTCCTCCAGATCAGCAGGTTGACCAACAGAGTATCTCTTCCCCAAAGTCTGGTCCCCGCAGAGTTATTCTCCAGCATCTCTTCCCCACAGAATATTCGTAAATCTCCAGTAAACGTCAGGGATTTATTTTCCCAGACACGAGCATACCCCGACAGCGCTTCTTGAACATATATCATGACATACGCATACATATCATATACAACATAATCTCATTTATTTTGAGAACATCATCTCACCCTACATTTCATGCATCACATACAACTAACCCTGATATCTTTTCAGGAAGATATGATTAGCTTCAACAAATCCAACAGTTGAACAGATCACATCTACAGACAACTAATGGAAACTTAGTTCCCGAAATCAAACGGGTCAACTAATCTACATTATCATAGAAAAACAACCTTACCCCGGTTCTTTGTGAAGTTTTACATAAACTTATCCCAAAGTAACCTTACCCTGGTTCTTTCTGAAGTTTTACACAAACTTATCCCAAAGTAACCTTATCCCGGTTCTTTCTGAAGTTTTACACAAACTTATCCCAAAGTAACCTTACCCAGGTTCCTCCTGAAGTTTTACACGAACTTATCACAAAGTGACCTTACCCAGGTTCCTTCTGAAGTTTTACACGAACTTACCACAAAGTAACCTTACCCAGGTTCCCTCTAAAGGACTACACAGACTCATCACGAGCAACCTTACCCAGGTTCCTTCTGAAGTTTCACTCTGACTTATCCCAAAGCAACCTTACTCAGGTTCCTTCTCAGTTCAGATGCAGTTTTACCCACACTCCCCACAAAGAAACCTTACCCAGGTTCCTTCTCGTTTCAGGTACAGTTTTACCCAAACTCCTCACGAAACAACCTTACCCAGGCTGTCATATCAAAATAACCTTACCACGGTTCCTTTTGAAGTTTTACACGAACTTATCATGAAGTAACCCTACTACCCAGGTTCCTTCTCACAGCTCTACTATCCAGGCTTTTCATATTGAAGTAACCCTACAATCCAGGTTCCTTCCTATAACCTTACTATCCGTGTTCCTTCTCTCTTATCTCCAGACAACAGTCCACAACACTGTAAGACCGGGACCTAATCGAACACGATTGGTTTCGCATTTCCCCAGTAGAGTAACGGACAACTGAAGCTCCTAAAACTCTATTTCTCGAGAAAAATATCAACATTCATCCACAGATTCCTCCTCAACAATAGATACAGGGACTCTCGTCAAAGGAATATCTCAGGAAATCCACATTCTCTAGATGGCATGTTTAAGCCCATCTCAGACAATTCTCCGTCACATTCAGGATGGAATCTTTAAGCCCATCTCTGAAAAATATTTTATCATCAACCTCCAAATGGCATCTGTAAGCCCATTCCCGATGTCATAAGTTGAGTTCCACTTCATGCGAGTGCAAATTTCTGGGCACTCTAGTGTTCAATCATCTTCCACCTTCAGATCACGAAAAGCAGACGAGTCAATCTACATCCTCAGGTATAAGAAGATTGAACAGGGACAACTATTGTACCCAAAAAATTTCCCTCCCATTTTACTCAACAAATGTCAAGTGAGGTCCCCAAGTTGCTCAAGAAAGCCCAAGAGTTGACCAGACAAACTCTCCCCTAAGGCAATGTACCTCCAATTAGGGTTTCTATTTTCATCAAGATGGGTGGACTACAAAGGTCTCATATGCTCTCCATGGTATTAATATGTTCTCAAGACCCTACATGTCAAGTTTCATGCCTTGCATAAGAAGTTTGCTCAGTCAACTGCTCAGATGCTTGAGAAATCGAATGTATTAGCTCAAAAGTCAAATGTGACTCACACATAGTCAAACCTCAAGATTTTAGGTCAAATCAACATTTTTAAGTGACTTTAATCATTTGATCAAGGGTTGATCAAGATTCCTCAAGGAATGCTTCAAATTTATCAAAACCCAAAAGTTGCTAAATCAGGGTTTCTAAGTAAAAGTCAACCCAACTTTGACCAAGCATAACTTCTTCATACTTTATCAGAAATTTTCCATCCAAAGCTCATTTTGAATATGATACAATTACCTAGGACTCATCTTCAGGCCTCAAGTTCAAAATATGCACCCACAAAAAGATATGAATTTCTATATTATAGGTCCTTTTGGAAAGTCAACAAAAACACCTTTTGAGTCAAAGCTTCATACATGAACATGGAATACTCAATTGAGGTGAGACCAAAAGGGTTGCTTAGGGGACATCCTAAGATTTCTAAAAAAACCAATAACACCATCCTAGGATTAAAAATGAGGGAGATATGCCTTATCAAAGTTGACCTTTCTTGCAAAATTCCCAAAAGTCAAATGTGCTCAAAATAGTATTTTTTACTAAATGGGTCCAACTTTTTAAGCGTGCACCTCACTTGTAGCATGGTCCACGACCCAACTATCCAACCTCATGTTATTTTCTTCACTTTTAAATTTATTTTGATTTTTTGTTAATTAAAATTTCAATTAAATCAAATAATTGATGGATAATGAAAAAGATATGTTGTGATCTGATTTTTGGACAGGATTTCAATCAAATAATGCAAAGATATCATGATCAATTCGAATCAAGGCTGATTGGTACAAGAAAGTCATAATTTGGCTCAATATAGCAAGTTTACATATGCCATGCAAATCAAATCAAATCTTCAAAACTTTCAAAGATGTGATCTGTTTTTACAACCCTAATTCACTCTATGATATATATTGAACATATCTAAGGCAAGAACAAGGGTTAGAGTCGTGAAAAGAGGCAGAGCAAAACTGCAAAATTTCAAAGAAACGTGTGAGACCTATCTTCTTCCACAGGCCAATTCAAAGCGTTCTGAAGGTCAAAACATATTCCTGGACGTTCATTGGGGCAATAGCAAGCATTATCAAGGCCTGAAGCATCAAGAAACGAGTGCTAGCAACATCACGGTTTGTACTAAGAACTCAAATTCGATTTCTATGATTTACGCATTATAAATGTATTTTACCCATATATTTGTGTTCATCATCATGTTTGCAATGTTTCTGTATAGTTTGCTTTAAGTTACAGTGCAGGAACAAGCTTTTGCCATTGCTAGGGTTTCGTGCTCCAATTTGGGGTTTTGTGATTTAAGCAAAATTAGGCCTAATGATGGATACCATGGTGGTCAGGACTTCACACCCAGTTGATCCATGGTCTCCATTAGAATTTATATTGCGTGTATGTGATTTTTGAATGTAATAGGGTTATACCTACAAACAAATGTCTGTAGGTAAAAGTTACAGGCCTAAGGCGACGGAGAAAGGGAAGAAGACAATGCGTGTCAGCCAACCATTCGCCCGTTTGAATTTCGCGCATTTGGAATCAGCTTCTTTTATTTTCCTTATATTATGTTTTATTTTTATTATGTTAACAAGTTAATAATGCAACTCAGTTGGCAACGCATCGTTGGTAAGGAGTACAAGGACCTGAGTTCGATCCCAGGTCCCAACAAAATGCATTTTCTTGTTTTACCTTTGCAGATCCAATACAATACTCCCTCACACGCCTTCCATACACCCTCAACGCCTGTCCACTAGATGCCCAGCTAGCCAGATCTAACGTCTCTCCCCTGAAGGTCCATGGTGCTCCTCAAGTCAACACTTGCACCTAATCCAATATGGTTGACCGGGCTTGATGCTTATTGGGCCAAAATTCATATTTTTACACCCCCCTTCAGCTAACAACACAGGCCCATTTGGTTTTTCTTTCATTATTTTCTTTAATTTCTATTTCTTTATTTCTTTTACTTTTTTTAATTAATACAAAAAAATCATTTTTCATTAAATTAACAAATCAAAAATCACAAAAAAATTATTTTCTTAATAAATATTTTTTAAATTAATTAGTTTAATTAATTTAGGGCAACTTTAATTTCTTTCATAATTTAAAAACAATTAGAATTAGGGTTTGAGATTGTGCATAATTTAATTGATTTTCTTTAAAAAATACATCAAAAATCATTTTTCCCATAAATATGTATTCCTTTAATTAATTAGGTTAATTAGAAAATTAGGTTAATTTAATTTCTTTCATAATTTAAAAACAATTAGAAATTAGGTTTAATTAATTTGTAATCTAATTGTTTTCTTAAATAAAAATCCATAAAAATTTCTTTCCCTCAATTAGGGTTTTAGGTTATCTTTTCAACTGTCCTCGTATTTAATTTACCGCGCGCTTGTTAATTATTTGTCCATTATTTTGTAACTGTTCAGGGTTTGTAATAGTTAACTTAGGGTTTTTATTTACTGTTTAAATCCCCGATTTTTGGTTATGTAATTAATCCCCCTCCCTGAAGCCTTGTAATAGCTAGGTTTTATTTCCTCGCACTTTTAATTTCCGCAATCTTTAACTGTCTAGATGTATGGCTAATAGGGTTGTATGGTAAGAATGTCTGAAAAATTAAAACAGTAGATCACGTAATGTGCACAGATTAAATAACTGAAACAAATCATATGCACATGTTCACTCCTAGGGTTTGTCTCACTTCGGTTGCCTTCGGTAAACAATCATTAAGCATAGGAGATTTTAGTGGTTGCCCTCCAGTCTAAAGAGATCAAAGTGTCCCATTCGAATGTTGCGTCGAAAATGTTGCCTCGGAAAGATCTTAAGACTCTAGGGTTACTACTAAAGTTTTCTAACTATTGCTTTAGTGATTGTACTTATCCCTTTCAAATGTCCCTTACAAATCCAACGACGGTGCTACCTATTCCTTAATAATAGGATAGCGCTGTCTAAAGGAAATATAACAAACAATCTTTTTTCGAGTAGGTAGAATCTTAAGTACTTGCTCAATAAAAACTTTTCACACAAACACCTTTCAAACAAATTTTCAAAACGAACTTCGTCACATCCTTGAGGACTGATACAAGGGTTATCATGAAGTAAAACATTTTCAAAACACACACAAGAAATTTGAAAAATGAGCAAGTACCTAAGAGCCCGTAGATAACTACGGATAGAAAGGGTGCTAACACCTTCCCTTTCTATAATCTACCCCCCGTACTCAGAATATCTCAAAAAAAGGTTTTTTATGTTCTTTTCCTTTTTCCATGATTGGATGAAATAAAAGTCAGTGGTGACTCTTGCTTACCGCGACATTTTGCAAATAAAAAATGCAAAACGCAAACCAGTATTAAACAGTCGGTTCTGTCACCGTATCATATTAGACAATCGTAAGTGGACTTATATAGAAGTCACACCTATTTTAAGGTCGATCAATAGCAATTTATGTGTCATATGTTTGGAGAGATGATATGTATATTATCCTTTAACAACATGTGACACAATAAGAAGAGGATGAGATGAAGAAGGAATGGATAAGAATTAAACCATATTTGAACCAAAAATTTAATCAAGCCATCATTAAAATCATCCATCCATTTTGGTGGATTTAAACTCAACACCCAAGATCCAATGATGTTAATGAAGCTCATGATCAAAATCTCATAGTCCAAGATCAACCAGAATATATACAAAATAAAATTGTATTTAAAGGTAAATAAAAAGATTTTGAAAATGTTTTTTAAATGAAAATAAAAGGGGGAAATAATAATTATATTCAAAATATCCAAGAAAAACTGAATAAGACCATAGAAAAATCAGAAATAAGCTCAAATATTTTTATAAAAATTTTTGGTAATTTTTTAAAGTCAGAAACTATTTTTAAAATTAAAATAAATAGGCAAAATAAACCAAAATTTGTGAAAAATAATAAGGTCATAAATAAAAATAAAATAAGGTCACCAATATTTGTCAAGAGGTCATTGGATCCTTCCTTTTTTTTAGAATTAAAAAATTAAGAAAAGTATTTTTAAACATTTAAAACAATTCAAATAAAGTGAAAAAATATAAAAAATATCAAAACACAAAAATAAAATTGTGAAAAATAATAATCAGAAAGAGAAAAATAAAAAGTATTTTTAAGAGTTTTTTTGGATTTTTTGAAGTTAAAATAAATTTTTTATGAATTTTTGAAGTTTAAAACAAATAAAATATAAAATCAGAAAATAAAATAAAAACCAAAAAGATGTAGACCATTAGATGAGAGTCAAAGTATATTAGCAAGTTAATCCAATGGATCAGACGCGATGTGCATGTCACAGTCCTTAGTAAATAAAACACTGAATCATTTATTAAAATCAGAATTTGAAAAAAAAACAAATGGCACGATGTCATTGTTTGAGAGATGACACGTTGGTCATCTTCAACCTCCAGCCACGCAAATTGCAGGTCTCTGAAATGGAAAAATTAGAGCTCGAGACCGACAGCACTCGCTTCGTCTCTTAAAGACGATTCCAATGGTTCCCTCGCGAAAAATTTATATAAGGTGTAGCTCAATCATTTTCGAAGGAAAGATTTGAGAAGGGATTTGAAAATTCATGGCCAAAACTCACTTCCAATTGAAAATAAATGTTGCGACTAGAATCAGAATGATGAGAGCTTCAATATAGTACCAAAGTTTGAGAGAATTGGTGAAGGAATCTACCTATTGAAGTTCACATTCAGAGCTCTAAAACTTGACTTGGATAACATGATTTAGGAAGTCTTAGAGCTTGGTTCTTCTTCTGTTAGCTTCAGTGAGGTTCAAGGATGAAGAATTGACAAAGAAAATGGATTGAGGAAAGCTGTAAAATTAAATTCGAAGTTATAGAAAAGTGGGTTCAAGAGAAAGTTTGACCAAGGTTATTTTGGCTCTCTAAGCTTGATAAAATGAATGAGGTATGACCCTCTATTTATAGGGAATCTAATGGAATGCTTAAGCGTGTGTGTTGTACCCCAAAATTTTCCCTCTCAATTTATCAAGATTTTCCTCACAAGACTCTTTGGACTCAAGACCGGATTAGGGTTTGCTCAGCTCAAGACATCTCCTTGCACTGATGACCTGAAATTAGGGTTTGAGTTTGCACAAGGATTTTTGGACTTCCAGTGCCTCATGTGACTTTCATACTTCATGTTGGACTTCTAAGATTGCTCATACCAAGTTTCAAGCCTTGAATCAAATTTTTGCCCAGTCAATTGGACAGTTGACCTAAAAATCAGTTGTATTGGGAAAAAGTCAACTGTGGCCAATTTATAGTCAAACCTCATAATTTTTGATCCACATCAACATTATAGACTCATATGAACCATTTGATTAAGTTTAGACCACAACTCCTCAAGAAATTTGATCAGATCATCAAAAGGGCAAAATGGTCATTTTTAGGGTTTTGACTGCAGAAGGGAAATTTCTGATTTTTAACCTAGCCAATGGCAAATTGGGTTCAAGAATGGTTTAAAGGACTTAATGGCATCATCTTGACCTAATCACAAGGTTCAAAAGATCTCAAATGCATTGGATTGACAGATGAATTTTCTAGTTAATTGATCAAAAATCAACTGTACACTGAAAAGTCAAACTTTGACTTTTTGGTCAAAATCAAGTGCCAAGGGTCATTTCTCATCAAGATGTATAAAAATGTGAAACTTGTTGATCAAGAAACCTAATTTTGAAAATTAGGGTTTAAGTTTGAAATTTTTCATAACAGAAATTTTGTGTTATGAAAATTTCTTATTTTTTCCAAACTTTTTCACCATGATGAAATTGGATTCAAAGAAAACTTCCAACATGAAAGTTGTAGTCCTACATAAAATATACAACTTTGATTCACAAGGTTTTCCCAAAATATGCTTGGATCTCAAGTTATGATTTTGTGAATAGGGGTCCATGAAACTTTTAACTTAGTGAAATTTTGCCCTAGTTTAGTCAGATTTTTAACCTAACTTCATGGCAACTTTTCACCTAGTTCCAATTGGAATCTCAAAATGCATTTCAAATATGGATTGTAGAGCATGTTACAAGATTTCCAAAATGTCCAAGAACTCTCCAAGATCATTTATGGTTAGGGAGAATCGAAGAAAAGAAAATGGCAATTTCTCACTTTTGTCCAAGGCATTTTGTCCCATGTTACAACTTGCAAATCAGTTTGAATCATGTTTGTACTTTCATTACAGGTTCTAATTCTTTTTACACTCCAAAATTTAATGCAAATACAATGTTTAATGGCATTATTTTGATCTTTGAAGCTTTGTACAAAGGTTTAATCCAAAAATGGCATAAAGGTAACAATGCTACTTTGATAAAGCTAGCTTTTACAAACTTTGTTTATCTTGAGCCATGGACCTAATTTCTTGTGGCAAACAAGATCCATAAACATCAGAAAAAGTTCACCAACCCTATGGAGACCTTGAGCTAGCAAGTACAGCCTTTGCCTTTGTCACTTCAACTTTTGCTTCAAAAGCAAGTAAGCTTGCAAAAAGTCCATAACTTGTACATCTGATAAAACCAAGTCTAAGCCTCATTTCAAACAGCCTCAGCATATTGTAGCAAGCCAGAAACACGATTTTCTAAGCTCCCAAACACCCTAAAACACAAAATCACAAGTTCTTGTCAAAACAGGGCCATATCTGCAGAACCACTTCCAAAACCAAATTGGCTCGTGCGTTTTGTCTTGAACCACTTCAGACACATTCCATACATCACACCTAAGTTGTCCAAGCCCTTCTCAAGCAACTGTAACCCCTGTTTCGTGCTTCACCATTTTCAATTTCTGAGTTTGCAGGTTGACTTCTACAAGGAGATTCAAGCCATTTCAAAGTAAGGTGAGCATTGGGAAAGGTTGAGGGAACTTCAAGCAAGCTCAAAAGAACTTCAGGCCTCACTCAAAGTTGCTACATTGCCATAACCAAACTCAACTGAACAAGGTAATTTTCAAAGTTCTATCTCCTTATTTAGGCGTCATTAGGCTTAGGTTTGTGAAGGAAAAATGTAGTCTTTAATGTGCTTGAGCTGTACATATGCATAGTTCTTATTTATATTAACTGAGCTAGGAGAATTTGGATGATGAACTTGCTGAAAATTTTAGGTCATAAATTAGGGGTGATAAAATTCTCCCTGGTTTCTTAGAGTTAGGTCACAAAATAGATATGGTTGGAATCGTGATTTAAAATGCTATAACTTTCATGTTGTAAATTTTTGATTTCATGCAAGCATGAGCAAGAACACGTTTGAGATGCAGAACACGCGCAGGGAGCAAGGACATGGACGAAGTGTTGTCCTGGGCCAGGGCCTTGGGCCTGTTTCTTTTGACACCCCCCCTTTTACTTTCTGCATCCCCTTTTGCATTTTCTTATATTTTTCTATATTTTCTTGCATATTTATATTTTCTGACTTTATTTAATTTTTCTAAATATTAAAAAGATCTCAAAAATGTTTTCTTAATTTTTTGCATTTTATTTTATTATTTTTATTATTTTTTGGGCATAAAAATAGTTTACTAATAATAATATACTTTTATTTTCTTAAATAAACTTATAAATAATATAAAAATATTATACATTTTCATTTTTTATTATTTATACACTTGAAATAGTATTTTCACACATATTTTATTTTTTGACATTTTTGTATATATTTTTATTTATTTTCTTGTACATAAATGAAATAAATAATAATAGAATAGACTATTTTCTTTTAACCAAAAAAATTAGGGTTTTCACCCTTTCAAAAATAATCATTTTATTTTTCTTACTTTTTAAGACATAAATAAATTTATTTTACATACATAAAATAAATACAAAAACATTTGTGCATATTTACATTTTTATTGTACATTTAAATAATTGTTTATTTATTTATTTGTAAATTAAATTCAATTGGGTTGTAATAGTAAATTAGGATTTTATTTTGAGCAAATACCCCCTATTCAAACTTGTACCCCCCTTCCCATAATATTGTTGTAATAGTTAGATTTACTTTACGCATTTTATTGCTTTCAAATGCCATGATAGTAAATTAGGGTTTTGTATGCAAAAGACCAAAAATCAAAACAAATAGCATGACTTAACACAAGACAATAATGCATGAAAATGACAACACATTGCACACAAGCACCCCTAGGGTTTCATCCACTTTGTTGCCTTAAAATGGCCATGGTATGCATGCTAGGTATCTTGGCAAAACAAAACAAAACAAAAAGATCATAGTCCCTCGATGACGCTATCTTGGTTGCCTAAACAAAATGATCTATGTCCCTAAAAAACTTGCTAAGATACTTGGCAATATTGTTATCATGGTCATACGATGACCCACGCCCGTCCCGTTCAACATCCAAAGATAGGGTTGTTTACCAAATACAATGGTAAAATAACAATGTCAAAGGAATAAAAATGTGTAGGAAAGACTTTTGAGTAGGGTAGATAACTCCTAGTTACTTGATCCCTTGCAAACCATCCTTGCTATTTTCAAACAAATACACAACACATTTCAAAACAATTTCCCAACAAATTTCAAAACATTGAAACATTTTTTAAAACACAAACACCTTTGTATACATTCAAACAAGAATCATTACAAAGGTTGCCTAAACAAAGGCCTATTTTCAAAATACTTTCAAAACCACACACAAAAGCACCATTTCAAACAATTGAAAAGAAAAATCAAGTGATCTAAACAAGTAACTAAGAGCCCATGGAAAACCATGGATGAAAAGGGTGCTAGCACCTTCCCTTTTCATAATCTACCCCCCGAACTCAAGAAAACATCTCAAAGGTCTTTCCTGTGCTTTTTGACCTTTCCTTTGGATAAAATAAAAAGTCGGTAGCAACTCTTGCTAAACCAAAACATTTGCAAACACAAACGCAAAACCTCAAGTCAGTTCTCCCACCGCATCACAGTGTGAAATGGTGAAGTTTGGAGGGAAATCGTGTGAAGTTGCAAACATGAAAAGTGTGACTTCTATTTTGCTCAAAACTCAACCAAAGCTTGTGTTTCAATGTGCCAATCACTTTTGGAAGTTCATTAAACATGATTAGAAGTAAAAACGCACAGAAATTTTGTGTTTAGAGGCAAAATCAAGTATTTCAAATTCTTACTTTGGAGAAAACTTTAGTTTCAAGGTACCGTCTTTAAATCAATGGTGTGCATAATTTTTAGGGAACCTTAGGACTTAATTCTTGATGCATTGGAAATATGAGATCACAAACTTTACAATGTGCAAAGAATGGAATCAAATGGATGCTTGATCAGAAAGTTGTGATGAGTCAAAGTTGAGAAAAGATGTTGAATTTTTGTATTTAGAAAAATTTTAAGTTTTTTCTTCAAAATGACCTATAATGTTTTGCATCCAAACATGCCCTTCCATTTAAAATTTGCTCTTGACCAAAAAATATGGAATTCAATATACCTCTTTAATGACATTTTGAGACTTGAACCATTTAAAAACTCCAAAAATTGAGAATGTTATGACTTGGTGAAGTTGGTGAAAAATCATGAGATGACCTATAATATTTTGCATACTTAGGGAATCTTCCATCCATTTACAAGCTTAGCACATAAAAGAAGAGTTTAATTTCACATTTTTAAGATCATTGTGGAAAAATAATGGGCTCAAGGAGGTAAAAATTGACCAAGTTATGATCTTTTGAAGTCACATAAGGGAATTTGATGGCTTATCTAGAGTACTTGTAATATTTCTTCATCATTAGGTATGTTACACACAAAATTTTCTTGAGACTGTTGAATTAATTTATTGATAAACCTTTTAAGAGAAGCGTGTTTTTGGAATCACTCAAAAATACCAAAAGATGAGCAAGATATAGCCCCTTGAAGTTCAAAACCCTAGCCCCTAGAGCAACAAAATGCCTTGGAAACTCTTCTCAATTTTGACAAACCTTCTTGCACAAATACTTTTGTCTTGTAAATAAAAGTTGTTGAGGATGATAATGACGAACCATAGAAACCATAGCCACTTACAAATATTGAGAATTGAGGGAGATGTGCACTTGTGATCATGAAATCCAAAACTTGTCCAATTAGGTAAAACTTCTTCAATCAACCCTTGCATCTTTGGACTATCTTTGGCAACTTGAGACATGATGGATCATAATAGACTTTGTCATGATATTACTTCAAAACATCTTCAATGATGAAGCTTAAATCTCAATGAAGCTTTGTTGAAGAAGGCATGGAAATAAACTCATGAACCTGTAGATCAACTTGAAGGAATGTGTTGTGCTTTCACCTATAATATCAACAATTATCGTAAACATTCATTGTATTTATTAGTTAAAAGTTAATTAATATAAAACATAGATGATCACAAAATACAAGTCAAGGTGCTTGGTGATTCCCCATGAGCAAAGCTAAAGATAAGGAGAAGAATCAAACCCTAGTATGATCTTATTATAATTGAGTTGATATGATATGATAGAGGAATCTTAGGGGGGAAAATTAGGGTACAACAACTGCCATTATTTAAGTGTCTTCTATCCAGAGATGTGAAGGTTAAAATCTTCGTGTCGATGCGATTGAAGATACTTAAATATAAAACAAGCTCTATTTTTGGCCCTAAGATTCCATGCAATGCTTATGATTATGAATGCAAATGAACAAATCTAAAAAAAAGACGCAAGACCCCACTGGGGGTGTAGCAAATAAAAAAAAGGGATCAAAAGAAAAACCCGACCAGGAAAATAAATCACTGGTGAACAAGATACCCAACTCTATTGGGGTAAAGCCCAAAGAGGAGATAAGGCGTCATCAAATCAAAGATTGAGGAGAGAAAGTAAAGGATAATAGTGATCGACAGATGACTACAAACTATCCACTCACTGAGGAGATAGCAAAAAAGTAACATTGACCCACCGGGGGAAGAAGTGGTAAGATAATACTGGTAAATACCAATATTAGGGTAGGTAATAAACTATTAGCACCATTATTCACGACTGGGAACAAAAGAACTTCTTCAGAGTAATGTGAATCTCAACGACGAACTATCTCCCATAATGACGAGACTACCATCCATCGGAAAAAGATCTCAACAATGAACTATCTTCCATAATGACGAGACTACCATCCATTGGAGTTACAAATCTCAACAATGAACTACCTTCCATAATGAAAAGGCTACCATTCATTGGAGTAACAAATCTTAACAAAAAACTACCTTCCATAATGACAAGGCTACCATTCATTGGAGTAACAAATCTCAACAACGAACTACCTTCTATAGTGACAAGGCTGCCATTCATTGGAGTAACAAATCTCAATAACTAACTACCTTCCATAATGAAAAGGCTACCATTAATTGGAGTAACAAATCTCAACAATGAACTACCTTCCATAATGACAAGGCTACCATTCATTGGAGTAACAAATTTGAATATTCTCTAGGAACTGACAGACTTATTGGGGAAGTACAAGTTGGTCAAATAAAGAGACCCGCCACTTGTTGTTACGAGAAGGAATTGTAATAATGATTTCCCGGGGAAAGAAATAGTACTTCCTGGGGAAATGTCAATATATTCCTGCTGAGGTGATAAAGTCTTCTCGTGGCAAAATAAATGCACATTCTCAAACCAGGGCTCAAAGCTTGCAGAAATCAAAATAATAATATTGATGGGGGAAAAGATTCAATCCAGAAATAAACTAGAATGAATCATTCAACCAAAATAACACCCCATGAGAAATAAACTCAAGAGGAAACCACTTTCTATCCAGACAAAGAGCTATACCGGAAGGCTAAAGCAAAAATCTTCCACGAGGGATAACTCAGTGGGGAAATTGAAAGAATATACACTTTCTGCCTAAGGTTGACATTATATTGGAGAGAGGATAACACAACTCTGCAAAACAGTGTAATATGCCAACAAGATATTAATGAATACAAATGAGCAATGATTTTCTAAATTCAACTATGCATGATGTATGTATGAATGTATGAATGTTATCATGTATATGCTGAAAAAATAGACATATAACACTGGGGATAACCAGACAAAACATACTTCCGGCTTTGATTTAGAAGAAGTTGGTTTAGACCAGGTATTCCCATGCTATACCATCACCTTTACCTTGGTATTATAAGGTAGACCAGACGTGTGTTTTTCATCAGGGAGCACCAGGGCACAATATTGAGAACTATTATCCTTTGAAATCTGAAGTATAAAAGATGGTGAGGTATGGCCTTTTATCCTTTAAAGAAGTTGGCCCTAACGTGAAAGATAATCCTTTACCTAAGCATGGAGGAGTAAATGCTGTAAACATGGTTGCTGGTTGTCCAGGGGACTTCCGGATTTTTGATATCAACCTGGTTAGAGGAGATTTGGTAAAGATGCATACTGACCTCTGTGAGTTCATTTACTATACACACAACCATGCTGGTTGTAGTATTCGCAGTACATATATCCAAGAATGTGATAAGATAAAAGCTTATCTTCAGGAAATGATGGACGGAGGCCTCATTCATATAATCAGGCCTAGGGCAGAGTATAAAGAGGATGTAAATATGGTCTTTGGATGTTCTGGAGAATTCTAGATTTTTGACGTGAATCATATGAATGATGATTTGGTGCAGTTGCATGTTACCTTCTATCACATGGATGGTCAAGAAGAGCACCATTATGGGTCTTGACAGATCTACTACAGAGATTCTCGTGGTTGTTCCATTATGAAGAAGGGTGTTCAGTTGTTATTGGACAATGGTACTATCAAAGTTTCAGGAAATAGGGATGATTATAATGGGATTAATTTGATTGAAGATTGATTGGCTAAGGCTGTGTCGGACGATGAGTATGTCTCCGCAGATGAATTCTTTTCCTTGGATGAAGATATGTTCTCCAGCAATGGTTCTGTGATGTCTAAGTATTCTGAAGAAGGGGTGAATGTTATTTTTCCTTTTTTTGGTGTTCTTGCCCCTATAGAGATTGAGTACCATAGCAAACCAATTGTTGCTCCAGTGGTGATTTGCTTGTCGGGTCCTGTTCCTTACGAATTAGACAAAGTTGTGCCATACAAATACAATGTTACAATCTTGGAGGATGGTGTGGAAGTTCCCATCCAACCTTTGTCTGATGTCAAGAATATTGCTGAAGTTAGCCGAGTGACCCGCAGTGGCCGTGTTTTGGCACCTATCATTCGAGGGAATGTTAATGCTAATAAAAAGGATGTTGAAAGTACTGAACCCAAGAAAGCAGTGGGGGAATCTAGTGGTACTACTCTGGAGAAATATGTGGATGATATATTGAAGATTATCAAGATGAGCGACTAAAGGATCGTAGATCAATTGTTACAGACCCCATCAAAGATATCTATTATAGCCTTGCTAGTGAACTCTTCTGCCCACAGGGAATCTTTGATGAGAGTATTGGATTAAGCTTTTGTGGAAATTAATATGCCTTTAGACCAATTCAGTAGTGTTATCGAGAATATTACATCATGTAATAACCTGAGTTTCTGTGATGACAAATTTCTCGATGAAGGAAGGAATCATAACTTAGCTCTCCATATCTCCATGAATTGTAAGAACGATTCTTTGTCCAATGTGTTGGTTGATAATGGGTCAGCTTTGAATGTCATACCAAGGAGCACACTTATGAAGCTGAAATACCAAGGAACTCCCATGCGCCCGAGTGGCATAATTATGAAAGCTTTTGATGGGTCGAGGAAGTCTGTCATTGGGGAAGTATACTTGCCTATTCACATAGGCCCGCACCTATTTCAAATCACTTTCCAGGTTATGGATATTGTTACCACTTACAGTTGTTTACTGGGACGACCGTGGATACACGCGGCAGGGGTTATTACTTCAACTTTGCACCAGAAGCTGAAGTTTGTTCGGGAAGGAAAGGTGGTCATCATAAATGTAGAACAATCATTGTTAATATCTCATTTATCCTCTTTCAGTGTTGTGGAAGCTAAAAGTTGCTTTGGGAAAATATCAGGATAACTTTCATAGCGGAGGTTATCTTCATCCAACTGTTCCTAGGTCAATGTTATTGTGGAAGGAGAAGCAGAGTAGGAGATGCCGAACTACGTGATGCATGGAATTAGAGTCCAAAATTGGATCACTATTGATGTTCCCTCTTGCATTCATGTCTCAAAGTAATTTGTTTTTTGTTAATCTTTTCAAAAATATTTCACTCTGCCCAAGGTGAAAGTATTGATGTTGTATGGGCTTATTTGTTGCTTTGATGTTTAAAATCAATAATAAAAGTTGTCTTTGATTCTCAAATTGTGTCTTTATTTTCTGCTTTTTCTTGGAAAATGGTAATAAAAAAACTTTAAAAATACATAATAACTGTAATTGAATCTACGTAATCACTTGTTATATGTGTCATTTTCTCAAAGAAATCATAAATCATATATGCAGATTAATTAAAAAACTTGTTGAGTACAATGACCTTGCACCCTCTCCCAACTTTGAATATCCTGCGTATGTGGCCGAAAATGAAGAATATAATGAAATCCCAGAAGATGTTTCACGGTTGCTTGAGTGCAAAGAAAGTTCCATTCAGCTGTATAAAGAGCCATTGGAGACAATCAATTTAGATACAAAAGAGGATCCGAAAGATATTAAGATTGGATCATTGTTGCATCCCGACGTGAAGAGTAGGTTGATTGAATTATTGAAAGAGTATGTGAAAATATTTGCTTGGTCTTACCAAGACATGCCTGGTTTGGATACTAATATTGTGGAACATCATTTGCCGCTAAAGCCAGAATGCCCTTCAATCAAGCAGAAATTGCGAAGAACTCACCCTGATATGGCAGTGAAAATTAAAGAAGTTTTAAAGCAGATTAATGTCGGTTTTCTTGTGACATCAGTGTACGCTCAGTGGATTTCCAATATTGTCCCAGTACTAAAGAAATACAGAAAAGCTCGTATGTACGTTGATTATAGAGATTTAAACAAAGCTATTCCAAAAGATAACTTTCCATTGCCACATATTGATATGTTGGTTGATAGTACATCAAAATTCAAAGTATTCTCATTCATGGACGGATTTTCTGGATATAATCAAATCAGAAAGGATCCTGAGGACATGGAAAAAACAACTTTATTCACACCCTGGGGAACATTCTGTTACAGAGTGATGCCCTTCGAGTTGAAGAACGCTAGTGCGACGTACCCGATGGCTATGACAACCCTATTCCATGATCTGATGCACAAGGAAATTGAGGTATATGTTGATGATATGATTGCTAAGTCCCAGACCGTAGAAGGGCGTATAGAAGATTTATTAAGATTGTTTAAGAGTTTAAGGAAGTATCATCTTCGCTTGAATCCAAATAAATGCACCTTTGATGTCCGATCAGGGAAGTTGTTAGGTTTCATTGTCAGCCAAAAATGGATTGAAGTTGATTCTGATAAAGTCAAAGCAATTTAAGAAATGCCGGTGCCAAGAACTAAAAAGCAAGTTAGAGGCTTCCTTGGGCGTTTGAATTACATTTCCAGATTTATCTCCCATATGATTGCAACGTGTGAGCCGATCTTTAAGTTGTTAAAGAAAGATCAACATTGTATGTGGACAGATGATTGCCAAAGGGCATTTGAAAGTATTAAAGAGTATCTGCTTGAACCTCCTATCTTGCTCCCTCCTATTGAAGGAAGACCATTGATTATGTATCTAATTGTGTTAGATAATTCTATGGGTTGTATTTTAGGACAGCAAGATGAAACGAGGAAGAAGGAATATGCCATTTATCATCTCAGTAAGAAGTTTACTGATTGTGAGTCGTAGTGTTCTATGCTGGAAAAGACGTGTTGTGCTCTGGCCTGGGCAGAAAAACGGTTGCAGAAATATATGTTGAATCATAATACTTGGTTGATTTCCAAAATGGATCAAACTAAGTATATTTTTTAAAAGCCCACTCTTACTGGAAGAATTGTCGATTGGCAGATATTGTTGTCTGAATATGATATTAAATAACATAATCAAAAGGCTATAAAAAGCAGTGTGTTAGCAGATTATCTTGCTCACCAACCGGTTGACAATTATTATTCTATTAAATATGATTTCCCTGATGAGGATGTGATGTTTTTGAAAATAAAAGATTGTGATAAACTGTTTCCTGAGGAAGGTCCTGGTCCTGAATCTCGTTGGGGCATGGTGTTTGATGGAGTTGTGAATGCTTATGGGAAAGGAATTGGTGTTGTGATTATCACTCCTCATGGATCGCATATCCCATTTATTGCAAGGTTGGCATTTGATTTCACCAATAACATGGCAGAGTATGAAGCTTGTATCATGGGTCTCGAGGAGGCTATTGATCTCAGAATCAAAATTCTAGATGTATATGGCGATTCAGCTTTGGTAATAAATTAGATTAAATGAGAATGGGATACTCGTCACCCTGGCTTGATTCCCTACAAAGAATATGCTAGAAAATTATTACCTTTCTTTAACAAAGTTGAATTCCATCATATTCCCAGAGATGAAAATCAGATGGCGGATTCTTTGGCCACTTTGGCTTCTATGTATCGAGTGAATACTTGGAACAACGTGCCTCGTATCACAGTGCGACGTTTGAATAGACTGGCTCATGTATTTGCAGCAGAGGAAGTGTCAGACGAAAAACCTTGGTATTATGATATCAAGCATTTTCTCCAGACTCAGGAATATTCGGCTGGTGCGTCAAATAAAGATAGAAAGACATTGAGAAGGTTGGCAGACAGCTTTTTCCTCAATGAAGATGTGTTATACAAAAGAAATTATGACATGGTCTTTCTCAGATGTGTGGATAGACATGAAGCAGACATGTTGATGCATGAAATCTATGAAGGTTCCTTTGGCACTCATGCTAATGGACATTCGATGGCAAAGAAGATGCTTAGGGCAGGTTACTATTAGCTGACAATGGATCTGACTATTACAAATTTGCAAAGAAGTGCCATAAATTCCAGATTTATGCTGACAAAACTCATTTGCCTATGACACTTCTCAATGTTATTTCTTCCCCGTGGCCTTTCTCTATGTGCGGTATTGACATAATCAGAATGATTGAACCCAAGGCGTTGAATGGACATCATTTTATATTAGTGGTAATAGACCACTTCACTAAATGGGTATAAGCAACTTCATATGCTAATGTTACTAAGCATATGGTCGTACGCTTTATCAAGAACAATCTTATATGTCAATATGGTGTGCCAAGCAGGATTATCACTAACAACAACTCGAATATGAATAACAAGATGATGACAGAACTTTGTGAAGAATTCAAGATTGCCCATCACAATTCATCTCCCTACAGGCCAAAGATGAATGAGATTGTTGAAGCTGATAATGAAAACATTAAGAAGATCATCCAGAAGATGGTGGTTACTTATAAATATTGGCACGAGATGCTCCCTTTTGCTTTGCACGGGTCATACATCTGTCCGCACTTCAACAGGGGAAAATTCGTTCTCTCTTGTGTATGGCATGGAATCAGTGATCCCTGTTGAGGTTGAGATTCCCTCTTTACGTGTGATAATGGAAACCAAGTTGTCAGAGGCTGAAAGGGTTAAGAACAGGTTTGACCAATTGAATTTGATTGAAGAAAAGAGAATGACGGCCTTGTGTCATGGCCAGTTATACTAGAAGAGAATGAAGAAAGCTTTTGATAAGAAGGTCAAGCCTCGTGAATTTAGAGAAGGCGGCCTCGTTCTCGGGAAGATTATGTCTTTTAACGTTGATTCTAAGGGAAAGTGGACTCCCAATTTTGAAGGCCCATATGTTGTCAAGAAAGCCTTCTCTGGTGGTGCATTATTTCTTGAAACTATGGATGGAGAGGAGTTCCCACGTCCTATGAATGCTGATGCAGACAAGAAATACTTTGCTTAAAGAAATAAAAGAACAGCTCGCTAAGTTAAAAACGCGAAAGGGCGGCTTAGGTAAAAAAAGTGTCTCGGTAGGCTGAAAACCCGAAAGGGCGGTCTAGGAAAAAATAAGAGACATAAACAGAGTAAATTCTCCCGCTAGGTTGAAAACCCGCAAGGGCAACTTAGGTAAAAGTTAGGGATTTCTTGGCAAGTAACTGCGTCAGACAAGACTTGATCATTGAAGCAACAATCTTCTCGGATTATCACCATACTTCAACAGAAGTCACTGCTCAGGAAGTCAAAGTTGTCAGGGAGAATAGTGGTCATTGTATATCAATGTATCATTTCTAATATATTACTATTTCCCAAACTTTGTAATCATCTGTGGGGTCTCACCATTCGCATAATACCATTCTATTAATAAATTTTGAGCTTTTATCCAATTCTTTGCAATTATTATTTTATTCTGCTTACAAAGACTCCATTTATTATTGATAGTAATTTTCAAAACAAAAAGATTAAATAACAAAATTGTTTTTTGAATTGGATTTACAAACTACTTTTTACTCTAGATTTTTTGACTAAAGAGAAACAAAAATGGTGATTCCAAGGGTGGACGAATGCTGAAATTTTAGAAGTATGTATTTCCCAGAAGGTTCTCCTAAGTCACTTTTACTGGTATGTATTGTACCCCAAAATTTGCCCTCCCATATTCTTCAAGAAATTGCCAAGTCAAGCTTCAAAATCTCCCCAAGGGTTGCACAGTTCAAGGGCCTCCTAAACAGTCAAAATTAAGGTTTTGGTTCTGATCAAGAAAATGAAGTTTCCAAGGGTCCAATCAAGTCCCACACGCCTATAAATATGGTCAAGCATCCTCATACCAAGTTTCAAGACTTTCAGCACAAAATTGCACAGTCAAAACCCTAATTGCACTACAGTCAACTGTAGGGGCAAAATGGTCATTTGACAGTCAAAAGTCCAAATTTTTTGTCAACATCTCATTTTGAAGCCACAAAAATCATTTGATCAATGCTTGATCATGATTCTCAAAGCTTGGCTCAAAAATCATCAAGATGCAAAAGTTTCCTTATTTGGACAGTTAAAAAAGTCAACTGTAACTTGACCAGGGCATAACTTTCACATGGATTATCAGAAAAATTCCATCCAAAGCTCAGTTTGAAGAGAAAGAAATTTACAACAACTCTTCTTCACACTTCAAGTCCAAGAAATGCTCTCACAAAAAGTTATCAATTTCAACATTATAGGTCATTTTCAAAAGTCAACAAAAAGGGACTTTAAGTCAAAGGCCATAACTTGAGATTGGTAAATCAAAATGACATGGGACCAAAGACATTGGTTAGAGGACTCAAAGACCTTTCCAAAATGTCCAAGAACATGAGCAAAGCGTAAAAATTGAGCAAGTTATGCCTTGTGGAAGTTGGGAAATTTTTGGATATTTTGAAAAGTCAACATTGATTCAAATGACCTAAAATTGCTAATGGGCCTCTTTTTCTTCCACAATTCATTATCCAAGGCATGTGCACGACCACTTGGCCCAAAGGTAAGTTTTTCTTCATTTTTATTTATTTATTTGGATTTTTATTATTAATAATTCATTTAAATTAATTAAAATACATGAAAAATGTTAAACCTAGGTTTTTCAATCTTTTTGTGCATATAATATCTCCAAGATTTTGTGCAAGTCAGATTAGGAAAGAATTGGAGATAATTGGTCATGATTTGGACTAAGTTTGCATGAAAAGATTAGAAAATATTTTGTCTTGAAAACCAAATATTATTCAATCAATGCAAAGGTTTTTTGGATCAAATTTTAACCCTAATTGATTCCATACATAAGCTTGATCAAGACCTAATGCCTGGTAACCTCCAAGCTGCGCCATATCAAAAGAACAAAACTTGAACTTTTGCCTAAAAACTCAAAACTGCAAACAAGGTTACAGGGCGATTCAAGCAAAGAAACTTGTTCCATCACCTTCCTGAGGCTTCAAGGAAGATTTCCAAATAAAAAACATCCATCCTAACCTCAAGAAACGTGAGAACGGTGACCACCTGTACAGAAAATATGTCATATTCGTGCATCTCAATTCATGTATCTTTTGCAATTTTTGATGTTTGATTTATGTTCCTTATGCAATTCTGAAGCTAACTGTGTGGTTTGATTTTGTTTTCGTGCATTATGGAAGGATTCACCATTGTTGTCATCTAGGGTTTTCCAGGTTCTAAATTGGGCGTTTCTCATCCCTGTAAAATTAAGACATATCAATATCATGAATAAAACCAGCAGGTTGGGACGAATTGGAAAAGACCATCGCGCCTAATTTATGTGGCCGGACGGCCTAATCGCTATTATCAGAATAAGCTTGTTTTGAGGGGGTTTAAAACCCCCGCTAACCTTTTGTATGTTTCAGGGAAAAGCGCACTAAGGAGGAAGACGATGATGTGTAGAGCATTGGTTGGTCCGTTTAAACTTTCGCGCGAAAAAGAAACATTAACGCGCGTTTATTTTATTATATTTATTAATTGTATAATATACAAAGAGCTCAAACAGCATGGTTGGTAAAGCGCTTGGTTGGTAACCTTCAGGACCTGGGTTCGAGTCCCAGGTCCCCACCCCCCTTTCATATTATTTTTCATTTAACATTCATATGCAGTTTCAGCGTCAAGGTGTACCGTGCATCCTCAAGATCAAGCCTTTCACGCATATGATGAGATCAATCCAAGGGCTGTCGTTGGAAGTCTACCATGGACATGAGTCAAGAACGTGGCACGCTAGTGAAAAAGTCAAAGAGGCCAAAGGGTAAATGGGCCTGAATTACTGACTAAAGCCTCCACTTTGGGGACAGAAACCCCCCCTAGGTTTGCTATCTCTTATATTATTTTTTTCATCCTTTTTTTATTTCAATATTTATCCTTTTCAATTAATTAGTTTTCTTAATTTAAATATTTTCACAATAATAAAAAAAAACATAAAAAATCAGAAAAGACCAAAATTAAATATATTTATTTAATTAGTATTTTTTGCAAATAAAATTCATAATTAACTTAGTTTTCTTCTAATCTAGGTTTAAATCTTAACATTTTCTTAAATAATTTAAAATTGGTAGAATTAGTTTTAATTAATTTTTTATCCTTTTTTCTTTTCTTTCATAATAACTAAATATTTCCTATTATTATTTTTATGAATTAAATCGCATTGATTAATTAGGGTTGATTTTAGGTTAAACTTTAATATGTTTTCATAACAAAATAAAAATTGTAGAATTAGGTTTAATTGCATTAAATTCTCCTAAATACCAAAAAAATCAAAAAAATAATTTCTTTTTCTTTAATTTAATTATTTAATCTAATCTCATTAAAAAGGGTCCAACGCCCTCGTTTCCAATTTTAATTCAATTCGCGCATTTATTTCTTTTCTTTTAATTATTTATGTAATTCTCCCAAAGCCGTATAACATTTATCTTTCGCACTTTACTTTATTTATTTGCTTTCTGTCAAATCGGGTTCTGGTTTAATTTGGCGATGTGGACCCGCGCCTTTGTAATAGTTTAGGAACTTTATATTTCTCGCAATTTTTAACTATTAATAATGACATGCAAGAATGAATGATAAAATAAAAACAAACGCATAGATCACTTTGACAAAAGACAAGAATAAATGAAAACGACACACAAATCACACACCACCCCTAGGGTACGCCTCACTGTTGCCTTGCCTCGAAAGGTGATCGTCGAGTAGAGGATGTCTTAGTAAGTCCTCATGATCCGGGAACCTGGCATGAGGGTAGCTTCTAAGGTGTCTTCCCATTGCTCTGGTGATCACCATGTCCCGAACCTCGAATTGACCCGAACACCTCCAACGGTGGTGCTACCTACCTCTCAATGGTGGGATGGCACTACTTTAAAGGACACTTACACAGACGAATTCCTTAGGGTAGGTAGGTTCTCGTAGATACTTGCTCTAAATTTCAAAACAAATTCAAAAATACTTTTCACACCAACACATTTTCAAAAAAGCTTTCGAAAGCAATTTTTCAAACACTCTTGAGGACAGATACAAGAGTCGAACTGGAATTTTCAAAGAAACTTTTTAAAACCCACAGTTGAAAAGCAAACAAACCATTTTTGAAAACACAAATGAGCAAGTATCTAAGAGCCCATGGATAACCATGGATAGAAAGGGTGCTAACACCTTCCCTTTCTATAACCTACCTCCCGAACCGAGAGCAATATCTATTTAGGAATTTTTCTGTGCTTTTGTCCTTTCCATTTGGAGAAAATAAAAGACGATGGCGACTCTTGCTTCCGCGACATTTCGCGAACCAGCGTTAAACAGTCAGTTCCAGATCCACCGATCACAGAACTGGCGACTCTGCTGGGGACATTTTTAAAGTGAGGTGTACCTTAGGGTTAGTTCATAACTGTGTTTTCAATTGTATTGACTTGTCTGCTTTAAATTTGTGGGTTGCATGGGAGTTACATAGATCCTAACCCGGATCTGGGGATACCCTGTTTAGGTAGCATAAGCTGTGAGGGACCTGTCCGGCGTATACCGACATAGGTGAAGCAGTGGCTACGTTGGTGTGGCGCCTTGGTCTGTACCGATATCCCTCGCGTTGAAACGGGGAGAATATGGGTCTTCCAAGGAGTCATTAAGCACCAACCGACCTTAGAACCTTAAATGACACAACTTGGCCATTAGAACAGTAGCGGTATGCTACGCCCATTGAGGCTAAACTCTCGTGATGGTTCTGGCCGCAAGAAAAGATTGCGATGCTGGAGTTATGACCGATTGAGGGTAGTCAATGATATTGGGATCCTCTAAGAACCCGGTTACTTTGATAGGACAGGTATGAACCAACAAACTGAAAGAGGGTAGTACCTAGACCCCAGGCTGGCCTAAACCCTAAGGGCTTGTCTTGTGTGACTTGTGTGCCTTCGTACTTGACTATTTGCGTGCTTGTTATCTGACACAGGAACTACTTGCAGGGTTTGCTTATAGTCCTTAATTGGGACTCATAGCAGGGTTTGCTAAGTTTTTTTTGCAGGTTTTGTCCATAGTCCTTAATTAGGACTCATGGCAGGTTTACTGAGTTCGCTTGCAGGTTTTGTTTATAGTCCTTAATAAGGGCTCATAACAGGGTTTATTCATATTACCCCATGCATCATGACATCATACCATTGCATACATCCTAACCCATTTCAAGGATCTCAAGGGCTTGTGATGCAGGTCATGATGAATCAAACATCTAGCAAGGGGCAAAGAGGATTTATTTTCCTCTAGCCAAGGTTGTCAGAGGCTATGACCCATTTGATATGGTGAGCTTTGAAACTTGAAGAAAGTTCCTCTAGCCAAAGTTGTCAGAGGCTATGACCCACTGGATATGGTGAGCCTTTGACCCTTGAAAAAGGACTCTCAACAAATATGAAGTTCCTTCAATCAAGCTACCGGATCCCAGCTCTAACAAATTTCTTGTTTACCCCGCGAGATCCTTGAAAACATTACATGCATGTCATACTCATCATTGCATAACAGGTATCCTTGTTGCAGGTCACTTACCTTTCTCGCTGTTTATTTCAGGCAATGGCTTCCCAACAAGATAACCAGGACCTTCTTACTCAAGAAACTCGGTTCGGGGAAATCCTCTTGAATCTATCCAAGGGGCAGGAGGAGCTAAGGACACTTCTCATGGAGACTTTGGTCAGGAACAGCGCTGAGGACGAACGGCTGAAACACCTGCAAGCTGATGTGGATGCAATGAAAGCCCAAATGCTGGGGCAGGGGACTGCTATTCAAGGTTTAGCTCAAAGACAAGAAGAGCTCGGTGTTCTCATCAACCAACTGCTTCAGAGTAACCAGCTGGGGCAAACGTCTAAGGGTAAAAAGCTAGTCGTCGTTCAACCACCTTTGAGACCAGGAGATAAGGGGAGAGCTCCTCAAATGGCTCCAGTGTCACAAATTCAGCATCAACCTCACCAGCTTCAGCCAAGCAAGCCCAGGAGGCAATTCACCCCGCTCAACATGTCGTTGTTTCAAGCTTTACAACGCCTGTTGAGATTGAATCTGATCACATTAAGGGCTCATCCCCAGAACCCCAACACAGCATCTCCTATCTATGATCCCAATAAGAGGTGTGCCTACCACTCTGCCAGTCCTGGACATGATACAAATGAGTGTTGGGCTCTGAAGAACAAGATCCAGGACCTGATTGATGAAGGAGCATTGGAGTCCACACAAGATGGTCAGGCTGAATTTTTCTACCATCCCTCCAAGGCTCACCATTTGAAGTGACAAGCCCTGAGATAAAAAGACTTTTGTTCATTCGAATGTTCAAGTTGTGTTGTTCTTTGGTTGTTTAGACATTTATTCATGTTAAACATTGTTATTTCATTAATGCATCGCATATGTCTGTTCTGAAACAATATATTTGTATTCACTAAATGCAAATTATTTTCATATTTTTTCTGATGATCAACTCTTAATTAATAATTCTAAGCCTCTTGAGGGAGGATGACGAAAACGATACCATAATCTACAGTATGCTTTTGAACAGACCTCGCTGATGAGGTACAGGCATTGTTTCAATCCCTAAACACTGGAGTTATAAGGAAGATAATCCCTCGTCAACCCCTCTGAGCCAAAGAAGTAGGAGTTTTTCTTTTCGAAAATTAAAACCCTTAATCATAACCTGGGGCAGGGTAGTCTCTCAGTTGATCCAAGTGCATGACAAATGGCACCAAAGAGGTCCTTACAAAAAAAAAAGAAGAAGACAGTGATGGTTCTGAATAATCAATAAAAGACAGGCAGTCATTATCTCAAAGAAAAAATAAAAACCCAGTAAAGTCAAAACCAATGAAGGAGACTTACAAAACAGGGGCATCCCGCTGACTGTAATCACAAAAGAACAGTTCAGGCAAAAAAAAATAGGGATAATCAAATCAAAAGAAAGAGGTCCTACGAATCCTCAATAAAAAAGGAAATGACTGCCTATTCAAAATAAACTGTCAATATCCGAACCATCACTGGAACATCAAAGCAAAGACTCGAACAAGGTCTAACGTATGATCAACTGAGTTTAGGTTTGGAGAACATCACGAAGAGCGGGTGGGTACAAATAATTTGAGCCTTTATCCTTTGTTTCTTAAACCATGAACCAGGCCACGTTATAACCCTTAAAAGTCCTAGCTGAAGCATGGGTTAGTTCGAAAGCATACTGTTACGAAAGGTATCCCGACTCCTTAAGGCCTACAGTAAATACGGAGTTGACATCACGTTTACAAACATTCATTTGTTTTATGAAAAAGAATGCATTTTCAAAATCTTCAAGACAGACATAAGCGTTACATTTTTGATATAACGTTTGTTTGCATATGACTATTTGTTTGAACAGCAGGGAAATTCGCACGATGAAAGCCTAGTGAACATAAGCACTTCCAATCAAGGGGCAGGGCATGATCATGGTCCATCATCTGGGGCAATCCAATCAAGATTCAGAGAATCTCTCAAAGGCCAAAATAGCCAGGGGAAAATCTCCGCCTGAGTCACTTGGGGCATCCCCATAACGAATCTTGCCTGATCAAAAAACCTTCTGATGGCATGACAGAACACTTCTAACAGGGGAAACTCCCTACGTTACATAGTCGAAAAAATACTACGCACAATCAAAGACCCGCTAGGTTGACACACCTAGGCAAAAATAAGGGCTTCCCGGCGAACCAAAAGGGTTCGGGCAAAATAAGGGATGAAAATGAAAAATCTGTACACCCGGCAAGTCGAAAACCTGAAAAGGCGGCTTGGGCAAAAATGGGTATCCCGGTGGACTGAAAACCTGAAAGGGCGGTCCAGGCAAAAATTAGGGATCAGAGCGTACGACTATGTCCTGTCATCTTGTCACTTGCCTACCAGAAGAAGAGTTGTCAATCGGCAGTCATCAAGCACCTCCACAGGTATCTTCTTCCCTCACCTCAGGAACGGGGGCAATAATAAGTTGTCCAGGAGAGTCCAATCCAGTTTCCTCAGGAAAGTTGGGATCCATCTCCCCAAGCAGTAAGCTTATCCCCAGTAGATTCTGGAAGCTTATCCCTCGCAGAACACGAACGCGTCTCCCGGCTTTATTCAAAGAGTTATTTCCTTACCAGGATATAACTGGGTTATCCTCAGCTAAAAAACCACGGAAAGGTCGTCGTCAACACAGTTCTTTCTTACCCCCAGCGAAGTCTATTAACACTTCCAGCACAACAAGGGTATCCCCAGCAAGTTATTATCAACGCTCAGCAAAAGTATCTCTCTCCCCACAGAGTATCGCTTCCCAGCAAGATCGTCAGAGTACTTTTCTCCCCGCAGAATATTCCATTCGCCAAGTTTATTCCCCCAACGGAGTCATCCTCGCCTACCGGTATTCTTGCAACTATCATCCCTAGCGGAAGCAAAGATCTATTCTCCAACATCAGCCCAGGAGTAACTTCCCGGCACTCGTCAAGGATTTATTCTCCTAAGACGAAAACATACATTCATAAACATCACATTTTCATACATTATAGCATGCATCTACGCATCATATCTCACAAGTCTCATTTATGTTGAGAACATCATTGCTTGATCCATATCATGCATTGCATATGACTGACCTTTACCTTTCAAGAAAGATTCAGTTAAATTCTCAATCATATTTCAAGACCTAGACCGGTTCAGTTAATCGACTCCAAAGATTTCTTATCCAGTCAAAGGCCTTCTCTGGTTCAGTCAGATCGACTCCAAAGATCTCCCTGTTTCTTGCCCAGTTGAAGACATTCAAGACCTAGACCGGTTCAGTTAAATCGACTCCAAAGATTTCTTATCCAGTCCAAGGCCTTCTCTGGTCCAGTTAAATCGACCCCAAACAGATTTTTCTGATGAAGACTCAGTAGAAGTTATCCAAGGTTTTCTCAATGATTGCTATTGAGGTTGTAATCGCCTATGGTTCTCTCCCCGATACTACGGAGGTGATAATTCCATCTAAGGTTTTCCCAATAATTGCTATTGAGGTTGTAATCGCCTATGGTTCTCTCCCCGATACTGCGGAGATGATAATTCCATCCAAGGTTTTCCCAATAATTGCTATTGAGATTGTAATCGCCTATGGTTCTCTCCCCAATGCTGCGGAGGTGATAATTCCATCCCAGGTTTTCCCAATAATTTCTATTGAGGTTGTAATCACCTATGGTTCTCTCCCCGATACTGCGGAGGTGATAATTCCATCTAAGGTTTTCTTAATAATTGCTATTGAGGTTGTAATCGCCTATGGTTCTCTCCCCGATACTGCGGAGATGATAATTCCATCCAAGGTTTTCCCAATAATTGCTATTGAGATTGTAATCGCCTATGGTTCTCTCCCCAATGCTGCGGAGATGATAATTCCATCCAAGGTTTTCCCAATAATTGCTATTGAGATTGTAATCGCCTATGGTTCTCTCCCCAATGCTGCGGAGGTGATAATTCCATCCCAGGTTTTCCCAATAATTGCTATTGAGGTTGTAATCGCCTATGGTTCTCTCCCCGATACTGCGGAGGTGATAATTCCATCTAAGGTTTTCCCAATAATTGCTATTGAGGTTGTAATCGCCTATGGTTCTCTCCCCGATACTGCGGAGATGATAATTCCATCCAAGGTTTTCCCAATAATTGCTATTGAGGTTATAATCACCTATGGTTCTCTCCCCGATACTGCGGAGATGATAATTCCATCCAAGGTTTTCTCAATGATTGCTATTGAGATTGTAATCGCCTATGGTTCTCTCCCCGCTACTGCGGAGATGATAATTCCCACCAAGATTCGCTCAATGATTGCTGTTGAGGTTAAAGTCACCCAAGGTTCTCTCACCGTTCCTGTTGAGGTAGTAACCATCCCTGGTTTATTCATCATCGTTTGAAGCTCCAGATTCAGCTCCTGTAACCAGTCAGGACACATCTATACCAAACATCTGAAGACCAGCTCCTGCAACATGTCAGGTACTCATTTTTCTTTTGCAGGTACGCAAGTTCTCGCTAAGGAATCTCTTACGCGATCAACAGCCAGATGGCATCTATAAGCCCATCCACCTACCCATCATCTCTTAGCATGGCATCTATAAGCCCATCATCCTATCCATCAATCTCCAAACGGCATCTATCAGCCCATTCCCATCATCATACTACTACTATGTGAGCGCAAATTTCTGGGCACTCTAGTGTTCAATCGTCTTCCACCTTCGGATTACGAAAGGCACGTCAGCCAATCTGCATCCTCAGGTCTAAGAAGATTGAACAGGGGCAACTGTTGTACCCCAAAATTTGCCCTCCCATATTCTTCAAGAAATTTCCAAGTCAAGCTTCAAAATCTCCCCAAGGGTTGCACAGTTCAAGGGCCTCCTAAACAGTCAAAATTAAGGTTTTGGTTCTGATCAAGAAAATGAAGTTTCCAAGGGTCCAATCAAGTCCCACACGCCTATAAATATGGTCAAGCATCCTCATACCAAGTTTCAAGACTTTCAGCACAAAATTGCACAGTCAAAACCCTAATTGCACTACAGTCAACTGTAGGGGCAAAATGGTCATTTGACAGTCAAAAGTCCAAATTTTTGGTCAACATCTCATTTTGAAGCCACAAAAATCATTTGATCAATGCTTGATCATGATTCTCAAAGCTTGGCTCAAAAATCATCAAGATGCAAAAGTTTCCTTATTTGGACAGTTAAAAAAGTCAACTGTAACTTGACCAGGGCATAACTTTCACATGGATTATCAGAAAAATTCCATCCAAAGCTCAGTTTGAAGAGAAAGACATTTACAACAACTCTTCTTCACACTTCAAGTCCAATAAATGCTCTCACAAAAAGTTATCAATTTCAACATTATAGGTCATTTTCAAAAGTCAACAAAAAGGGACTTTAAGTCAAAGGCCATAACTTGAGATTGGTAAATCAAAATGACATGGGACCAAAGACATTGGTTAGAGGACTCAAAGACCTTTCCAAAATGTCCAAGAACATGAGCAAAGCTTAAAAATTGAGCAAGTTATGCCTTGTGGAAGTTGGGAAATATTTGGATATTTTGAAAAGTCAACATTGATTCAAATGACCTAAAATTGCTAATGGGCCTCTTTTTCTTCCACAATTCATTATCCAAGGCATGTGCACGACCACTTGTCCCAAAGGTAAGTTTTTCTTCATTTTTATTTATTTATTTGGATTTTTATTATTAATAATTCATTTAAATTAATTAAAATACATGAAAAATGTTAAACCTAGGTTTTTCAATCTTTTTGTGCATATAATATCTCCAAGATTTTGTGCAAGTCAGATTAGGAAAGAATTGGAGATAATTGGTCATGATTTGGACTAAGTTTGCATGAAAAGATTAGAAAATATTTTGTCTTGAAAACCAAATATTATTCAATCAATGCAAAGGTTTTTTGGATCAAATTTTAACCCTAATTGATTCCATACATAAGCTTGATCAAGACCTAATGCCTGGTAACCTCCAAGCTGCGCCATATCAAAAGAACAAAACTTGAACTTTTGCCTAAAAAACTCAAAACTGCAAACAAGGTTACAGGGCGATTCAAGCAAAGAAACTTGTTCCATCACCTTCCTGAGGCTTCAAGGAAGATTTACAAATAAAAAACATCCATCCTAACCTCAAGAAATGTGAGAACGGTGACCACCTGTACAGAAAATATGTCATATTCGTGCATCTCAATTCATGTATCTTTTGCAATTTTTGATGTTTGATTTATGTTCCTTATGCAATTCTGAAGCTAACTGTGTGGTTTGATTTTGTTTTCGTGCATTATGGAAGGATTCACCATTGTTGTCATCTAGGGTTTTCCAGGTTCTAAATTGGGCGTTTCTCATCCCTGTAAAATTAAGACATATCAATATCATGAATAAAACCAGCAGGTTGGGACGAATTGGAAAAGACCATCGCGCCTAATTTATGTGGCCGGACGGCCTAATCGCTATTATCAGAATAAGCTTGTTTTGAGGGGGTTTAAAACCCCCGCTAACCTTTTGTATGTTTCAGGGAAAAGCGCACTAAGGAGGAAGACGATGATGTGTAGAGCATTGGTTGGTCCGTTAAAACTTTCGCGCGAAAAAGAAACATTAACGCGTGTTTATTTTATTATATTTATTAATTGTATAATATACAAAGAGCTCAAACAGCATGGTTGGTAAAGCGCTTGGTTGGTAACCTTCAGGACCTGGGTTCGAGTCCCAGGTCCCCACCCCCCTTTCATATTATTTTTCATTTAACATTCATATGCAGTTTCAGCGTCAAGGTGTACCGTGCATCCTCAAGATCAAGCCTTTCACGCATATGATGAGATCAATCCAAGGGCTGTCGTTGGAAGTCTACCATGGACATGAGTCAAGAACGTGGCACGCTAGTGAAAAAGTCAAAGAGGCCAAAGGGTAAATGGGCCTGAATTACTGACTAAAGCCTCCACTTTGGGGACAGAAACCCCCCCTAGGTTTGCTATCTCTTATATTATTTTTTTCATCCTTTTTTTATTTCAATATTTATCCTTTTCAATTAATTAGTTTTCTTAATTTAAATATTTTCACAATAATAAAAAAAAACATAAAAAATTAGAAAAGACCAAAATTAAATATATTTATTTAATTAGTATTTTTTGCAAATAAAATTCATAATTAACTTAGTTTTCTTCTAATCTAGGTTTAAATCTTAACATTTTCTTAAATAATTTAAAATTGGTAGAATTAGTTTTAATTAATTTTTTATCCTTTTTTCTTTTCTTTCATAATAACTAAATATTTCCTATTATTATTTTTATGAATTAAATCGCATTGATTAATTAGGGTTGATTTTAGGTTAAACTTTAATATGTTTTCATAACAAAATAAAAATTGTAGAATTAGGTTTAATTGCATTAAATTCTCCTAAATACCAAAAAAATCAAAAAAATAATTTCTTTTTCTTTAATTTAATTATTTAATCTAATCTCATTAAAAAGGGTCCAACGCCCTCGTTTCCAATTTTAATTCAATTCGCGCATTTATTTCTTTTCTTTTAATTATTTATGTAATTCTCCCAAAGCCGTGTAACATTTATCTTTCGCACTTTACTTTATTTATTTGCTTTCTGTCAAATCGGGTTCTGGTTTAATTTGGCGATGTGGACCCGCGCCTTTGTAATAGTTTAGGAACTTTATATTTCTCGCAATTTTTAACTATTAATAATGACATGCAAGAATGAATGATAAAATAAAAACAAACGCATAGATCACTTTGACAAAAGACAAGAATAAATGAAAACGACACACAAATCACACACCACCCCTAGGGTACGCCTCACTGTTGCCTTGCCTCGAAAGGTGATCGTCGAGTAGAGGATGTCTTAGTAAGTCCTCATGATCCGGGAACCTGGCATGAGGGTAGCTTCTAAGGTGTCTTCCCATTGCTCTGGTGATCACCATGTCCCGAACCTCGAATTGACCCGAACACCTCCAACGGTGGTGCTACCTACCTCTCAATGGTGGGATGGCACTACTTTAAAGGACACTTACACAGACGAATTCCTTAGGGTAGGTAGGTTCTCGTAGATACTTGCTCTAAATTTCAAAACAAATTCAAAAATACTTTTCACACCAACACATTTTCAAAAAAGCTTTCGAAAGCAATTTTTCAAACACTCTTGAGGACAGATACAAGAGTCGAACTGGAATTTTCAAAGAAACTTTTTAAAACCCACAGTTGAAAAGCAAACAAACCATTTTTGAAAACACAAATGAGCAAGTATCTAAGAGCCCATGGATAACCATGGATAGAAAGGGTGCTAACACCTTCCCTTTCTATAACCTACCTCCCGAACCGAGAGCAATCTCTATTAAGGAATTTTTCTGTGCTTTTGTCCTTTCCATTTGGAGAAAATAAAAGACGGTGGCGACTCTTGCTTCCGCGACATTTTGCGAACCAGCGTTAAACAGTCAGTTCCAGATCCACCGATCACAGTATGCGTATGATCTTCTTGTGTTTCTCAGATAGTGGAGATGATACTAATTGATGTATGGTGAGGCGTTGGGTTTATGATCCCATTTTCCCCAGTCAAGTTTTGGTTAAGCTTTTCTCTCCAGCTTGATAATTTTTTATTTCGGGTTTGCACGGTTTGAGACCTCTATCCCAGATTCCCTAGTAAGGTCTTCGCTCATAAGACAGAAGTCCCTTATCCCTTTGTGTGATGAGGACGAATCATTTGCAAAATGTCACCCTTTTGTAGTGTTGGCATTATTGTCGTTGTTTATTTCCCAGGAAACTAGACAAGGGCAGTATCTTTTCTAAGAAGTGTTGAAATAGTTGTCAACTTTTTGGGTTTTATCCCACCAGGTGTTGGGTTTGATTTAAAATCCCCATAATTTTAACTTCTTTCAGTATTGCTGACTTCTTAAATCCCCAAGTAAAGATGAGATAATGTTTCTCTTTGAAGGTTGTTATCCCCATTTAGTTTTGTATTTCTCCCCAAGGAGGTTAGTGTAATCATTACTCTTGGTATTGAAGAATGTATTTTGGACTCCCCTCGATGATGTGGTATTGTTCTACCCAATGAAGTTAGCACGAGATCCTCGGTTAATATCTCGACGATGTGGTTAGTATTATAATCCCCAGTGGAAGTACAGACGTTGAGACATTTGTTTTCCCCATTGAAATTTGTGTGATATTTCCCGGTGAAGCCTGAAGGGGGATGTTATATCCCTGTATTTGCACTAATTTTACTATTTTGATTTGATTATTTTCAGATTTTGTTTCTCCCCAGTGAAGTTAAGTCGTGGAATTGGAATTTATTTCTTCAGCTGGTGCTTACTTTCTTGTGAAAATTTCCATCCTGGATGTGATTTAGTCGAGTGTTGACTTTACCCAAGCTAGTCTTGTCTAGTTATTCTCGGTGTTGTGTCTGTTTAGTTAGCATGTACGTGATAACATTCATACAGTCATACATATATCATGCATAGCTAAATTAAAATTAATTTCTCATTTGCATCCATTAACTTTTGTTGGCATATTACCCTATTTTGCAGAGTTATATTACCCTTTCTCCAATAGAGTGTCGACCTTAAGCAGAAAGTGTATATCCTTTCAATTTCCCACTGAGTTATCCCTTGTGGAAGAATTTTGTTTTAGCCTTCCTATTCAGCTCATTATCTGAATGATTTATGTTCCCCTTTTGAGTTCAGTCCTCATCAGATGCTATCTTGGTTGGCTGTTTCATTCCGGTTTATTTCTGGTTTGAATTTGTGGTCCCAGATAGCATTATTATTTTGATTTCTGCAGGCATTGAGCCTTGATTTGAAAATGTGCATTTATTTTGCACGTGAAGATTTTATCGCCTCAGGAAGAATATATTGGTATTTCCCCAAGAAGTCATTATTACAACTCCATTCTCATAACAGCAGATGGCAGGTCTCTTTATTTGAGCAACCTGTACTTCCCCAGTAAGTCTGTTAGTTCCTAGAGAAGATTCATATTTTTTACTCCAATGGATGGTAGTCTCGTCATTATTAGAGATAGTTTGTTGTTGAGATTTCTTTCTCCGATGAATGGTAGTCTCGTCATTATGGGAGATAGTTCGTTGTTTATATTTGTTACTCCAATGGATGGTAGTCTCGTCATTATAGGATATAGTTCGTTGTTGAGATTTGTTACTCCGATGAATGGTAGTCTCGTCATTATGGGAGATAGTTCATTTTTGAGATTTGTTACTTAGATGAATGGTTGTCTCGTCATTATAGGAGATAGTTCATTGTTGAGATTTATTACTCCAATGGATGGTAGTCTCATCATTATGGGAGATAGTTCGTTGTTGAGATTTGTTACTCTGATGAATGGTAGTCTCGTCATTATGGGAGATAGTTCGTTGTTGAGATTTTTTACTCCAATGAATGGGAGTCTCTTCATTATGGGAGATAGTTCGTTGTTGAGATTTGTTACTCTGATGAATGGTAGTCTCGTCATTATGGGAGATATTTCGTTGTTGAGATTTGTTACTCCAATGGATGGTAGTCTCGTCATTATGGGAGATAGTTCATTGTTGATATTTGTTACTCTGATGAATGGTAGTCTCGTCATTATGGGAGAAAGTTTTTTATTGAGATTTTTTACTCTGATGAATGGTAGTCTCGTCATTATGGGAGATAGTTTGTTGTTGAGATTTGTTACTCCATTGGATGGTAATCTCGTCATTATGGGAGATAGTTTGTTATTGAGATTTGTTACTATGATGAATGGTAGTCTCGTCATTATGGGAGATAGTTTGTTATTGAGATTTGTTACTCCAATGAATGGTAGTCTCGTCATTATGGGAGATAGTTTGTTGTTGATATTTGTTTCTCTGATGAATGGTAGTCTCGTCATTATGAGAGATAGTTCGTTGTGGAGATTTGTTATTCCGATGAATGGTAGTCTCATCATTATGGGAGATAGTTCATTATTGATATTTTTTATTCCAATGAATGGTAGTCTCGTCATTATGGGAGATAGTTAATTGTTGATATTTTTTTGCTCCGATGAATGATGGTCTCGTCATAATGGGAGATAGTTCGTCGTTGAGATTCACTTTGCTCTGAAAAAGTTTGTTTGTTTCCAATTGTAAGTACTGATGTTGATCATTTGTTACCTACACTAATATTAATTTTTGTTGGTATTATCCTACCACTTCTCCCCCCCCCCCCCCATGTGGGTCGACATTACCTTTTTTGATATCTTCTAAGTGAATGGTTAGTTTGCGGTCATCTGTCGATCACTGTTATCCTTTATTTTTTCTTCTCAATGTTTGAGTTGGTGTTATTTTGTCTCCTCCTTAGGCTTTACCCCAATAGAGTCGAGTCTTTTATTCACCAATGATTTATTTTCCTGGTCTATTTTTCTTTTGATCTTGTATTTTCTTTTTCCCCAGTGGTGTCCCGTGTCACCTTGTGGATTTGTTTATTTGCATACACAATCTAAGCATTGCATGGCCTCTTAGGGCCAAAAATAGGGTTTGTTTTGCATTTAATTATCTTCAATCGCGTGGACACAGATTTTTAACATTCGTATCTCCGGATAGAAGACACTTAAATAAGGGAAGTTATTGTACCCCAATTTTTCCCCTAAGATTCCTCTATCATCTCATATGAACTTAATCATATCAATATCACAATTGGGTTTGGTTCTTCCCCCTATCTCTAGGTTTGCTCATGAGGAATCACCAAGCACCTTGATCATCTATGTTTTGTATTGATTAATTTTTAACTAATAAATACAATAAATATTTGCTCTAATTGATGATATTTTAGGTAAGGGCACAACATATTTCATCAGTTTGATTTATAGGTTCATGAGCTTATTTCCATTCCTTCTTCAACAAAGTCTCATTGAGATTCAAGCTTCATCATTGAAGATACTTTGAAGTAATGTCATGACAAGGCCTAATATGATTTATCATGCCTCAATTTGTCAAAGAAAATCAAAAGATGCAAGAGTTGATTGAAGAAGTTTGACCTAATTGGACAAGTTATTGATTTCTTGGTCACAAATGCATAACTCTCTCATTTCTTAATAGTTGAAGGTGTATTTTGTTGCTATGCATTCTTATTATCATCCAAAACAACTTCTATTCACATGGAAAGAGTTATTGTGCAAGAAAGTTGGTCAAAATTGAAAGAGGTTTCCAAGTCATTTTGGTGCTCTAGAAGCTAGGGTTTTGAACTTATAAGGGCTATATCTTGCTCATCTTTTGGTATTTTTGAGTTATTCCAAATACATGATTCTCTTTAAAGAGTTATCAACCAATCACTTCAAAAGTTTCAAGAAAATTTTATGTGGAAGATGCCTAATGATGAAGAAAGATTACAAGTCCCCTAGATAGGTCATCAAATTCCCTTATGTAACTTCAAAAAGTCATAACTTGATCAATTTTTATATCCTTGAGCCCATTATTTTTCCACAATGATCTTAAGGATGTGAAATTCAACTCTTCTTTTATGAGCAAAGCTCGAAAATGGGTGGAATATGCCCTAGGAATGCAAAAGGTTATAGGTCATTTCATGCATTTTCACCAACTTCACAAAGTCATAACTTTCTCAATTCTTGGAGTTTTTAAGTGGTTCAAATCTCAAAATTTCATTTAAGATGTCTACTTCATGCCATCTTTTTTGGTAAAAAGAAAATTTTAGGTGGAAGGCCATGTTTGGATGCAAAACATTATAGGTCAACTTTGAAGAAAAACTTAGAATTTTTCTAAGGACAAAAAGTCAACATCTTTTTCTCAACTTTGACTCATCACAACTCCTAGCTCAAGTATCCATTTGATTCCATTCTTTGCACATTATAAAATTTGTGATCTTATCTTTAAATTTCTTCAAGAATCATGCCCTAAGACTCCTTGAGTTGTGAATGCACAATTCAGCTTCTAATCACTAAATTTTTGCGCGTTTTTACTTCTAATCATGTTTAATAATCTTCCAGAAGTGATTAGCACCTTGAAACACAAGTTTTGGTTGAGTTTTAAGCAAAATACAAGTCACACTTTTCATGCTTGCAACTTCACATGATTTCCCTTCAAACTTCATCATTCCACACGCTTGAGCATCCCATTTTCTTCCCTATAAATAGAAGGTTATATCTCACTCATTTTCTCAAGCTTAGACAACCAAAGTCAACATGCCAAAATCTCTCCTTAACCCACTTTTCTGCAACTTCGAATTTGTTTTTACAGCCTTCCTCAATCCAATTTCTTTGATAATTCTTCATCCTTGAACTTCACTGAAGATAACAGAAGAAGAACCAAGCCCCAAAGCATCCTAAATCGTGCTAGCCAAGTCAAGTTTCAGAGCTCTGAATTTGAACTTGAATAGGTAGATTCTTTCATCAATTCTCTTAAAATTTGTTACCATAATGAAGCTCTCATCATTCTGATACTAGTCACATCATTTGTTTTCAACTGGAAGTGAGTTTTGATCATGAATTTTCAAATCCCAATTCAACTTTTTTCTTTTGATTTTCTTCAAATCGACTGAGCTACAGTTTATATAAATTTTTCGCAAGGGTACAATTGTCTTCGTCTTGATGAGACGAAGAGAATGGAATTAGTATGAACCTATAATTTTACAGTTTGAGGAACCTAATTTTGAGGTTGGATGGAGGTTGAAGACGACCATGTTGGTGTCTTCAACCAATGAGAATTTGCCACGCATTTTTTTTAAATCTGTTTTAATAGTTGATCCAGTGGTTTTTTCACTAATGACCATGATATGCACAGTGCGCCAGATTCCTTGGATTTCATTACTAACGCGCTTTGGCATTGATCTAATAGTCTATATCTTTTTGGTTTATTTTCATTTTCTGATTTTTTATATTTTAATTGATTTAAACTTCAAAAATTCATAAAAAATTCATCTCTAACTTAAAAAATCTGGAAAAAAATTCTTAAAAATACTTTGAATTATTTCTGACTTTGTGAATATTTTTTCATATTTTTATTTTAATGTTTGATATTTTTCATATTTTTTTGTATTGTTTACCTTATTTTAATTGTTTTAAAAATACTTCTTGACATTTTAAAATTCTAAAAAAATTTATCAAGATCATTTTCTTTATTTCTGACTTTCTGAATTTTTTTTCTAGAATTTTATTTTGATTTTTACTATTTTTGATCTTTTCTTCACTTATTTGAGTTATTCTAATTAGTTTAAAAATACTTTTTGTTTTAAAAAATTACCAAAAAATTTATAAAAATATTTGAGGTCATTTCTGATTTTTCTATGGTCTTTTTAAATTTTTCTTTAATACTTTGAAAATAGTTTTCTATTTTACCTCTTATTTTCATTTTAAGAACAATTTAAAAGTCATTTTTTTCTTTTTTTATTTTATTCATTAAATGCAATTTATTTTTTAATATATTATAACTATGTGATTGATTGATCAAAAACTTCATTAACATCATTGGATCTTGGGTGTTGAGTTCAACTCCACCAAAATGGATGGATAATTTTAATGATAGTTTTGATCAAGGTTTTTGATTCAAATGTATCCCCTCCCTCTTCATCTCATCCTCTTCTCTTTGTGCTATATGTTGTTAGAGGATGATCTACATATCATCACTCCAAACATATGACACATAAATTGCTATTGACCGGCCTCAAAATAGGTGTTACTTCTATATAAGTCCACTTACGATAGCTTAACATAGCGCTAAATTTTGTCCCGATTCGAGAAATGATCATTCGTGGTCCAAACCTATGTTTGCAAGCCCAGGAATATTTAATTTGAAACCTTTGATCCAATAATCTTGAGGTTCACTGTTAGGAGGCTTTGATGTTATCAATCCTCCAATGAATTTTCATAAATTTTGGAACTAAGTGAATCATTTAAACATTGTTGATCATTTATTGTTGCCTTGAGATTTTGAAATGAATGATATACTTGACAAAAAGCAAATGAAACTTTTTATTGAGAGGCTTTGATTTTATCAATCTTCTAATGAGTTTTCAAATTCAAGTTTCAAGATGGTCATTCAACTAACCTCTAATTTCTAACAATTGACTTTATTTTATACTTTTACATTATGCTTTTTACTTTAAGCATATTTATTTTAGCATTGTCATTTCATGTTTATTTTCATCTTTGCTCACTTGAGCATTTATCTTTATGTCATTTTATTTTTGCTCACTTAAGCTTTTCATTTCTTTTTTAAGATACTTAATAATCAACTTGAACCATCAAAAACTTTAAGGTTATTTGGATTATTTGGTTACTATCCTTGGCATGATGGAGTTATTGACTTCTTGGACTTTAGATTAGAGACCTTGACCTACCTTGAGACCTTGTGACTTCTACTATTATTTTGTCTGGAGTTCTTGGGGTTTACCCCGAGACATTGGGTTGTTTGTTTTCTTTGTGTGCAGGTTATTCTGATTAGGTGCTTTGTCTATGATTGAGAATTCATTTGTATACAGCCATTACTCTGCCCAGTTTTTATGAAGACTTAATGCCTTTGAAGCTTGGTTTCTTAAGAAGTCTTATTATCTTTGCTTGTTTGGTTTCAAATCCAAAGGATGGTAATTCTACATTAACTCATTGTGTCAAGTGTTGGCTTCTTGTTGGTTACACGGTTTTTTCTCTAGCTTTTACGTTATGCTTTAGGGTAGCCTCTTCATCTCCATCCAGCTTCTTTAATTTCAAAAATCTTCTCCCTCCTTTTCAAGACTATTCTTGTTTTTTAAACTTGAATCGCTTTCATAATAAACTTGGACTTAGGTTCATGCACTTTCAAAAAATATTTTCTTAATCAAACTTTAATCAACTTAATAATACCTTGACATTTTTTGTGAGAAGACTAAAAATCAATCAATCTCATTCAAACCATTTTCCATTTTGGCTTTTTTACTTAAACTTTTTCTCAAAATATTAGACTCTTGTTGACCCTTGTAGTGATGTGATCTACTATACTTCTATGATATGTAGTGAAGTGAGATATTTTCCACTTGGGTGTTGAATGAGGCTTTGTTGAATTTAAAATCCAAGCCATATCCTCCACTTTGAGATGATGCAAATTCTCTTATCTCATAATCATGGGTAGTAAGTATGTTCTTCCACTCGGATAAGACGATGATGTCTTGTCTCTTAAAATTAACCAACACACTTGTGTTTTAAATTTTTTAAAGGTGAACTATGAGTACCCTGATCCCCTATTGTACGAAAGGTGGTACGTAGGCACTAAAGGTTCGTAACCGCGGCGGCTGTAAAAATTGTAAAAAAAAATATTTCTTTTCTCATCTCCACAATCTATTTTTATACAACTTTTATAGCCAAAATACATATATTTTCAAAGAGGTTCTTACGGAGTACCATAGATGTTTAGGGTGATAATACCTTACCTTTGCATAACCAACCCCCGAACTTAGATTATCTCCCCTCTTTTTGGATTACTCGTTATTTTCCCATTCCTTTGGAAACAATAAAGCGCAGTGGCGATTTTTAATTTGATTTGTACGAGTTAAGTCAATCCAATGGCTTAGTCTCAATATTTCTACCGCTACAATATGCATTAAGGCTTTGTTCTTCGTGGAGTCGTTTCGTCAGCTCCAGTAATTTCTTATCACTAGCATAGAGCTGAGTTTCAAAGGTATCCCTTTCTTTCTTGAGTTGAATCTAGGAATTCTATAGTTCTTAAAAGTCGGTAGGCATGTCTAGATAAGGAAGGGTGTGAGGAACATCTCCTTCAATAACAGGTTCTACGATCACTGGTAGGATAGCAGGATATGGCATCATAATATTTTGAGCCCGAGACCGCACTCATCTGAGGTAAGGCTCTAGAGGAATGGAATTCTTGTATCCCAAAGTCTTGCTATCAATCCTGTTGACCATGCCCCAAGCACGTACAAACCTTTGATGGTAATTTTGAGGATCGTTCCTATAGTCGAACATAATACCCTAGATGAGCATATTATGAGAACCGTCCCTTCGAGCATAACCAAACTGACGCAGATCTAGAGAAGGGTTATAAGTGATGCCCCCTCTTATACCAAGGAGTGGCACGTTAGGTAATTCCCCACAACGGTCAATAATAATGATATTTTCCTGAGATCGAGAACACTAATGGATATTCGAATGAGCGAGCGACATCAACCTTTGAAACCACCTCAAACCTTGTTCATTCTTCATCACTGATCGGGGCAGGTGCGAAATAAACCACCTGGATAGTAGAGGTATACAACACATAATAGTTGCTCGCTTCTTCATAGTACGAGTGTGAAAGGAATGCAGGATATCTCCAAGCAAAGTAGGCACCGGATTATGAGTGAGAAATATTTTAATGGCATTCACATCTACAAATTGGTCCGGATTAAGGAATAGTACCAAACCATATATCAGCAAAGCCAAAATATCCTCAAAAGCACGAAAACTTGTGGCATCCAGAAACCACTGAGCCTTCTCTATCAGAAATTTAGGAGAAAAACCCTTGACTGCGTTCCTTGTTTCCCAATTAGAGACAATGTCAGATCGCTTCAGATGTAAGGCTACTGCAATGTCTTTAGGTTTTGGAAGTTGCTCTAGACCAGTGAAAGGTATCTGATCAAGAATAGGAACTTCGAGTAACTTAGAGAACTCTTCCATTGTGGGAACCAACTGATAATCTGGGAAGGTAAAATAGTGATGTTTAAGATCAAAGAACTGGAACTGAACACTCATCATGTCTTCTTGGAAACTGGGAGTAACCAAACTGAGTAGATGACCATGTCTCTTGGTGAATTGAGAATTTTCAGGAACCTTTGAGACTAATTCCTCAAGCTTGGAAGGTGCCCTTACAAAGTTGATTCGGATAGTATTCCTACGACTGGAAGTCATGACCCTGCAACACAGAACAAAGATAAATCCCCTAGATTCTTGAAATGGTTAGTCATGATATGATGTTAAGATGTTATGTTTAAACAAATAACAAACACAAACAAAGCACACAAGAGCCTTAGGTTTAAGGCTTACATGGGGTTTGTAGGTAAGTACCCTCTTGAAGTTTAGTTGGCTCAACCTGTTCTAAAGAAGTAATCGGGTTCTAGGGATCTCAATATCACTGATTTTTCCCATTGGTTTTATTTAGCACGACAACTGACTTGCCACCAAACAAAACCTGGTATTCGAATCTCAATGAACACAGTATCGAGTATCAACCAACTTTGGACTACACCAAAGTCGACTATCTCACTACCTTCTAATGGCTAAGTTGGGCCAATTAAGGTTCTAAAAGTCAGTTAGTGCTTATGACACCACACAGAAACCTAGTATTCTCCCCGACTGACTCAAGGGACACCAGTACCAACCAATGTGTCTCACTAACATGGCCATCACTTCAACCATATTGTTATACACCATATAGTTTCCATGATCTATTGTTACTTACCTAAAATTCCCTCAGATACGGGTGTAGGATCTTTGCAAGAAAAGTAAACCCGAGCAACCATGAAATGTAAAGCATACAAAGCAAACAAGGAAAGAATTTAAGAGTGATCTAACTTCAAAGGTAACCCCTCTTTTTAGTAGTCTCCCCAGTAGAGTCTCCAGTTCTGTAATACGGTGGGAGAACTGACTTGGTTTTGCATTTTATCGCAAATGTTGCGAATAGATAGAGTCGCCACTGACTATTATTTTATCCAATAAGGAAAAGGTGAAAAGAACATGAAAGACCTTCGAGATTTTTGAGTTCGGGGATAGGTTATGAAAAGGGAAGGTGTTAGCACCCTTTTCATACATAGTTATCTATGAGCTCTTAATCGCTAGCTCACTTTTCGAAAATACTTTGTGAATGTGTGTTTGAAAATATTTTGAAAATTCCAATAGTAAGGCAAAATTTTGTAATGATTCTCATTTCTGTTTTTGAGAATGCGTACAAAGTGTTTGTTTGAAAATATTTTTGAAAGTATAATTGTGAAAGATGTTTTTGTTTTGAAATGTTTGTGAGCAAGCGACTACAAGCGTTCTACCTACTCAAGGTATTTATTGTTCTTTACATTCTCCTTTAGATAGTGTGATCCTACCATTAGTTAGTAAGAAGCCCTATCGTTGGATATGAAGGGACATGTGCAGGTCATCGTACAGTCATAGAATGAAACTTGTAAGGACGCTTTAGAAATTTTCATTTAAGGGACTAGACCATTTACCGAAGGCAACATTTGAAAGGGTCATTGAGGGACTACGATCTTTGATTTTGAGGGATAGTGCTAAAGCGTCCCCACGTTCGAGGGACATGACTGCATTTCGTTCCAAAGGCAACAAGGGAGGTTATCCTAGAGGTGTGCATGTGCAAAGTGATTCATGATTCAATTATTTTCTCTTGAATTAGGTTAGCTATCGTTTGCTTTTATTCTTTCCATAAAATCTTATTAGCTAACAGTAATATATACAAAGCATAAAATATAAGTGCGGAAAAGTAAAATTTTACGCTATTACATGGCTTCGAGAATGGGCGGTACAAGTAATAAAATGCGGGGGGGAAATAAAACTCTAATTAACTATTACAAACCATGAGTAGTTATATAATTATAAACAACGCAAAAAGAGTAAACTACGTGAAAATGTAGAATAAAGAAAAGAGGAGGGAAATTGTTTTGGTGATTGTTTGATAAAATATTTGATGATTAACCTAAAACCTAAATTGATTTTAATTAATTAAAACCTAAAAAGCCTAATTAATTTTAATTTGAAAAAATAAGAAAGTTTATTAATTAAACAAAAACTAAATCCTAATATTAATTAGGGTTTGTGAAAAAAATTAATTGATAAAAAAATGATTTTAGTTTGATGAATTTAGGGTTTATAAGTGAAAATAGTAAGAAAATAAGGGTTTTAAAAAAAGTTACCAGGGATGGGTGTTGAACCCACGCTGTAACACCCCTTCTAAAATACCCCGAATAAAATTAATTATATCAATGATTAAAGACATATTCCATCAGAGTTAACACGGAACAAGGGATGTCACAATTATGAAATAAATAAAACTTCCAATAAAACAGTAGTCATGCTACACTGAGGGTCATTATTCAAATAATTCAATCAACTTAAGACCATGTCTTACACAGAGGAAAAATACCATAACCAAAACGGAATAAACCAAAACATAATTATTCCCAATGAAATTCAAAGAAACAATTGAATAATAACGAATTCCTCAACTAAACGTTCCCCAGTGTAACAACCTATCAGAGCACGACACTGACACGCGGACTTAAAGTAACATAGCTCTAGATCCATCCTCGCCAACTCCTGAGATGCTAACTTTAATCTAAAATTGTTAAAGTAAGGGTGAGATTTCTCATAATTAACATGCATTATAAGCTTCTCAATCAACATTATATCACAAGCATATTATTTCACCCATTTTAGCATAAATTCAAATTCAACACGCAGTTCCAATCATACAAGTCATTATGCACAAATCAATAATCAACCAAAGAATTGTAACACTGGAAGACATCCTAACATGTTACAATTCCATGCAAACACAAATGCAGACACAATGCATGTGGTACCAACACGTGACCAAGTCACCCAACACTGATCCATTATCAACCGGATACAGCAACCATCGATTCGTCCATAAACACCCGGACACGAATCCAGCCTAACCACCCATCATCACCCAGGTATCGGTTAACGGCAATACAAGTCAAATTCCACACAATGGGAATTAACTTCACCAAAACAATGCATATGCACGCACATCACTAGCATGCAACATCAAATCAGTCTATGAAATACATCAATTTATCATAACTGAACTAAAACCAAAAACATGATATCTCAACGATCATGCACACCATCATTAGCAACATAAACATGCCTTTCATTCACACAATACTAATACATCCATCCATCACAGGTTCACTGCTACATACACACCCATGTGCGTTAGCCAATAATCACTTATTCCGGGATTTGACTCATTTTCAAAATAATTTTAGGTTTTAAGAAATATTTTCATTTTATAAAATAGAGCATTAAATTTAAGAAATAACGTCCAAAACGGCACTCAAAACGGACTTACGGTTTGAAAGTTATGAATTTTCAAAGTTTAATATTTTTCAAAAAGTTACAGCAGAACCCGGTTCCTACATATGCAGGAACCGGTTCCTGCGAAGCTCACAAATCACGCTTCTGGAAAATATATGGGAACCCGGTTCCTACCTATACAGGAACCGGTTTCTACGTGTATTTTTGCCAGTTTTTATAAATTCACACAGTGGAACCCGGTTCCTCCCCACTGGGAACCGGTTCCCACGACCTGCAGAGTCAAATTCTGCACTTTTGACAGCATTTATTCATTCTAAACCAATTCCAAACATACCCATACGAATTGCAACATGAGAAACACCAAAACACATCCATTTTGCACCATTATAACATCAAACAACATTATTTCATCATTCCTTTTTATCATCTGACACCCTAATGGTTTTCAACCTACAATTCGACGCAATAGGGACAATTCTACGGAACCCTAGAATTACAAATCGGGATTCCCTAACATACTATGATCCATACTATTTAATATCTAAACCGATAATACGAATTAACTAATCGAAATCACCCCTTACCTCGCGATGATCCTTCGAATTCACGGCGTTTGGCTTTTTCCTCTCTTCTCTTCTCTTCTCCAATTTCACGTATAATGACTTTTCCAAATAACCTTCTTTTTCTTTTCCTTTTATTATTCCAATAAAATAATACTAATAAATTAGTTATTATTTAGTAGAGCTTTTTACTTCACACACCTCTAATTCAACCTTACACCCCCCGGTCTTCCTTTTTAATTCCATAATTAATTCATCCATTTAATCCAAAATATTATTAATTAAGCCTTTAATTAATTTAATAATTAAATTCCTAATTATTTAACACTTGAATTAATTTGGGGTGTCACAACTCTCCCCAACTAAACGAGTTTTCGTCCTCAAAAACATACCTTAGATGAACAGTTCGGGATACGAGTCCTTCATCTGACTCTCCAGCTCCCAAGTGACATTTCCATCTGCTGGTCCTCCCTAAGCCACTCTTACAAACGCGATCTCCTTGCCTCGCAATTGTTTCAACTTCCGATCCTCAATTCTCGCAGGTACCGCTTCCACAGTCAAATTCTCTCGTACCTGTATATCGTCTACCCGAATCTCATGAGACGGATCAGCAATGTACTTCCTTAGCTGAGATACATGAAAAACATCATGCAAATTTGAAAGTGACGGCGGCAAAGCAATCTGATAAGCAACTTTCCCAACTCTCTTGGTAATCTGAAACGGACCAATAAAACATGGAGTCAACTTCTTTGACTTCAAAGCTCGACCAATACCAGTCATCGGAGTAACTCGCATAAAAACATATTCTCCTTCGCTAAACTCAAGATCTTTCCTCCTCTTATCGTGATAACTTTTCTGACGACTCTGAGAAGTCCTCATCTTCTCCTGAATCATCTTAATCTTTTCCGAAGTCTGTTGGACAATTTCCGGTCCAATCACAGCACTCTCTCCAGATTCATACCAACACAATGGTGTCCGACACCTCCTACCATACAATGCCTCAAACGGAGCCATACCAATGCTCGAATAAAAACTATTGTTGTAGGTAAACTCAATCAATGGTAGATAACTATCCCAAGCTCCACCTTTCTCCAACACACAAGCTCTTAACAAATCTTCCAACAACTGAATCGTTCCCTTCTTCTGACCATCTGTCTGTGGATGATAAGCGGAACTCAAACGCAACTTAGTACCCAAAGCTTCTTGCAAACCGTCCAGAATTTAGATGTAAACCTCGGATCTCGATCCGACACAATACTAGAAGGAATACCGTGCAAACTCACAATCTTCTCAACATACAATTCTGCCGACCTTTCCATCGGATAATCCATTCTTATCGGAATAAAGTAAGCAGATTTCGTCAACCGATCAACAATAACCCAGATAGAATCACAATTCTTCGATGTCCTTGGCAAACCAAACACAAAATCCATAGAGATTCCATCCCATTTCCATTCCGGAACAAACAACGGTTCCATCAATCCTGACGGTTTCTGATGCTCAATCTTCGACTTCTGACAAACCAAACAAGCATACACAAACTCAGCAATTTCCTTTTTCATTCCCGGCCACCAAAACAACTTCTTCAAATCATGGTACATTTTAGTAGCACCAGGATGAATACTCAATCCACTACGATGTCCTTCTTCCAAAATACTCTTCCTAATCTCTGCAACATCCGGAACACACACCCTATTACCAAATCTCATAACACCATTCTCATCAATCCGGAACTCGCCTCCTTGACCTTGGTTGATCAATGTCAATTTATCAACTAACCCAACATCGGACTTCTGTCCATTCCGAATTTCTTCCAGAATACCACTAGTCATTTTCAACATACCCAATTTCACACTATTCGGAGTAGTTTCACATACCAAACTTAAATCTCTGAACTGCTCAACCAAATCTAACTCACAGACCATTAACATCGACATATGCAAGGACTTCCTACTCAAGGCATCCGCAACAACGTTTGCCTTACATGGATGGTAATTCAAACCGAAATCATAATCCTTTAGAAATTCTAACCATCTCCTCTGCCTCATATTCAACTCTTTCTGATCAAAGAGATACCTCAGACTTTTGTGATCACTGAACACCTCAAACCGAGAACCATATAAATAATGCCTCCACAACTTCAAAACAAACACAATAGCTGCCGACTCCAAATCATGAGTCGGATAATTCCTTTCATGTACTTTCAATTGTCTCGAAGCATAAGCCACCACCTACTTATCTTGCATCAACATACCACCTAATCCCATTAATGATGCGTCACAATACACAACAAAAGACTTAGTCGGATTTGGAAAAATCAAGATCGGAGCACTTGTCAACCTCCTCTTCAGCTCTTGAAATCCTTTCTCACATTCAACATCGCAAACAAACATCTGACCCTTCCTGGTCAACTTAGTCAACAGTAACGCTAATTTGGAAAATCCTTCTATAAACTTCCTGTAATAACCTGCAAGACCCAGAAAACTACGGATCTCATAAGCATTCTTCAGCGCTTCCCACTGAGATACTGCTTCTACCTTCGTAGGATCCACAGGAATTCCATTCTTGGAAATTACATGGCCAAGAAAACTTACTTCACTTAACCAGAATTCACACTTGGACAACTTCGCATAAAGCTTCTTCTCTTTCAACAATTCCAACACAACTCTGAGATGTTCTGCATGCTCTTCATCGCTCTTCGAATAAATTAGAATATCATCAATGAACACCACCACAAACTTATCAAGATACGGATGAAATATCCTGTTCATATACTCCATGAAAACACCAGGTGCATTAGTAACTCCAAACGGCATAACAGAATACTTGTAATGTCCATACCTCATTCTAAATGCAGTTTTCTGAATATCTTCCGACTTCACACGAATCTGATGATATCCAGATCTCAGATCAATCTTACTAAATACACAAGATCCAACTAGTTGATCCATCAAATCATCGATCCTCGGCAAAGGATACCGATTCTTGATTGTAACTTTATTCAGCTGTCTGTAATCAACACATAATCTCATTGAACCTTCTTTCTTCTTAACCAACAATACCGGAGCACCCCACGGCGAAACACTCGGACGAATAAACTTCTTCTCAAGTAACTCCTCCAACTGTTTCTTTAACTCCGCTAATTCAGATGCCGACATACGGTAAGGCGCCATCGACACCGGACTAGTTCCAGGAATCAAATCTATAGTAAATTCTACCTCCCTCTCAGGTGGCAATTCACTAACATCTTCCGGAAACACCTCTGGAAATTCATTCACCACTGGAAATCCATCACTCTTTGCTTTTCCCTCCGCTTCTATTGCAGAATACAAAAATACAACAACACCATCTTTCACAGCTAGGTTCATCTGTTTAACCGACATAGTCACATCTTCGACACCAACCTCTTCAGGAAAAATAACCGTCTTCGCAAAACAGTTGATATGAACCTGGTTGAATTCCAACCAGTTCATTCCAAGGATGATATCAAGTTGTTCTAATGGTAGGCACACTAAATCCATACCGAAACCCCTAACAAAATCACAATAGGACAATTCCTACAAACATACAAAGTAGTCACTGAACCCGACGCAGGAGTATCAATAACCATACTTCCATCCATATTAGAAATTTCCAAATTCAATCTTTTAGCACAATCCAAAGCAACAAAAGAATTTGTAGCTCCAGTATCAATAATCGCAATCAAAGGTATGTCATTAATAAAACATGTACCTTTAATCAGCCGATCATCTGGCTTAGTCTCTGACCCAGACAATGCAAACACTTTACCACCAGCTTGCTCCTTCTTGGGTTTTGTACACTGAGGACGAGTATGACCTTCTTCACCACAGTTGTAACAAGTCACCACTCTTACTCTGCAATCATTGGCCACATGGCCGAGTTTCCCACACTTGAAACACTTCTTATCATTACTTTTGCAATCCACCATACGATGTCCTGTCTCACCACACTTGTAGCACTTAATGGAAGAACTAGAATCTCCTCCACCAAACTCCTTCCAACCACCGGGTCTCTGATTACTTCTATCATAAGGCTTACCACGATCCATCTGTTGCTTACCCTTCCTATCAACATACCCTCGAGCATTCGACTTAGTGCTAGCAAGATCCTCCTCTAAAATCCTACTACAGTCAACCAGATCAGGAAATCTTTGGATACGTTGATACCGAATACCCTGCTTAATCTCATCACGAAGACCATTCTCAAACTTGATACATTTGGAAAATTCTCCATCTGCATCGTTAGTATAATGAGCATAATACTTCGCTAACTCAGTAAACTTCGAAGCATACTCACTGACAGTCTTGTTACCCTGCTTGAGTTACAGAAACTCAATCTCCTTCTTGCCTCTGATGTCCTCAAGAAAGTACCTCCTCAAAAAAGCCCTCCTGAACACAGCCCAAGTCAATGCAATACCATCTCCTTCCATTTCAGTTCTGGTAGCAACCCACCAGTCATCAGCTTCCTCTACTAACATGTGAGTTCTGTATCTCACCTTCAGCCCTTCAACACAGTTAATTACTCTGAAGATCCTCTCGATCTCCTTCAACCACTTCTGAGCACCTTTGGGATCATGTGCACCCTTGAACAACGGAGGATTATTCCTCTGAAAATTCCCCAATTGTCGGTCAGCACCAATCACAGCTCCCTGCTGGTTCCCTCCGAGTACTCCAGCCAACATTCCCAATGCTTCAGCAATAGCATCGTCGTTTCTTCCATTACCTCTTCCGGCCATTGTTCGGTAACATTACAAAACAACCTCATTAGCACACAATTATCGACAGTGTCATCTTACACTAGTCGCATACAAAAGGGATAACGACACAAGACAAGACCGACTATGCTCTGATACCACTATTGTAACACCCCTTCTAAAATACCCCGAATAATATTAATTATATCAATGATTAAAGACATATTCCATCAGAGTTAACACGGAACAAGGGATGTCACAATTATGAAATAAATAAAACTTCCAATAAAACAGTAGTCATGCTACACTGAGGGTCATTATTCAAATAATTCAATCAACTTAAGACCATGTCTTACACAGCGGAAAAATACCATAACCAAAACGGAATAAACCAAAACATAATTATTCCCAATGAAATTCAAAGAAACAATTGAATAATAACTAATTCCTCAACTAAACATTCCCCAGTGTTACAACCTATCAGAGCACGACACTGACATGCGGACTTAAAGTAACATAGCTCTAGAGCCATCCTCACCAACTCCTGAGCTGCTAACTTTAATCTGAAATTGTTAAAGTAAGGGTGAGATTTCTCATAATTAACATGCATTATAAGCTTCTCAATTAACATTATATCACAAGCATATTATTTCACCCATTTTAGCATAAATTCAGATTCAACACGCAGTTCCAATCATACAAGTCATTATGCACAAATCAATAATCAACCAAAGAATTGTAACACTGGAAGACATCCTAACATGTTATAATTCCATGCAAACACAAATGCAGACACAATGCATGTGGTACCAACACGTGACCAAGTCACCCAACACTGATCCATCATCAACCGGATACAACATCCATCAATTCGTCCATAAACACCCGGACACGAATCCAGCCTAACCACCCATCATCACCCGGGTATCAGTTAACGGCAATACAAGTCAAATTCCACACAATGGGAATTAACTTCACCAAAACAATGCATATGCACGCACATCACTAGCATGCAACATCAAATCAGTCTATGAAATACATCAATTTATCATAACTGAACCAAAACCAAAAACATGATATCTCAACGATCATGCATACCATCATTAGCAACATAAACATGCCTTTCATTCACACAATACTAATACATCCATCCATCGCAGGTTCACTGCTACATACACACCCATGTGCGTTAGCCAATAATCACTTATTCCGGGATTTGACTCATTTTCAAAATAATTTTAGGTTTTAAGAAATATTTTCATTTTATAAAATAGAGCATTAAATTTAAGAAATAACGTCCAAAACGGCACTCAAAACGGACTTACGGTTTGAAAGTTATGAATTTTCAAAGTTTAATATTTTTCAAAAAGTTACAGCAGAACCCGGTTCCTACATATGCAGGAACCGGTTCCTGCGAAGCTCACAAATCACACTTCTGGAAAATGTATGGGAACCCGGTTCCTACCTATACAGGAACCGGTTTCTACGTGTATTTTTGCCAGTTTTTATAAATTCACACAGTGGAACCCGGTTCCTCACCACTGGGAACCGGTTCCCACGACCTACAGAGTCAAATTTTGCACTTTTGACAGCATTTATTCATTCTAAACCAATTCCAAACATACCCATACGAATTGCAACATGAGAAACACCAAAACACATCCATTTTGCACCATTATAACATCAAACAACATTATTTCATCATTCCTTTTTATCATCTGACACCCTAATGGTTTTCAACCTACAATTCGACGCAATAGGGACAATTCTACGGAACCCTAGAATTCCAAACCGGGATTCCCTAACATACTATGATCCATACTATTTAATATCTAAACCGATAATACAAATTAACTAATCGAAATCACCCCTTACCTCGCGATGATCCTTCGAATTCACGGCGTTTGGCTTTTTCCTCTCTTCTCTTCTCTTCTCCAATTTCACGTATAATGACTTTTCCAAATAACCTTCTTTTTCTTTTCCTTTTATTATTCCAATAAAATAATAGTAATAAATTAGTTATTATTTAGTAGAGCTTTTTACTTCACACACCTCTAATTCAACCTTACACCCCTCGGTCTTCCTTTTTAATTCCATAATTAATTCATCCATTTAATCCAAAATATTATTAATTAAACCTTTAATTAATTTAATAATTAAATTCCTAATTATTTAACACTTGAATTAATTTGGGGTGTCACACACGCCCTCTATCCTTTCAATCAGCACCTTCACCACCAGGCCAGGCATACGCCTGTGTCAAAGGATAGAAGGCAATGCGCTTTGTATTCAATCCTTCAAAATATGAGAAATTATGGGAAAAAATAGCTAAAGGCAGGGATCGAACCCACGCCTTGATAGGGTAATGCCTTATCGCGTGCGTTTCAACCGCTGGGGCGGTAATACATCTGTTTACTTTAACAAAATGAATAAAACAAATATTAAGCAAAAACGCCTGGACTGGAGAGATGCTGGAGCCCTAGCTCCGGTCGTCTTCTCTTGTGAGAAGATTTCTTGGTCCTGCAAAATAAATGATTTTAGCAAACAAAAAGTATCCTATCCCCCTAAATTGAGGGTTGCGAGTTCAATAGGATTGTTATTTTGGACTAAAAAGGCCTGATTTTAGAGTTATGGTGAAAATAACACCGATCTACATGAATATGGTGATTCATGATTCTGATAGCATGAGTACCATGCAATTAATATTTCCTGCACATAGAGACCTCACGAACACATTAGCATGGTTAGTTTATCTTAAAACGCAATAAAACTCAAGAATGAAAAATTATACAATGATGGAATCATGATGCATGCACGAGTATTTTCTGGCTGTTTGGATCGTTGTAAACGATTCAATCTTACCCTATGATCTTCCTGGTGTTGATTGGGATGACTAGTTTGTAGTGAAATAGACTATGAATAGGGTTTCAAGTTGTTTTAGGGTTCTTTAAAATTTGAGATTTTTGACAAGCTTTTAGTGTAAGGGTTCATATCCTTGCTTGTATGAAGAATGGAGATTATATAGCATGAATTAGTTCAAAGATAAAATGGGCTTGGACTTTGTGTAAGAAGCCTTGTATTTTATTTTTTTATTTTTTATAATAATGAATAAATAAATAAAACAATTAAAATAAAATGGACCAAGGGGTACATGAACAAGATCCGAGGTGTATAAGGAGTTTAATACACACTTGGATTCTTAAACAATGACCTAATAGTCCAAAATACCAAGTTTGCCCAATTTGAACTTCATGCATTTACTATAAGTTTTCCAACTTGCACTGGTCATAACTCTCTCAATTTTCATCCTTTGAAGGTGATATTGGACTTTTTGGAAAGATGAAGATGTCCTCTATAATCTCTATGTTGATCATTTTGGCATTTGAAGATTTTATCTTGATCTAAGTTGCCTTGATAAAAAGTGTCTTTTTGTTGACTTTTGAAATGACCTATAATGTTTTGGCCCATATCTCTCAAATGAAGCATTATTTGGACTTGAGCTAAGAGAGACAAAGTTGTAGAGAATTGAATTTCCTTCAAAATGAGCTTTGGTTGGGGAATATATGATGAAGAATGTGAAAGTTATGCTTGGTCAAAGTTCAGTTGACTTCTCCTAAGGAAAACCCTAATTTGGCAACTTTTGACTTTTGATGGTTTGAGAGTTTTCTTTGAAGAATAATGATCAATACTTGATCAAATTATGAATATGACTTCGAAATCTTGATGTCGACCAAAAATATTGAAGCTTAACTGTATGTTGACCATAATTGACTTTTTGTTCAATATAGTTGATTTTCAGTCATCTGAGCAATTGACTAAGCAAACTTGTGATGTAAGGCATGAAACTTGGTATGGGAATCCTTAGATACCTATAAGAAACCATGGAAACCACTTGAGGCATTAGAAACCCAAACTTCCTTTAATAAAAATGAAACCCTATTTGTAAGTAGATTGCTTAGGAGGAGAATTTGTCTGATCAATTCTTGAGCAACTTTGAGCATTTGAGAACCCTAGGATAATATCTTGAATAAAACGGGAGGGAAAGTTTTGGGATACAACAGGAGGCGTCAACTTCTGGGACTCATGCATCTGTGCCTTCGTCTTCCCAGAGGAGCTAGTTGTCACCTCCTGATGCCTGGGAAGCCCACTGGGGGTTTGGAGGAAGCCCGTGCGACTTATCGTTGTTGTCTCTATATTCGTACCATGCTGCCAGGTATGTGTGAGATAGATATGTAAAATCCAATTTTATTCATTCTTTGAAACACATGTGTTAAAATACTCAATGTTTCTGACGATGGTTTATTTTTCTGTAGAGATGCTTTAAAATGCATCAATTGTGGTCAGTAGATTTTGGGTTTGGCGCAACCTCAAGATCAGTGGTTTTAAGATATGATGCAGTTATCTGGGTCATGAGACCTATACAAGATGGGGTATATTACGATTAACTATGGTATGCTTTCTGCGTTCGTTGAGAGATGGTATTCTGAGACTTCTTCTTTTCATCCTCCACGTGGTGAGATGTTTATCACCTCGGGCGTTGTTTCATGCATGTTGCATCTTACGATCAGGGGAAGCGTCTTAGACCATAGCAGGATTATCAGAGATGATGCATTGGAGATGATGGTGAGATATATAGGGGATGACTTGGTGCTTGCCCAAAAGGAGATGGAAGAATCCTGACAGTGTCATGCTAGATTTTGATTCTTGGAGATGTTCTATGCACAACAGCTGACTGCGGAAAAGCAGGCCGTTAGTGATGATGAGTAGGTTATGTAGCATAGATCATACGCATTGATAGCATACTTGTTGTACTTGGTTGGAACGTCCTTTTTTATGGATAAGAGTGCCACTTATGTTGATGTGGTTTACTTGAGATATTTCGTTGACTTGGAGTGAATCCATGAGTATAATTTAAGAGGTGCTTGTTTGATTTACATGTACTCTAAGTTAGTTGAAAGTTGTACGTGAAAGACCAAACATGTGACATCTAGCTGCACACTGTTGACGATAATATATTTGCATCATTTATTGTTTGTGTATCATTTTCATAACACTTGTGCTACGTCATTACTAATTGTTCATGTGTACCATTTTCAGGTTTGGATCCTTCGGTACTTCCCACAAATATTTGTGGATCATATGTTCCAATCTATACTGAGGATATGCCACATGCTTTTATATTCACCCGGCTCAAAGGAAATTAGGTGATGATCCTTTTATAGTGTATCTTGGCTGCTTGGTAGAAGAAGATATACACTTTCAAACGTGCATCGATCACCATCAGACGTGTCCCTTAGACAACATAACCTTCTACTCTGGATGGTTAGCTTATGGGCCACGTTTAATGTATCCACATCTTACTATGCGCGTTATGTGCTAGTTCGGCTACATGTAGTTTATTCCCATATACCATTCCGAGTTTTCTCCTTCCGCTATGGCATGCAGAGATATTGATGCCATGTATGATGATTACCTTAATCATCTGGTATCGGATGATGCATGTGGTATTCTAGCTCCTTGCGACTTGAGGGCTGCATATGGCTACATCTAGTGGTATTTCAAGGTGTCGCATCCTTATATGATATTAGATACTCTGAGTGATCTACCTAGATCAACTTATCAAGAGATACTAGATGATGAGTAAGGTGGGGTAGATCATGTTGTTGATGTGTTTCCTAGATGTTGACATATCATGGATATTGTGAAGGCGGGTATAGACAGAGGAGTCTTTTTGAAAGGCTCTGAGGCAAAACCTTGTAGTTGCCATCCTAGAGGAGGCACGGACGACACTGAAATACATAAGGCAACATAGAATAATGTGGGGGTCGGGTTTGGCATACGTCGTAGTACAAACTCACCACTCTAGGGGTAGCTATCCCCTTAGCATCATCCTCTAACAATGTTCTAATATAATTCGGTGCAACATCAAAGAGAAAACTAGCAAATTCTAAAGTGCACCCAAGATTAACTAAAGCATCAACACACTTGTTTACTTCCATAAAAAAAAGCACCACCTTCACTTCCACATACTCAACTAAATAACGAATCTGTGTAGTCGAAGAATGACTTTTTATGCTACTCGGCATTTCCTTCTTTAGAACTTTCATAATAACCATAGAGTTCACATTAAACTCAACGTTGCCCAACCCAAACATATTATTAAGTTTTAGCCTTTCAAAGACACCCTGTAACTCTGCCATAAAAGTAAAATTGCACCAAAAGGATTTCAAAAGAAACCATCCATCCATACTATCCTTTGGAGGCCTGAACTTTTCAATACTCCTTTGCCATTTCTAGAACTAGTCACCCGGTTTGAACTTTTCAATACTCCTTTGCCATGTGTAGAACTAGTCACCCGGTTGAATATGATAAGACTCGACATTATATCTCTAGGGACTCGGGTTGTATGGTCGGTCATGTGATGATGATAAGACTCACCCCTAATGCCATGTGTAGAACTAGTCACCCGGTTGAATATGATAAGACTCGACATTATATCTCTAGGGACTCGGGTTGTATGGTCGGTCATGTGATGATGATAAGACTCACCCCTAATACCGTACTAAATAATATTCCATCCGTTTTAAAATGTCTATCGTTTTATCAAATAAAATTTATTTCAAAATGACTTTTCATTCTCACTTTTTAATATAGAAATCATTGTTATTTTTCCAATTATACCCTTTAATCATTAATTTTTACACTTCTTCCAACACATTAATAATGTTAGTTTGGTAAAAGCAGAATACTTAATGACAATATCATTGCATTGTTTAATTAGTATGCAAAAATCTTAAACGATAATTTTTTTAAAAAGGAATGAGTAGTAATAAAGAAAGGATCATGCTAACATGTGTCCTAAGAATACTATAATTAGAAAATTTTAAATATAATAAAGTCATATTTAAAGTTTTAAAAGAGTGAATGCATGGTTCCAAAAAAAAATGTTTCTCCAAATAGCTTAGCTTATTAATTTGTACCCTGGAGCACATGTTAGCTTTTTCCATAAAGAAAAGTAGCCTAAAGTTGAGTTATATTTACAACTCCAATAACATTGATCCAAGGCAAGGGCAAATGAGATCGTCCCTTAATAATCATCACCGAGAACACCGTAACCTGTAGATTATTTTAGAATAAGTGACAACAGCACCACCAATTAAGATCATCCACTAATTAAATGATTAGAGCTTAGATATATCAAATAATGCATACTTATAGTATTGATTAAAATAAGTCATTTTCTTTTTGTATTGATGACTAATGTGTAATATTTTTATTTTTCATTTATGACTTGAAATTGAAACAACATCTGAAATGAATGAGGGTTGAATACAACAACTACAACACAGCAACATCAGGCAAAAACAGATATGCCATTATCCAACACAAAAAAATACATACATATCCAACCTTAGGAAATAATCAATGACTCATGAGAATTGATATCAAATTCTCTCCACCAACCAATCTGAGATCCATATTATCTAACATACAAGAAGCTACATTTGTTCATAAACTTATTCGCCTTCACTTAGTATAGGTACTATGAGCGGTTTCATTTGTGCCAGGTATACAATCGCCCACCTGATACAAGAAAGGAAAAATGAAGGTCAGTACAAGGACAAACATCTACAACTCCCCCTCCCAAAAAAAATCTCTGGCCATACAGTCAGGTATCATTTTTACGCATAATGAAGCGCGCTTATATATACACATGTTAATCAAATTGTATCATTGAGGATATGTTGAAATGTGCATAATGATGAACAGAAACTCAAATAACTACACATTATCTATTTAAAATGGTTCAATAGTAAAACCAAGCATTTAAAATATAAGTACAAAGTATTAAAATGACAATGGATAGTTTAATCAGAGAAAAGCATAATCTTCAAACTACAATTGGTTCACAGACTATTGAAAACTTGTCATCATATACAACCATCAAAATAGTTCACATGGCGGGCCATGGGTTCCAACCCGCAATACCCCTCTTATCCATACCGAGTGTGTTTTGAGTTTCGCCGTTAAGCTATTTGACACCCCAAAAAATAGTGAACATGGTGGTGACCCACTTAATTCTCAATAAAACATACTGAGGGCAGCTATGCAGTATCATTGATATGACTCAAAACACACAACATCAAATGTCATAGTGAAAAGAAAGGCTATGCACATGAAAAACAAACAGCTGCAACAACATTAACTACTATGAGTCATGTGTACATGCAGCCTGTGAGTGTGAACTGTGAAGTTATTTATTTCATGGGCAAGAATGAGAGGCCATTTACTATTTTTCTTCTACTGAATAAATTCCTGATCTGGGGAAAATAAACTTAGATGCACAGTTTGTTTTTGCTCTAATTCCATTATTGACTTCATGCAAACTAAAAGAAGAATGACTAAATCGGAACTTACATCATCCAGCAGCATACTGTTGCAGTAGTAACCAGAGTCAAGTGAAATCTGCAACAAAATAAGAGATTAGAAACTTGTCGAGGAGAATTATACATGTATGAACAGATATAAGTAATCAAGAAAATATACAAAATGAATGTTCAAGGGAATCGTGAATAATATCAGTATGTCAATAAATTTTATAGAACCAATTGGCATCACCATGTGAATCTGAATACTAAGCTTCAAAACAATAAGAAGTTGGCATTAAGAGTGAATGACACGCATTCCTAAAGAAGACAATGTGAAGTAGGGGTGGACAAAATATATCGACCTGACCGGAAAACCGAAATATTTATTCTCACTTCGGGTGGATCGGTTCGGGTATCAGGTGGTTAAGTTGCAAAAAACCGGTTTATAATGGATATATTCGGACAGGTACAGTTTTTAAAGTTGTATCTATCGGTAACCGAAACCGTCCGGAATTGAATCAATTGGAAAACTTTAGGTGTACTGATTAATGATTCGCTTGCTTTTGCTTTAGGCTTTTCATAAAAAAATAGTAATGATGTAGCCAGCACTATAGTCTATAGCTGTATCAGTACTCTACTATTTCTAGGCTACGTGATTTACCCAACAAATGAATTATTTGGTTTTCACTTTCACTCTCTCACGTCTTCTCTTTCATTTCATGTCTCAACCTCTCTCTTCTTCATCCTCTTACTTTAAACCTCTCATCTTCTTTCACAACCATCATCTTCTTACTACTCTCATCTTCTTTCACAACCATCTTTTAACTTCTTTCACAACCAATTAAAGATGATTATTCTATTTTACTGGAGATATGGTTGTTCTGTCGTATGGTTTCTGTATTTTAACGGTTTATTATTTTAATGGTTTCTTCAGTTTTAGTTTTTTATGGGTTCTTTCTCCTCTCAAAGGTTCAAAGTTTAATTGATTACAAACCGTTTGAAACCACCCAAACAAACCGAAACCCGATTAACCCATAATCCGACTTAACTGAGAACCAGAACGAACGGAAATGGCTTTTGTTCTTTCACTCGCGGTTTTCTTTGGATGGGCAATTTATGATCTGAAACCGACCCCATCTGTCCGATGTCCAGCCCTAATGTGAAGTAACAAATCTTATAAATTCTTAGCAGCTTCATACTTGAAAAACACAAGAATGATTCAGAGTTAAAAAATAGTTGAGTATGGTTCATATCAGAACAAAGAGGGGCACAATATGTGAAAATTCCAAACGGGTCTTAGGCCCAACTCTTTGTTGTGGGTAGGTGACAGGGGGTGCAGGAGCAGTAGCTCCCGCAGTACAGTTCAGGATATTATTGTAAACTGAACCTTATATATAAGAGAAAAAAACACATTTTTCTTGTTCCAAAATATAAGAGAAAAAATCATCTTTCATCTATTTCAAGGTAAAATTACATGTAAATTGTATTTAATTTACCTTCTCTCTCATCATTTCTATATCCAACAACCAATTAGAATTGTTTTTACATCATTTCTCTTATATTTTGGGATAGTATATTACTTGTAACTATGTAACCCTAATTATTAGATAGATATCAAGGGAACTATAGTTGCACTATAGTCGTAGAGGTAGGCAGCATTGGCCGAACTGCGTTAACAAAGATCAATCGTGTTCATTACTTTTACTTTAGTTTCTCTTTAATCTTCTATACATACTAGTTGTTGTTCTAACAAATAATTCTTCATACTGCATCTCAGTTATATCTAAAATAGAATTGATTGTATCCAAAATAATGATGAGATAACACTACCACAATTCAACATTTTCAGAGTTCAAGCTCAAATCGAAACAATTCATAAACGCCGTACTATACTTCTATATAGTACAGATTACACTAATTCATCAAATGCAGAAGCACTCGAAAATCGAATCCGAATCCAAAATCAATAAAATTGATAAAAAACAACAGAGAACAGAAATTGAAAGATAATCAAAAGGATTAAAACGAAGATCAGAAAAAAGAAGGAAAAAAAGCATTACAGATTAGCAGAAGGTCCTCTATTGCAGCAAATTCTGGTGCAGAGGCACGCGATGAATCCAACCACCACGAAGATTAGTGTCGTTATCAAGAAACCCATTCCGATTCGTCGATTCCAGATTCCGATCAGAGAAAACGGATTCCTAATTTGAAGAAGAAATCGAAAAACGATGCAATTTGAATAAATAAATAATTTTCGATCGAAAATTTGTTACGGAGATGAAAAAAAAGGGGAAATGGGAAAGGGGAAAAAATTGAGAAATTTGTTACCTCTGAAGTGTTGAAGCAGAGATCTCACGGCTCTATCGGTTGATCAGCTTCGTGCATATAGAGACGCGTTGTCGATTTTCTGATGAGGAATAATTGGGCTTTGGTCAAAATAGTTGAAAGTGTTATTGGGCTTTAGTGTATGAAAAAGACTATTTACACCTTAGTTTGCATATATAAGGCTATTTTCTTTTCAAAAAGACAACTAACACCTAGAGTAAAAGTTAATAAAGTGAACAAATTAATGGTTGATACTACACTTATATTATTACTATTGAAATACATGAAATTATAAATTAGAAGTTTACAAATAATAATAAATTAGTGATAAATCGGAAATATATCAAATATTTGGATCATTTTACATGAATTTTATCCGTATTTTAATTAATTAAATTACTCTTTATTCGTATTATGCTGATATTTTCTATGTTTTCAGGAATTTAATGTTTGCAAGGCATGTGCGAAGAAAGTTAAGAAAAGTCAAGCTAATCAAGAGCAATTATGCATTGAGGGGTGTGTGGTAGAATAAGGTGCACTAAAAGCAAAAAACCTAAGAAAGAAGCGCTGGCCCAATCCACTAAGGGAGTGTAACGGCCATTACACATTGACCCAAAGGAGTGTAACGACCGTTATGAACTACCACGCAAGTCTCTCCTCAAAAGCAGGAGTGTAACGACCGTTACACCCTGCCATGCCAGCCCTCCCTCAAAAGAAGGAGTGTAACGACCGTTACACTAAGTCTATTCCGGAGGAGAAAATATCTCAACTCCCGCGCGTCCCCAAGACTATAAATAGTATATCAAATCTCCATTTTAAGCACGTTTTTCTTTTCCTTATTTTTACTATTACTCTGCCAAAAATATTCTCTGCATTATTTCGTTCCGTATTATTTTCTTTACCGATTTGTGGGAGACATCTGATATCCGACAAATATTCTGATGTAATATTCTCAGGTTTAATTTAAGTACTTTATTTATTTATGCCAAGATTGTCTGTAATGTTTTATTTATTTAAATTGTTTGATGATAATTATTTATGTTGCGCTGTTATTGAATCGTTTAATATGTTAGGCTAAATTTATTTATCGGTATGTAAGATCATATAGCCAACGGGTTTCAGCAACGCCAATTGATCAGTTCCTTTTAAAGAAAGAATAATTTTCTGGTTTCAATTACTAGTTTTAAATATTAACTATTTTGTTACGAGAGTAAAATACAGATAGAGGTTGGGATCAATAAAACGAGAGTTTGAGATAATAACTGGACAGTAGTAATTGTGCATCAACTTAAAATACAGCGAGAGCGCTTTGAAGTTGATTAGGTTTTGTTTGTTTCCAAAAACCATTTTTAAACCCTAATTGAAATAGCGAGAGCACTCACTTAAGTTTGATCGTAGGATATGAATCAATAAACACGAGAGTGTGAGAAGAGGGTTTTCAAACAAATGCTTCCTACCGAAAACTGTTTTGTTAATCCGAGCTAGGTCAATGAGTTGCTAAATCCCCGAAGTTTGACCATTACATACTGATATTCTCCCTTAAATCTAAACTAGATTATAATCAGTTAGGTTCCCTAAACCCCATATTAATTACACTATTAGCCTTAGATTTACGTAGTAACCTAAGATAACGATAGTTCGACATTTAGTCCCTTAGAATTCGATAATCCTTAAAGCTACACGCGATAGGACTGTATACTTGCGGTCTAGATTCTTTAAAACTCACAAAGTCGCGATCAAGTTTTTGGATAACAAGTCGATATCGTAACTCTTTTAGTTACGCTGTAGAGACTAAGGCACAATTCCTAGTTGTATGCCAAGCACTCACTCTAAAGGTGAAGGCTTAGTGCTACCAATTTCCGAACCTGAGCGCTCTATTACTAGAAGACGCCGAGCACGAGTATCTCATACAGATCAATACCTCTCTCAATCTTCTATTCCTACTGAACCAGTTGAAGAACCAGACATGGGTGATCAACCACGTCTGCTCAAATCTTATGATATTCCTTCGCAGGAAGAACCATATAACAACATTACTGCCCCACCGATTGAGGCTAAGAATCAAATGATTACAAACACACAACAACTATTGTGACTAACAATGCACAAGTAATCTTACAAATGACTAACACCACTAAGACTTAAATCTAGTCATAGTCTACTTGAGAAATCTGACCAAACTTGGTCTCTCAAGGAACAATTACAAGAGTTTAATCTTACAGATAGTGAAATAAAATTTGCTTCTAATCAAGCTATATCACAACTGTGATTTTTCACTTAGAATAAATTACATAAAGTGTATGAACAAAGAGTTTGTGGGCCCAGAATTTTTCACGTAGTGTCTTGCTTCTTTTTGAAATTGATTAGTTAGTTGGCTTGCAATAAATGTCCTTCTATATATAGTAGGAACAAAAAGACCGTTGCTGCCTTCAGAAAAGTGGAGAGCATTAAATGCTTGCGTGTTTCCTTGCACTATTCCATTTTCCAAAAAACTAGCTTAGACACTTGAGTGCTTGTAGACGTCTTTGCATTAATGAGCAAACAACACTTGTAAGAACATGTTTCCTGAAGCTTGACAAGACAAGTTGGCTTTAACGTTTTTTCAGAACTTGCTTCAACATCTTGAATTCAGAACATGCTTTACTCATCTTCTAAGCAGTGCTTTGCTTGCTAAGAACTTGATCAGCGCTTGCTTTCAAATAACTTTTGAACAACACTTGCTTTCAAGTAATCTTCTGAGCAAGGAATCCTGCTAAATGTTAGAAGATACATTTAAATAAATTGTCTTACCAGAGTCAGCAGTTGCGCTTAAAACAAAAATGGTTCTTTCATTAAAGAACTTCTTCATATAATTTTTGCTCAGCACATCAAAATGCTCCTGTCAGAACACTATCTGAAACATTCAAATACGTTCATCAGAGTATAAATTATCTAAAATATAATTTATTGTTATCATCAAAACTCTGAGATAGATCAGAACTAATATTGTTCTAACATTTATAGCATCCATGTTAAGGTAGACTCTCTCGTCCAGAAGATAGATAACTTAAACATAGTACCTCCAATCATCGTGGCTGCTATAACTCCGAATTGCGAGATATGCGGAGTACCTAGACATGCTGCTGCTAAATGCCAAATCTTGGCAGGAACCCCCCCCCCCCCCCCGACCAAGTATATTATGCTCAAGGAAATCCTTACTCGAACACTTACAACCCTGGATGGAAAAATCATCCAAATTTCTCATATAAAAACACCAATGCGTTGTATGCGCCTGGCCAAGCACCTGTTGTACCACCCGGATATCAAAAAGCACTTGCAGCTGCTCCTAATATGCCTAAGAAGTCTAACCTCGAAATTCTAATGGAAAATTTTATAGCTACCCAAGCTCAAACTAACAAGTAGTTTCTGAACCAAAATATTCACACTAGTGAGCAAATCAAACAGTTAGTGAATAAAGTAGATGCTTTAGCCACCCATAACAAAATGCTTGAAACCCAGATTTTGCAAGTGGCCCATCAACAAGCACCTACTGCTGCACCTGTTGGTACATTTCCAGGTCAACCTCAACCGAATCCAAAAGGACATGCTCATGCTATTATATTGCGAAGTGGAACTGAATACAATGGACCAATTGACCCTAAAGTCGAAAACCCAGCCATGTGCCAAAGTTCTAGAAAAACAACTGAAGAGGAAAGTGAACCAAAAGAGAAGAAGAAGGTAGATGATGGAGAGACAGAAGAAAAGGAAAAACCTTATGTGCCTCTGCCTCCTTACAAACCACCAATCACATATCCTCAAAGACGTACTCAATCTAGAAGTGCGGGGAAATTTAAGAAATTTGTTGAAATTCTGAAACAATTAAACATCACGATACCATTCACAAAATATATCACTCAAATTCCCTCGTACGCTAAGTTTCTCAAAGAAATCTTGTTGAACAAGAAAAATATAGAGGATAACGAGAGAATTACACTCACTGCTGAGTGTAGCGCGATCATTCAGAACAAAATGCCTCAAAAGCTAAAGGATCCTGGAAGTTTCTCTACACCCTGTAATATAGGTAAGTATGTCATAGACAAAGCTCTATGCGACTTAGGCGCTAGTATCAACATTATGCCCCCGTCCATATCCAAAAAGCTTGACATGGGAGAATTAAGACCAACCAAGATGTCAGTACAACTAGCGGATCACTCTGTCAAATACCCTGTGGGAATTCTAGAAAACATCCTGGTACGCATAGGTCAATTCTACTTCCCTACATATTTCATCATTATGGACATTAAAGAGGACATCGTAACCCCTATAATATTGGGAAGACCATTTTTAGCCATTGTTTGAGCTATTATAGATGTTAAGAGAGGAAAGCTAACTTTTGAAGTTGGAGAAGAGAAAGTTGAGTTTATCCTGACACAGTTCCTACAGGCCCCAGCTATAGATGATACATGCTATTTGTTAGATGTAATAGATGAATGTGTCAAAGAGATGGAGTCAAAAGAAGAAGCTTATTCTGAAACTATAAAGATTCTGATGCCCCTAATTTTTGAAGATGATGATCGGTGTCCCGAATATCGAGATGACGGTTTAAGTGAGTGTATAACACCGACACAAAATCATATGCCTTGTCCGAAGAAACCCAACCTGGAACTTAAAGTTTTACCCAAAACCCTAAGATACGAATTCCTAGATCCCGAACTTAAAAGACCTGTGATAGTCAACGCAAACTTAGGACAAACTGAGACGAAAAAACTATTGCATGTCTTAAGGAAATATCCATCTGCTTTGGGATATAACATTGATAATATTAAAGGAATAAGTCTTTCCATATGCATGCATCACATTATGCTGGAAGATGACTGTAAATCCTCTAGAGAACGTCATAGAAGAATTAACCCGATCTTGAGCACTGTAGTCAAGGATGAAGTAACTAAACTTCTAAATGCAGGTATCATTTATCCAATCTCAGATAGCCAATGGGTTAGTCCAGTCCACTGTGTACCCAAGAAAGGAGGAATCACAATCATGACAAATAAAGAAGGAAAGCAAATAGCAGAAAGAGTCGTGAGTGGAGCCAGAATGTGCATTGACTACAGAAAACTAAATAAAGCAACTCAAAAGGACCATTTCCCTCTACCTTTTATTGACCAAATGCTTAAGCGATTGGCTAAGAATTCTTACTACTGCTATTTAGACAATTATTCAGGATTCTTTCAAATTCCTATCCACCCTAATGACCAAGAAAAGACAACATTCACGTGTCCTTATGGTACATTTGCTTATCGGCGAATGCCATTTGGACTATGTAATGCGTCTGCAACATTCCAAAGATGTATGATGTCCATATTTGCTGATTTTATAGATGATATCATGGAGGTATATCATGGAGGTATTCATGGATGACTTCTCTGTATATGGCCAAAGTTTTGAAGGATACCTGACAAACCTGGAAAGGGTACTGGAAAGATGTGTACAGGTAAACCTAGTGTTGAACTGGGAGAAATTCCATTTTATGGTTAAACAAGGAATTGTACTTGGACACATAGTTTACAAAAAGGGGATCGAAGTAGACAAAGCTAAGATTGAAGTAATAGAAAGCCTCCAACCCCCAAAAATCATAAGAGAAATACAAAGTTTCTTAGGCCATGCTGGTTTCTACTGACGCTTCATAAATAGATTTCTCAAAAATTTCTAAGCCTCTGACTAACCTCTTAATGAAAGAAGTTGAGTTCATCTTTGATGATGACTGCCTGAAGGCGTTTGAACATTTAAAAGCAGCTCTCATATTTGCACCTATCATACAACCACCTGATTGGAGTCTACCATTCGAGATAATGTGCGACGCAAGAGATTATGAAGTAGGAGCAGTCCTAGGACAAAGAAGAGACAAAAAACTCCATGCAATATACTACGCAAGTAGGACTTTGGATTCTGCACATATAAACTACGCCACTATAGAAAGGAACTCTTGGCAGTCGTTTTTGCATTAGATAAATTTCGTTCCTATCTAGTAGGCGCAAAGATTATTATCTGCACTGATCACACAGCTATCAGATACCTATTAGCTAAACAGGATGCCAAGCCAAGATTATTAAGATGGATCTTACTCTTACAAGAGTTTGATTTGGAAATCAAAGATAAACCAGGATCTGAAAATCTTGTTGCCGACCATTTATATAGGATGGAAAATCTTAAACCTGAAGAGATACCCATCAATGACGATTTTCCATATGAACACCTGGTAGCCCATATGAGGTCTGAAAACTTAGTTGAAGAATGCCCTGAATTTTGCAACAATGACAAGACAATTGAAGTATTAGAAGTAGTATCTACTCAAATTTCACTCTCCTGGTATGTTGATTATGTCAACTACTTAGCAGCAAAAGTCCTTCCACCAAATTTAACTTATCAGTAGAAGAAGAAATTCTTTCACAATCTCAAATACTATTATTGGGACGAGCCCTTACTATTCAAGCGAGGCCCCGATGGTATTTTCCGTTGATGCGTTCCTGAGAGTGAAATAGAGAGCGTAATATCTCATTGTCATGAAGCTCCTTATGGTGGACACGCTAGCACCTCAAAGACATGCACAAAAATCCTACAAGCTGGCCTTTATTGGCCCAGTCTATGGAAAGATGTCCATGCTGCAATTACAAAATGCGACGGGTGTCAACGAACTGGTAACATATCTAGGCGTGATGAGATGCCTCAAATGGTATCCTGGAAGTAGAGATATTTGACGTATGGGGAATTGACTTTATGGGACATTTCCCGTCGTCCTCTGGCAATAATTACATATTAGTGGCAGTAGATTACGTATACAAATGGGTAGAGGTTGTAGCCTTTCCAACAAATGATGCACAAGTAGTGATTAGGTTGTTCAAAAACATAATTTTTCCAAGATTCGATGTTTCAAGATTAGTCATCAGTGATGGTGGCTCACATTTCATTTCCAAATTTTTTAATAAACTCTTAGAAAAGTATGGAGTCTGACACCGCGTAGCAACACCTTACCACCCACAAACAAGCGGGCAAGTGGAAATCTCTAACGGGGAGATTAAGAAAATACTTGAGAAAACGGTTGCCACATCCAGGAAAGATTGGTCGCCTAAACTACATGAAGCATTATTGGCATACAGAGCAATGTACAAGACACCCATTGGAACCACACCTTTCAAACTGGTCTATGGTAAATCATGCCATCTACCCGTAGAACTAGAACACGGAGCCTATTGGGCCATCAAAACCCTGAATCTAAGTTACAAAGTCATTGGAGAAAAGAGAATTCTATACATCCATGAATTGCAAGAGCTTAGGCTAGATGCATATGAGAATGCCAAAATCTACAAGGAGCGAACTAAGAAATGGCACGACAGACGCATCTCTAGGAAAGAATTCAATAAGGGCGACGTAGTACTCCTGTTTAACTCCATACTCAAACTATTTCCAGGAAAACTTCGTTCTAGATGGCCAGGACCTTTTGAAGTTATTAAAATACTCCCAAGTGGCGCTGTGAAAATCAAAGGAAAAACCAGAGATCCGTTTATTGTAAACGGGCAGCGTTTGAAGCACTACCACTGCATCGATAATAGGGACTGCTCAGCTAGTTTGAGATTTATACAGTTGTCAGCTGAGTCACCAAAATAGATTTTCAATTTTTTAATATAGGTCGAGCTTCCAATGTTAAACAAAGCTCTTTGCGGGAGGCAACCCACCATTTTTATTAAAATTTTATTTACTAAAAGTTTTTTTTTTTATGTTTCTCTTAAAAAATTTACAAATTTTTTCTGTTCTTTACTTCTTTTCTATTTTTAGGAATTAGGTCGATGCTGATTTAAAACTATTTTCAGATTAACCAACAGGATTCACACTTATTTTTCTTCACTGATTTTCGCTATGGACTTTTCTGACACTATGCCTGTCACCTTCATGGGTGATGCTCAGCAAAAGCGTTATGAGATTCTTGCTCTGAGATATATGTATCCCACCATCTTTGTGCATGACCCCACATTGTCCGCATTGGGCATCAGGGAAAGTGTCTGCTTCATGTTTAACCAGATTGGTTGGGATTATTTTATTCATCATCAGCAGCCTACATACCGCAACCTAACGCTAGAGTTCCTTAGTTCATTGCATTACAACCCTGATATTGGTTTAGGGTTGGCCAGAGGATTGGTTTCATTCAGATTGTTTAGTTTTACCCACAGGTTCACCATCCATGAATTTGTTGCTTTATTGGACTTCCCGGTTAATGCTGATGTTGTCATTGAGATTCCAGATGACAAGCATGTGGACAGCCAGCTTGACCACTTTTGGGAAGCGATATCCGATCGGAGACAAGATAGCTCTATTCCTAGGCACTCTTTAGAGATTCATAACCCCGCTATTAGGTATTTCCACATGATTCCGGAGTTTACCCTATTTGGGAAACCTCAGAATGATACCTTACTGTCTAAGGAAGAGTTGTTTATCATGTTATGTGTGTTTCAGTCTAGACCAATAGTTGGTGCATCTTTTATGATTGCTCGTCTCTTGAGTATAGCCTAGGATCCTCATAGACCGATTTGTGTTGGTGGTTTAGTGACTATGATATCTAAAGCCCTATTTTTGAGAGAGCCATTGTCCCGTCTATATGGTTTCATGGACGTGATAGATCACCTGTTTCATTCTAGAGGTGGCTAATTTATGTCTTTAGAATATTGAGGGCACTCTTTCCTCTAAGTATAGGGGAGAAGTGTTTATTCAGTCTATAGTTTAGTTTTCCGTTAGCAGCATTATTTTTTTCTAGTTAGATTTATTTATTATGATTCATTTATTTATTTTTATTCATTTATTTAATTTTCGGAATTATTCATTTATTCATTTATTTCAATATTTTCAAATTTACTCCTCATTGTGCTATTATATATTATGATGCTATTATGTTATTGTGTTCTTCTAAAATAAAATACATGTTGATCTAGTAGACCAAATATTATAATTATGCATCACACCTGATTGTCACTTCATTGTCTCCTAGTTTTTCTTTAAATTTATTATTCCCACAAGACAATGAATTGACACATCTATGCCATGCCTCGGTCAACAAGTAAAGTCCCTCGTGCATGACTGGCAAACCGACCGTTGCAGGCACAATATTCCCTGTTCTCTTTTCCTTTATTATTTCTTAAGTTTCTGGTTCGTTTTCTTTTCTCACTTTATTTGTCGTATTTAGGACAATGCTCAGTTCAAGTGTAGGGGAGAAAACATATGTTACCTATGTTATGTTTTTCCATTTTCCTAGTAAGTTATTTAAATTTCTGTTATTTCCCTTTCCATTCAATAAATAAAAAACCATTTTCGTAAGTTATTCGTACTTCAACACTTTTCTTGAACCATAAAAAGTTTTTTTACTCGACGTGTTAGCTCGGTACATTCGAAAAGTATATAGGTTGTTCGCAATTAGGCCGCGTTAGATTTTTTTGAAAAAGAGTCGACAAAAATAATACCGCCTTGACACCTAAATCTTCCTGATCATGCAAATCAGTTTGAGTGGTTATGATACCGAAGCCTTAAGTTTTAGTTTTGGATCAACCCCGATTAGTTTATACTAGAAGTCAACACTGTCTTATCCACAAACTACGTAGGGAGCCGATGAATATAAGTGACTGGTCCTAAAAAGTAAAGAAGAAGAAAAATTCTAAGCATTAAGATATAATAGGGAATGTGCTAATTAAGTTAGGTGACCCTCGCTAGGTCATTTAATCCAACAGTCGCGGTACCTACAAAAACTGATGTAACAACCAATTGTAAGCCTGTTCAGTGGTATCTGGTGCTGAACTTGGTAGGGAGAACTACGGTTCGATCCCCCGAGAGTTATAATTTAGGAAAGAAAAATGGTTACCAACTTGTGTACCAAAAACCTGTGCAAAAGAGACCAGAATCGCTAACCGGCTACTCTACTATGTGTGTGTGAAAGATAAAAGGCTTAATATGATTGCGCTAGAATGAAAGCGGATGATTTCGAACGAAAAGAATTAGGTTGAGCTATGATAGCATAATTCGGACTAGTTTGAAATAGGATATAGGATTTTGACCATATGGTTTTGTGTCATTTCTATATCATTAGTGTCGGAGCCTAGTTTCATCTTTCTAATGTAACGCCCCTCAACCACGTACGATTCGAGTCGTGTCATGCGATTATGTCGGAGACTATGCGTTAAACGATTTTTGCTCTATTTTCTTGAGGACAAGCAAAGGTTCATGTGTAGGGGAGTTTGATAACCTAGAAATGTATCGAACATTTGGATCATTTTACATGAATTTTATCTGCATTTTAATTAATTAACTTACTCTTTATTCGTATTATGCTGGTATTTTCTATGTTTTCAGGAATTTAATATTTGCAAGGCATGTGTGAAGAAAGTCAAGAAAAGTCAAGCTAATCAATCACAATTATGCATTGAGGGGTGTGTGGTAGAATAAGGTGCACTAAAAGTAAAAAGCCTAAGAAAGAAGCGCTGGCCCAATCCACTAAGGGAGTGTAACGGTCGTTACACATTGGCCCAAAGGAGTGTAACGACCGTTACACCCTACCATGCAAGCCTCTCCTCAAAAGCAGGAGTGTAACGACCGTTACACCCTGCCATGCCAGCCCTCCCTCAAAAGAAGGAGTGTAACGACCGTTACACTAAGTCTATTCTGGAGGAAAAAATATCTCAACTTCCGCACGTCCCCAAGGCTATAATAGTACCTCAAATCTCCATTTTAAGCACGTTTTTCTTTTCCTTGTTTTTACTGTTACTCTACCAAAAATATTCTCCGCATTATTTCGTTCCGCATTATTTTCTTTATCGATCTCTGGGAGACATCCGATATCCGACAAATATTCTGATGTAATATTCTCAGGTTTAATTTAAGTACTTTATTTATTTATGCCAGGATTGTCTGTAATGTTTTGTTTATTTAAATTGTTTGATGATAATTATTTATGTTGCGCTGTTATTGAATCGTTTAATATGCTAGACTAAATTTATTTATCGGTATGTAAGGTCATATAGCCAACGGGGTTTCAGCAACGCCAATTGATCAGTTCCTTTTAAAGAAAGAATAATTTTCTGGTTTCAATTACTAGTTTTAAATATTAATTGTTTTGTTACGAGAGTAAAATACAGATAAAGGTTAGGATCAATAAAACGAGAGTTTTAGATAATAATTGGACAGTAGTAATTGTGCATCAACTTAAAATACAGTGAGAGCGCTTTTAAGTTAATTAGGTTTTGTTTGTTTCCAAAAAATATTTTTAAACCCTAATTGAAACAGCGAGAGCACTCATTTAGGTTTGATCGTAGGATCTGAATCAATAAACACGAGAGAGTGTGAGAAGAGGGTTTTCAAACAAATGCTTCCTACCGAAAACTATTTTGTTAATCCGAGCTAGGTCAATGAGTTGCTAAATTCCTGAAGTTCGACCATTACATACCGATATTCTCCCTTGAATCTAAACTAGATTATAATCAGTTAGGTTCCCTAAACCCCCTATTAATTACACTATTAGCCTTATATTTACGTAGTAACCTAAGATAACGGTAGTTTGACATTTAATCCCATGGGATTCGATAATCTTTAAAGCTACACGCGATAGGACTGTATACTTGCGGTCTAGATTCTTTAAGACTCACAAAGTCGCGATCAATTAGTAATTTGGTATGATTGATTGAGTCATCCTGATTATATAATGATGATACAAAAAACATTTAAAAATGTATGTGGTAAGCAATTGTAGAGTTAAGAGATTATGAAATCTAATAAGTTCTCATGTAGTTGTTGCTCTTAAAGAAAGTTGGTAATTTGACCATCACCAATAAAAAATTGGAAGTGAATCTCTTAATTTATTTAGAGCAAATATTTGGTGATATTTGTGGGTTAATACACCCAACATGTGAACCATTAGATATTTTATAGTTTTAATTGATGCATCAACTAAATGATCACATGTCTGTTTGTTGACAACTCGCAACCAGATATTTGCAAGTTGCTAGTTCAACTAATTCAAACAAGAGCTCTTTTTCCCGATTATCCTATCATGAAATATGTCTAGATAATGCCGCAATATTTTCATCTGAAGCATTTAATAAGTATTGTATGTATTGGAATTGATATTGAACATCTAATATCACATGTTTGTACACAAAATAGATTTACAGAATCAATTAATAAACGTATAAAATTAATTACAAAACCTCTTATCAAGAGATGCAAACTCCCAATTTTTTACTTAAGGCATGCAATTTTGCATGCTGGAACATTGATTTGCATCAGACCAACAAGTTATCACACCTCTACCCCCACTACAATTAGTTTTTAGGTCAAGAACCTAATGTTTCCTATCTAGATATTTTTAAATATATGGTGTATATTACAATTTCTTCACCACACCGCACTAAGATGGGTCCTCAAAGGAGGTTAAAAATATATGTTGGATATGAATTTCTCTCTATCATAAATACTACTATAAATAACGCTTTTATGACAGAACTTTCACATCATTTAAAAAAAATCAAAGTGTAAACTATAGACGCGCCATATTTTTTATTTTTAAAGAATACCATATATTCCCTTAGTGTTACTGAAAACTGAGGGGTAAAGTATTTAGAGGACACGTCTTCGAACCCCAACAAATGTATTTTAACATTTTTAAATTTTTTTATGACTTATTATATCGGTTTTACTAAAAACCGAAGGATAAAGTATTTAGATGACACGTCTTTGAATCCCATCAATTATATTTTATAACCTTATAATTATTTTTTTAAAATTATGACCTATTACCTCGGTTTTCCTGAAAACAGAGGGGTAAAGTAGCTAGAAGAATACGTATTCGAATCTCAACAACTATATTTTATCCCCCTTTTAATTTTTAAATTTTTTTTGTATGAGCTATTACCTCGATTTTCCTGAAAATCGAGGGGTAAAGTAGTGGGTTTTTTTTTTAATTTTAAATTTAGGACTCATTTGATTAAAAAAATTAAGTAACGAATCATTAACGTTCATTTATAAAGTAACAATTGTCAAGATATTGTTAACTCATCAATCCATATAAAACATTAGTGATTCGCGTGAAACTCTTACTAGCCAATCAAAACGTGAATGACACGCACAACTATTCATCTTGGATACAAAGTCCTGAAATTTAAACTTAACATATTGAAAACTAGTAAAGGACTCGTATGTTCGCACGGGTCGCGCAATGTCGATATAAATATTAAATAAATATTATATAATTATTGTTAAAAAATATATATATAAAAGATATATAAATTAAGTAGTTTCGGACAGTCGAAAATGTATATTTTAGTAGGAAAAAAAAGAAAATAATTAAGTAGTCATATACTCGTCATTCATATGGATCACACAATATTGTTATAAATAGTAAATAAAAAAATATAGTGATTATATATATATATATATATATATATATATATATATATATATATATATATATATATATATATATATATATATATATATATATATATATATATATATATATATATATATATATATATATATATATATATATATATATATATATATATATATATATATATATATATATATATATATATATATATATATATATATATATATATATATATATATATATATATATATATATATATATATATATATATATAATGATTATATATGTGTATTCATAAAAAATTTGTGTATTCACTAATCATAATTGTCTCATTTTTTTTATAGAAATAAATATTTGTATCATTTTTTAGTATAAATGTTAACTTTTTATCATTAAAAAAGAAAAAAAATTCAAGTCAATTTTATTTTTCTTTAAAAATATTTGTTATTTATATAAAATCAAATTTAAAAATCAAATATTTGTTATTTGTTATTGCATAACCTAAAAATCGTTTGCACATTTATAATAAATTAAATAATTTATCCATCTTTCTTATAAATATTTAATACATAATTAAATAAATTGAATAAAAAGAGTGACAATTTTGTGTTTTTCATAAGAAAGTTGTGTTTTTCATACATCATAATTATCTAATATTTTTTATTAAAATAAATATTTATAGTAATTTTTAGTATAAATGTTATCATTTTATCATTAAAAAAATATACAATTTGCATAAGTATATAATAATGTGTAATTTCAATGTACATATCTGTAATACTAAATTAAAATATATCTTAAATACTAAGCTCTATTTTAGTTATAAACTAATACCCGTTTTAATATAATATATTCAATAAGATTGAATGATGTATAAAACAAAATTAAATTTTTATTATTATTATTATTATTAAATTTTATAGATAGTGTAAATTTTTTTAGAAATTTAGTTAAAAATATTATTTTTAGAAATATTATCTTTAGAGTCCATTTTAAAAAAGACTGATGTATATTGTTTAACTTTATAATCACTCTGTATTCGTATAATATAATACGTGCGTAAGTCTATTATGAAATTCACTTTCTTTTGATAAAGTTATAAATTTAAGAAATATGATAAATTAGTGTGTTTTATAAGAAAATTGTATATTTATCCATTATAATCATCTTATTTTTTATTAAATCAATATTTATAGCAATTTATAATATAAATATTATCCTTTTATCATTAAAAAAATATAATTTGTATAAATATATAATTACATGTAATTTCAATTTGATATTCTTAATATTAATTAAGTTATAAATTAAAAGCAATTTTAATATGAATCTATTTAATAAGATTTAATAAGATTGAGTGAGGTATACAACTAAATTAAATTTTTTATTTTAATAAAAAAAATATGTTATAAAGAATACAAATTCCTAATAACTCATAGTAAGTAGTATTACGATTTCTAAATAAAGCATAACTATTTCTAGTAATTCTAAAATCAATAACGATGATTGCTTATAATTTTTAAAAATATAATATTAAAAATATAATATTAAAAATAACTACATTATAACAAAAATAATGATGATTCATATTTTGTATTAATACAAATATTTATAGCTCCATTTACTATAATTGTCTCTTATTTTTATTAAAACAAATATTTATAATAATTTATAAACTAAAATAATCATGATTAAATTTTATAGATAATGTAAATTTTTTAATATGATGGATAATTAACAATCATCAATAAATATGATTTTTAGAAAAAATAATTGTCTTGTTAAGTCAAAACTTTATAAAACAAAATAAATTTGAATTAATTAATTAATTAACATGAGCTAGTCTTTGTCGCTTTAGTGCGAGTCGAGTAATATCAATATATATATTGGAGAAACCTATTTTGAAACTAAATATGTATTAAGGGAAAACATTAGGGTAAAAAACTGTATATTTTTCAGTGCAACTCAAGAATGACAAAATAGTGAATGAGGAGTAAAGTAAAGGAAGCAAAATAAAATTAGAAATGCAAATATTAAAGAAGGTGAGAATAAATAGAGTGTGAAAGGAAGAAGAAAAGGTGTGGTCGATACGAATGGGGAGTGAAAAAAATATTCAGCAATTCCT